>CP092873.1:13070524-13143269 GCA_030710605.1 Cordylochernes scorpioides | reverse complement strand
CCTGCCGAGGTGCAGAGGAAGAATTAGCCTGCCGAGTGCAGAGGAAGTATTAGCCTGCCGAGTGCAGAGGAAGTATTAGCCTGCCGAGTGCAGAGGAAGTATTAGCCTGCCGAGTGCAGAGGAAGTATTAGCCTGCCGAGTAGCAGAGGAAGAATTAGCCTGCCGAGTAGCAGAGGAAGAATTAGCCTGCCGAGTAGCAGAGGAAGAATTAGCCTGCCGAGTGCAGAGGAAGTATTAGCCTGCCGAGTGCAGAGGAAGTATTAGCCTGCCGAGTGCAGAGGAAGTATTAGCCTGCCGAGTGCAGAGGAAGTATTAGCCTGCCGAGTAGCAGAGGAAGAATTAGCCTGCCGAGTAGCAGAGGAAGAATTAGCCTGCCGAGTAGCAGAGGAAGAATTAGCCTGCCGAGTAGCAGAGGAAGAATTAGCCTGCCGAGTAGCAGAGGAAGAATTAGCCTGCCGAGTAGCAGAGGGAGAGTGAGAATCTGCGGAGCTCAAAGGAACAGAAGCTCAAGAAGCTCAAGCTCAAGAAGCAGAAGCTCAAGCTCAAGAAGCAGAAGCTCAAGAGGCTCAAGCTCAGGAAGCAGAAGCTCAAGAGGCTCAAGCTCAAGAAGCAGATGCTCAAGAAGCTCGGGGGAACAGAAGCTCAAGAGGCTCAAGCTCAGGAAGCAGAAGCTCAAGAGGCTCAAGCTCAAGGTGAAAGAAGCTAAAGAAGCTCAAGGCAAAAGAAGCTAAAGAAGCTCAGGGCAAAGAAGCTAAAGAAGCTCAAGGCAAAGAAGCTAGAGAAGCTCAAGGTGAGGGAAGCTAAAGAAGCAAAAGGAACAGAGGCTCAAGAGGCTCAAGGGAACAGAAGCTCAAGAAGCTCAAGAGAACAGGAGCTCAAGAAGCCCTTTGTTAAAGGTTTAAAGGAGCTCGGGAAGCCCTTTGTTAAAGGTTAAAAAGAGCTCAGTGAAGCTCAAGGTTTAAAGGAGCTCGAGAAGCCCTTTGTTAAAGGTTTAAAGGAGCTCGGGAAGCCCTTTGTTATAGGTTAAAAAGAGCTCAGTGAAACTCAAGGTTTAAAGGAGCTCAAGAAGCCCTTTGTTAAAGGTTAAAAAGAGCTCAGTGAAGCTCAAGGTTTAAAGGAGCTCAAGAAGCCCTTGGTTAAAGGTTTAAAGGAGCTCGGGAAACCCTTTGTTAAAGGTTAAAAAGAGCTCAGTGGAGCTCAGGGGTTTAAAGGAGCTCAAAAAGCCCTTTGTTAAAGGTTAAAGGGGAGCTCAAGGAAAAGAAGAAGGCAAGAAAAAGTAAGGCAAAGAAGTTGAAGAAGCTACAGGGTGAAAGGCTACCTACAAGGTAAAAAGGATACCTACAAGGCGAAAGGATAACTACAAGGTGAGATGGAGGATGTTAGCAGAAGGCGTAGAGAGGCGATAAGAGGCGTTTTTACCGAGGTGGTAAATGATATGAATACAGAGTTAAGGGATCCTCTTATTGACAAAAGTGGCATATATGCCAAATTTGATAGATTGGAAGCTCTCTATTTGGAGCTGGTGGTATTGAATGAACGATGCCAGGCAATTTTATTAGCCAAAGCTGAGGCTACCGATGATGAAATAGATAGGGAGTTTGAGGAGTGTGAACCCTACATCACGGAAAGATATTATTTAAAGACTAGAATTCGCATAATGCGTGAGCAGGATAGGGATGCTCAGGTCAAGTCTTCTCAAATTCCACCAGGGGCGTCTAGTGCCTCTCCGAATTCAGATGCCGATAATCAGAAAGTTATCAAACTTCAGAATACTTCTACGTCTCTATCGAAAAGCCCGGAAGAGTCCATGAAAAATGAAATTGAAGGCGTGGAAAAAGAGGATTCTGTAAAAACTGCTAGAGCTACGGATGTGAAGCCTACTCTAGCTAAAGCTAGAATACTAAAGGAAGCTTGTTCAACCCCCTCTATAATAGATATTGAATATGAGGGCAAAAAAGGGTGCTGTGAATGCTATTAAAGAAAAAAAGGAATTGAACGCAGCAGTTGAAGGCGGTGAAAGGAAGGAAACAGAAGCGGCAGTTAAAAGCAATAAAGTGAAGGATTCTGAAACTGCAGTTGATGGCTATGTAGGTGTGAAGGAAGCTGAGGCTAAAGACAAAGCAAAGGAAACGGAAGCAAAACCCGATAAAGTGAATTCTAAAGACGGAGATCAAGTAAAAGAATCTGAAGGTCAAAAAGCAGGAGATGAAGGCGACGGAAAGAATGATTCTGAAGCGGAGCCTAAGGGCGACGGAGTAAAGGATTCTAAAGATGAGCCTAAGGGCGACGGGGTAAAGGATTCTAAAGATGAGCCTAAGGGCGACGGAGTAAAGGATTCTAAAGATGAGCCTAAGGGCGACGGAGTAAAGGATTCTGAAGATGAGCCTAAGGGCGACGGAGTAAATGATTCTGAAGCAAGACCAACTGGAGATACGGAATCTAAAATAAAGAATAAGGGAGATCTACAAAAACTTAAGGGCAACCCAGGGATTGGCTCTCAAGGTGGGGGCAATTTGGTAGAAATAATGCCAATGAAAAATATGAAGAGGCAAATTTAAAGGATAAGGAAGATTCTGAAGCGAAGCCTAAGGGCGACGGAGTAAGGGATTCTGGGGCTGCAATTAAAGGTTATGAACCAGTGAGCAATTCTAGAGCAGTAGCTGAGGGTACTGATTCAAAGGTGGAAGAAGAAAAGCTAGATGTAGAACAAGGTACTGATTCAGCGGTGGAAGAAAAGATAGATGCAGAACAGGGTACTGATTCAAGGGTGGAAGAAAACCCAGCTGCAGAACAAGGTACTGAATCAAGGATGGAGGAAGGGATTATTGATACAAAGGATTGGTTGAATGATGGGTTCATCGAAGGAGTTGATGAAATTCCATCTGAGGGAAAAGGATACTGGTTTCCTGATCGCCCTGTATTTGGGTGTGAGTCCGAAACGACGCCTATACGGCCAGTATGTGACAGCGCTTCCTGTCGAGGACACGGCGCACGCGCCTTAAGACGGTATTTGAAGAGGAGACTCATTCTACTGAGGAGAATCCCGGAAATAAGGATGAAATATCGGGAGAATAGATTCGGAATTTTGGCCGACATGGGGAGATATTTCCAGGTAATGGCCATCAAGGAAAATGATTGGGACTACCTCCGATTTCTTTGGAGGAGGAAGATGGACGCTTGTAGGGCAACCTCCGGTGGTGTGTATGGAGAGGGTGCCGCAGTATGCCGGATTTTTTCTTTTTACAAAAAAGAAAGGTGGGGGTATGTTAAAAGTCGTAACATAGTATGTAAATTATATTTTTGAATATATGACTAGAGATGTAGATTTTCTAATTGAATGTATAAATTCTTATTATGTAAATTTCCCTTTTGTATATAACTGAGCCGTGTTGTTGAAATAAAGAGTTTCTTAGTAGAGCGAGAGCTTCTGCGCGTGTAGCCGCTGGTTTCTGTCTTCGTTATTTTCCTTCCTGGCTTGATCACCCAAGGCAGTCCAAACTGATATCAAGACTTTAGGTCAAAGTCTTACTTGTTAAGAGGAGGCTTCTTCAATCTTGACCTCGCGTAATCTTAACAATGTCTCTTGGCCCCCCGAATAGCTTGCTCATTGCCCGGAGGTAGGAGTAGTCCGGGATGTCTGGGCACAGCTCCACGAAGATGTAGTTCTCGTGGTTGGTGGTGGCCTGCCTCGCCCTGGCTGCGGCGATGTTGGCGCGCGTCGCCTTGATTTCCTGGGGCGGCATTGACCTCGGCCCTGTTGTCCGCTTCTGCTGCTGGGGGCCGCGTTTCTCAGCAGGCCTGCTTGCCTGCTTCGCGGCGTGCTCAGGTGTTGAAGAGAGGGGCCTTTTCTTGCTCTTCACGACGGTGTAGCCGTCGTTGGCGTCCACCTCCGCCATCTCGTTGTCGGCCCAGTTGAGCGAGGCCGGGCTGGCTGTTGTAGCGCTGGTCGAAGCAGCAGTCGTTGGCGCCGTGACGTCATCACGCGCGGCGGCCAGATTTACATGCATATCGCCTGCCAGCGGATTTGCATCTATTTGATTTTCAGAAGAATTTTCTTTTGTATTCTTCATATTTTCTGTTTTCGGCGAAAACTCCTCGCCTGGTTGAGATCCAGTGCTGGGCCTTTCAGGCACTTTATCAGCGGATCGAGGGCTATCTTCTGACACCGGATTCGGCAGGTTTCAGCGCCAATGACACACACTCCAGAGGCGAAAACGGCGGAGCTCGCGAAAACGCGGCCGCACGCTCGAGTGTGTGTGTGGTGTGTGAAATAAAGTATAAGATACTAATGTAAAGTACAAGAACAACACAAGCACAAGTTAGTGAGGTATAAGAAATTAATCTGCAAGGATGTGAAGTAAAGTAAAATATATTAATGACCACGGACAGTGGGTAACACCCTCGATTCCGACAATCATGAACCGGGATTGAATCCCGTGTTAACCGTTTGTTTAATATGTGAATAACCTTCACATATTATTCATTGTGTCAATTATCATAAACTAGGTTGCTCTGCGGTACCTAATAAAGTGATTTTGGAACCGGAAATAAATTAATATGTAAGTACATTTTTAAAATGCTAGAAACCTACGAGGAGAAAACATTAATGTTAGGTTATATGGAAATGGTTTCTCAGGTAAGATGTCACTGTTTACAGTGATAATTTTCTTTAGAAAAATACACCAAAAATTTCGGCCATACAATCTCTATCTTCAAGGAACGATTTTGTACAAAGGCATTTTACTCTTCCAAAATCCCCAGATTCAGTAAATTCCATCACAAAGATATCGTCTCAAAATGTCCAGTAGATTAACTAAGCTCATGGACAAAACTTAAAGAAATGTCTTTGTTATCGTCGGTCGTCTGTTTTTTTTTTTTTTTTTTTAGGAGACGATAGCAAATTTGTACTCGCATTTCGTGTGTCTTCAATAAAGTTCACTGTAATATCTTTCAGAGTTATTGTCTAAATCCCGATATATATGATAAAGGGTACAACTTCCTTAAGTTTTGTCCATGAGTGTATACACACTTGGTTATTTCGTGTGCCTTCAATAAAGGTCACTGTGTATCACATATCTTACAGAGTTATTGTCTGAATCCCGATATATATGCTGAAAGGTACAACTTCCTTAAGTTTTGTCCATGAGTGTAGTTATCTCGTGTATCTTCAATAAAGGTCACTGTGTTATCTTTCAGAGTTATTGTCTGAATCCCGATATACATGCTAAAAGGTACAACTTCCTTAAGTTTTGTCCATGAGTGTAGTTATCTCGTGTATCTTCAATAAAGTTCACTGTAATATCTTTCAGAGTTATTGTCTGAATCCCGATATACATACTAAAATGTACAACTTCCTTAAGTTTTGCCCATGAGTGTAGTTATCTCGTGTGTCTTCAATAAAGTTCACTGTAATATCTTTCAGAGTTATTGTCTGAATCCCGATATACATGCTAAAAGGCACAACTTCCTTAAGTTTTGTCCATGAGTGTAGTTATCTCGTATGTCTTCAATAAAGGTCACTGTAATATATTTCAGAGTTATTGTCTAAATCCCGATATACATACTAAAATGTACAACTTCCTTAAGTTTTGTCCATGAGTGTAGTTATCTCGTATGTCTTCAATAAAGGTCACTGTGATATCTTTCAGAGTTATTGTCTGAATCCCGATATACATGCTAAAAGGTACAACTTCCTTAAGTTTTGTCCATGAGTGTAGTTATCTCGTGTATCTTCAATAAAGGTCACTGTGATATCTTTCAGAGTTATTGTCTGAATCCCGATATACATGCTAAAAGGTACAACTTCCTTAAGTTTTGTCCATGAGTGTAGTTATCTCGTGTATCTTCAATAAAGGTCACTGTAATATCTTTCAGAGTTATTGTCTGAATCCCGATATACATGCTAAAAGGTACAACTTCCTTAAGTTTTGTCCATGAGTGTAGTTATCTCGTGTATCTTCAATAAAGGTCACTGTAATATCTTTCAGAGTTATTGTCTGAATCCCGATATACATACTAAAATGTACAACTTCCTTAAGTTTTGTCCATGAGTGTAGTTATCTCGTGTATCTTCAATAAAGGTCACTGTAATATCTTTCAGAGTTATTGTCTGAATCCCGATATACATGCTAAAATGTACAACTTCCTTAAGTTTTGTCCATGAGTGTAGTTATCTCGTGTATCTTCAATAAAGGTCACTGTAATATCTTTCAGAGTTATTGTCTGAATCCCGATATACATGCTAAAAGGTACGACTTCCTACCGTCCAGGACGCGAGTTCGCACAACCCAGCCGGTACGCCTCCCGCGACCGCGCTGTAAAATAACCGCTTTCTCCAGGTTAATAATCGCTCGGTAATAAGAGACAATTTTCCAAGTTATTCTGTCATTTTAGGTGAATGTTTTAAAATGAAGAATGAAGATGAATCACACAAACACATCTCAATATCGCGGAAGAGCGATTGCTCGATGCATATTATATATTTATAAATGTATGTAATTCTGCTGTCATCAAAGCTTATGTCCATAGTTCATCTAAAATACCCATTCCAAGAGTCTAGCAACAGTATTACTATAAAAGGAAGATCGAAAAATGCAATATAACAGCGGTATCGTAGATTAAACTGGCGAAACCCCTGGGAGAGTTCACCAATGATAAGCCAGGCCCTCCCATTAATGTTTCCATTGCAGTAAGGGCAGTAGAAATTGTTTAATTTCAAAAAGAATCTTGCGCGCGCGCGCGTCTAAAATAGTTTCTAATTTTCGTATCTCAATATAGAAATCAGAAATTCTCTCAAGTATAAAAATGACCACCTAACAAAATATAGATAACACAATGCCATGATGATGAAATAGAATGCTGATCTTCTTCTTCTCTTCTTTCTTATCTCCACTCAATCACACTAAGGTATCAAGCTTGTAAAGCTTGATATTTTTGATGGTGTCTGCCGGGGAAGAGTAGAGCTCATCAATGGATGAGTCAATACAGTCAATAATATGTCTTGGGGTTGCAGGCTGAGAATTGCACTTAGTACATAGTGGGAAAACCTTGCAACCATTCTGGAAAGTCATTGTCCGTAGATGACCAAACTTAAGTCTGGAAATCAAAGACTGTTGTTCTCTTGGGAGGACAGAACTTGTCCCTCCTGCTCTGTATCAGTCATGTGCTGATATAATTATTTATTTAAGTAACCCAGGTTCCTGGAGCGTACAGAAGTCGCCAACTACCCGGGATGTCCTTCTGACCTAAGTCTTCTTGGATTTATATACAATGCCAGTGGAAGTCCAATTAATGAGGTGTCGCCAGGCAGATTTCCTTTCTTGGGAGATTTTCTAGGGATGCTGGACATATGTTGGTGATACCTAGGAGAGTGGCTGTCTGGAATCTGATATAACAGAATGCAGAATGCTGATAAAAGTAATGAACAAATGCAAACGAAAACTAAGAAGTATAGAACTTTATATTACATTAGAACAGTACGAGCTATATATTATTATCTCTAATACACGTGGTATAGGCCATGATAATCATGGATGGTAGAAGTTGACGACTACTATTAACTCTCTAACCTAGTTTACACATGATGGGTAAAATATTCCATAAGTTTTTTTTTAACAACAAAAAAGCCTTTATTTAGGGTCACTGACCCTATACAGGATTCACCAGAGGTATGCATAAGAACAAAGCAGTGAGACAAAGGAAACAATGATATAGACAGAAGAAAAAGAAAAAAAAAGAGAGAAAAAAAAAACAAGAAAGAGAAAGAGGGAAGCAAGAAAAACAACACAATAAGAGTAGCAGTAAGAAAGTGAGGAGTGAGTGTCACTTGGCCTTCTTCTGAGATATGGACTTGTAATATTCCTTAGGTTTGTTCTGGTCGTTGAACCACATATATAGACACCAGAGTATTTCTTGATCTGATTTCCTTAATACATATTTCAATACGTTTTTCGATATGACGACGAAATCTTAGCACAAAGAACCATGCGAACATGGTGAAAAACAGTTCGACTTTTGCACTTACAAAATGGCCAGAGGCCCTTTTGATTACATACGCTGGTGGGATTGGAATTTTTGTAAGAATCAGGGGCCATTGGAGCATTTTTTTTAATCAGAAAAAGTGCCCAATGCGGGATTCGATCCCGGGTCTTAGTGGTTGAAAACCAACAGTTTAGACCATCCTTCCACCGATCCCCTATTGTAACTTTCATTTCTCGTCTGTATATTCAAAAACAGAAAATATATTGAAACTAGCCGAATGACCCGGGCAACGCCCGTGTTTTACTCGATTGAATGTTTTGATTCAAATACTATTTGTTACAATTATAAATTGGCGCCTTAAATAAATGCATATGTTAGTAAATAACTATAGCCTATGTGCTTTATTTGTCTATGTACTGTTGGCTTCCGTAGGCGTCTCTTACTGGGAAAAAGAAAGAGAGGATTCCATTTGGTTTTTAACTAATATATGCATTTATTTAAGGAGCGACCCGCTCCAACACAATAGTTACAAAAAACGAAAAAGCGAGTGGGGGGGGGGGGGGGGAGGGGGCATGATGGGGGGGCAAGGCAAAGGTGGCGTGATCGTAGCCAACCAATAGGAGGGCGCCATTCCAAAAAAAAAAAAAAGCAAACGGTGACAGAGACGAAAACTGATTAAGAGATGAAGAATTGATGACGCGCTCGTACTGTATATAGAATTATGTTCTAACTTTGAAGGTGGGAGGTAGCCAAGTGTGAGGGTGTCGAGGCTGAGGCAAAGACGGACTCCCGTAATCTCTTTTATTACATAAATTGACTGACTGCTTGCTAACAACGTGTAACGCTATTTATACATGAAGTCAGAATCGAGTATGTAAAGAGGATATTTGCATATCTGCAAATATCCCAAGTATGCAAATACACAACAAATTATAATGATTTTTTAAATTATAATATGTCCCACAATTTTTAAAATATATATTTGATTCCATAAAAAGGAAGAAAAAAGTTTGGAATAATGGTAATTAATAGAAAAATATATATTTTTTTATATTTTAAATTGTTTTTATTATTTTAAAAAGGCAGCCAAAAAATAATAAATAAAAACATTAAGCATCAAGAAAGTATTAAGTATTTTTTTAAATACACACATTTTGAAGTTAAAATTTTGATATAGTTAAAGTTTTTAGACCTTGTTTACGATTCCGTGCGGCCCGTGGCGTCATTTAGGTTGGCCAGGGCTGGTTTAGACCATCCTTCCACCTATCCACTATTGTATTCTATATTTATCAAAAGAAGTTGTCAGAAGGAAGTTTGCGCCATCAGTGCTTAATTCTTACATCATAGAAGAGCGTGTGTCAGGCTTGTACCGTGGAATCAGAAGAAAGGCACGCCTGAGTGACACAAAGTACGCAGTGGAGCTGTGAATCATCTTGTGTCATAGGATAGGATGTATCACAGTCCAGAAAACTTCAGTTCGACTTACATTCAACAAGACATACTCCAACAGAAATACCTTTTAATCATAAATACAAAGACTGTTTAATAAGTTAAATAAAACATAAATAAAGCTTGTGTTTTGAAAATGATCGTAAAGATAGAGGTTGCCTGGCCTGAATGCCGATTCATAGTTCTTAAAATTAAAGATACTTCGGCCAGAAAACTTATTTATTGTCCTAATAAATATGTCTCAAAAAATAGATTTTCTGGCTGAAGTGTCATTAATTTAAAGAACTTGGAAAATGAGGTTTTATTTTTCCACATACTCCCTATTCAGTTCCATACACCTGGTCCAGGGATGTTCTGATTTTTTTTTATCCCCTCGGAAAAGTAAAATGTTTCGAGGTCGCGCTTGCTCCGTAGCGATTTATTCCAAAAGGGATAAAAATTAATTTCGAAATGTTATCAAAACTTTATTTTCTAAACGTTGGTTGGCATCCCAAATTAAGGCCAAGCTGAACGAAGTTCATGGAGACTCAGCCCCATAATTTAAGACCATTTATTACTGGATGAATGAAGTTAAACGTGGCCGAATATCAACACAAGATGAACCACGTCCCGGACGACCTATGGATAAAACCATGCCAGAAATGGTAAAAAGAATCCATTGCTTCGTTATGGAATATTGACGAGTGAAGATACGTGAGAAATCTGAGACCACGGACATCTCATAAGACAGAGGGTACACCCTCACATAGTTTCATTCCTTTTGTAATATTTTATTGTATATATATATCTTGATTGCTTATTGGGGAGCGAGAGAGGACCGAGAGGAAGACTGCGGATCACGACCTACGAGGAAGACGACGAATAAATAAACACAATAACTTTAAAAGGTAATTTATTTTTATTTATTTGCTTTGAATATGGAAACCCGCTCGGGAAACGTGTATAACACCAAGAAAGAAGAAACCAAGGTCGACGACCCCTGCAAAGCTGCAACTTGGTGCAACAATTACCTTCATGTAAATTACAGAAGAAGAAGCTGTGTGCTAGATGAAGGCCGCGATTGCTTACGATCGACCAAATACGCAGCGGACAGACATTTCTCAGCAGTGTTTATCATTGATCACTCTTAATCCTTGGAACCTTTGGAGTTCTTTTAGAACGGTAGACGAGACCTGTATACACCACTTCACACCAGAGTCCAAACATCAGTCAAAGCAATGGACAGGTCCGGGTGAAATAACTCTAAAATATACAAAGAATGTTGTGTCAACCGGAAAGGTGATGGCTACTTTATTTTGGGATTCCTAAGGAATAATTCTAGTTGAATACTTGAAAAATGAAAACCAGTAATAAGAAAGTCTGTAGTGCTTAGTGTAGAGCCATGGTAAGAAGCCAATATACCAGCATATAGATCAAAGTGGTAAATATGTAGCTAGTGTCTGTAGTACCGACCATAGAGCCATGGTAAGAAGCCAATATACCAGCAGGTAGATCAGGGTGGAAGATCTGTAACTAGAATCCAACTGTAGAGCCATGGTAAGAAGCCAATATACCAGCAGGTAGATCAGGGTGGAAGATCTGTAGCTAGACTGTAGAGCCATGGTAAGAAGCCAATATACCAGCAGGTAGATCAGGGGTGGAAGATCTGTAGCTAGAATCCAACTGTAGAGCCATGTTTAGAAGCCAATATACCAGCAGGTAGATCAGGGTGGGAAGATCTGTAGCTAGACTGTAGAGCCATGGTAAGAAGCCAATATACCAGCAGGTAGATCAGGGTGGAAGATCTGTAACTAGAATCCAACTGTAGAGCCATGGTAAGAAGCCAATATACCAGCATGTAGATCAGGGTGGAAGATCTGTAGCTAGACTGTAGAGCCATGGTAAGAAGCCAATATACCAGCAGGTAGATCAGGGTGGAAGATCTGTAGCTAGAATCCAACTGTAGAGCCATGGTAAGAAGCCAATATACCAGCATGTAGATCAGGGTGGAAGATCTGTAGCTAGAATTCAACTGTAGAGCTATGGTAAGAAGCCAATATACCAGCAGGTAGATCAGGGTGGAAGATCTGTAGCTAGAATCCAACTGTAGAGCCATGGTAAGAAGCCAATATACCAGCATGTAGATCAGAGTGGTATAACTGTAGCTAGACTATAGTGCCAACCATAGAGCCATGGTAAGAATCCCATAAACCTCCACGTGAGGCAGTAATCCAACACTTGGAGGAAATAGCCGTCAGCAATCGATCTCGTTTGGATAAAACGGGAAGAAGGAAATTGGCTGTCGGCCTAGAGAATGAGATTATTTGTCTCCGGTGTCATCCATGGTTCCTGGAAAATCTCCTCTACCTATCTACTCTTTTATATTATGGCATTCAATTTATATCTGAATTAATACGGTAAACTGACACTTGGATTATCCATTATCACACTTCCTTCTATTACATATAGTCTTTTATATTGATGCATCTAGTTAGGCAATCGCCTGCCTTTTTTTTCCTTATCCCTAGTACACGTGGTACAGGCCATGATAATCATGGTGGGTAGAAGGCGATTGCTTTTACTGTAAGTGCACCACATGTCTACACATGTGAAAAGCAGTTCGACTTTGCACTTACAAATGTGCCAGAGCCTCGTTTGGTTACTTGCACTCGCTGGTGAGGTTGGGACTTTTGAAAGAAACGGGGGCCATTGGAGCATTTTTTTTATCAGAAAAAAAGTACCCAAATGTGGGAATCGAACCCGGGTCATAGCGGTTGAAAACCAACGCTTTAGACCATCCTTTCACCGACCCCCTAATTTTATCATTAGAGAAAAAACTTCCTGGGAAGAGTTTTCCAATAAAAATGTATTTAACTCGAGCTTTCAGGCCTTGGAGCTCCTTCTACCGTAGTAAGGTTAACTATAACGCGGTCTCATAGAAATACAATATATATATGTGATACATTAGCGCGCCATCTGTTATGGGAATCCGAAACTATTATAGAGGTGTATAATTCTTTAAAAATGAAACAATTTCTACTGGCCCTTACTGCAATGGAAAATCGAGAAGTTTTCATTGCGGTAAGGGCAGTAGAAATTGTTTAATTTTTAGAAGAATTATACGCGTCTATAATATCGTAAAGATAAAGGCTGTCTGGCCGGCATTCATAGTTCTTGAAATAAAGATACTTTGGCCAGTAAATCTTTCTATTATCTCGATATTTCGACAAAAATATTTTCTTCTCGTTTGCTCCTGACGAGAACAAAAGATTTTTGTCGAAACGTCGAGGTAATAAAAAGATTTACTGGCTGTAGTATCTTTATTTTCAAGTGTCTATAATAGTTTCCTGGTTCAAATTCACATAAATAAGTACCGCTCAGCAAGAGCAACCTAGTTCATGATAATTGAACAATGAATAATATGTGAAGGTTATTCACATATTAAACAAATTTTAACGCGGGATTCAATCCCGGTTCATGACTGTCGGGAATCGAGGGGGTTACCCACTCGTTCACCGACTTAATGTTTTATAATAGTTTCGAATCCTCATAATCTATATATGCAAAATTTAAATTTACATAACTATGTTTAGACATAGAGGAAGCTCTGAAGTCATCATTGTAGGAATTTATAACAAAAATAACCAAACTTAGATTCATTGCTGACTTGTATAACTTTTACGTATCTACCTCCTAACGAACTCCAACTAGAGAATATATATATTACGATCAAGATACACAATGGACTGGAGATAATTTTATATGGTGAACTAAACATTCGCACCAACCACCTTGGAGACTTTCTTAACCTGCTGGATATCCCAACTTTATTGTCGCGTTATCTTTCCTCAAGAGATATAATAACATCTACCCATGTTAATACTCTAGTTCCCCAACAACCCCTTTCCTGCTACTATCTCCCTTGACACATTGTAAATAGAATTGATAATTATTTTAACTATTGTTCTTGTATATACCCTGTTCTACGTGGAGAAGTTGTATAAGACCAAAAGGTCATAACAGGGACTTTTGTTGTTGTTACTACTGTTATTCTTGTATGTACCCTACATTTCTGTGCTTGAAGAATCCGTATGGGACTAAATTGTCTTAATAAAGCTTTTTGTTGTTGTTGTTTTTTCTAGTACAGAGAATTAATCATGTTTCACTACTGAAAACTAAGACCATAAAATGCACCTTATGCAACGGTGAATTTAGCCTCGATTTTCCACACTACATGTTCTACTGTACGGTAATGGAAGAAGAAAGAGAAATTCTTCGTCAAGAGACCGGCTATAATAGCAATTCGCCTTATGTTTTAATGGCAAAAGTCGTAAAATCCAGACCCTTTGCATTCGCTTTTTATGAATACTGGAAATCAGCTCAATCAAAATATTTAGCACAGATACCGGATCCAACTCGATAATTGGTTGAGGTCAATACCCAACATTTGTATATAACTATGATGCTAATCTGTTATTTATTTATTTTGTCCTACCGGGAGAATCCTGTATGGCACGTGTGCCCAATAAAGGCTATTGTTGTTGTTGTTGTTGTTTAGATATAGAGAGAAGATATAAAAAATATATGTATTTACATATAAGGGGATTATGAAAGATTTCTGAAGAGAGATAGGTTTCTTTTCATTTTATTGCAATCTCAAGCTTTCGGGTATTACCGAAAAACATCCGTAGTTGTCAACAGCAGAGGTAGACAATGTCAACAACAGGTCCAATAACAAGAGAAACATCTGTGGCACATACAGAAGCCAATTCCTGAGGTAACTTGGTGACAAAGAACGCGGTGGAACAAGTTTATGGCCAATTGTGGGCAGAGGTCGTAGCTCAGGACAGCTGTCGCAGTTAAATGGAAGTTCTTGTGCGGAAAACACATATCTCACCTGTCAATGGGCAATTTTGTCCCTTCGAGACAATACTGTCTGTCTGTTTCCACGTGCTTAGCAACGTGCAGATTGCTCATGTGTTTGCAATTACTACCTAAATTACATCAACAAGAAGTAGATATTTCTGTGGTAGATTCTGTCTTTGGAAACTATCTAATGTAGACATGGGATATTGCTCTTGCTAACGCAATCACCGACAAAATTACCTAATTGTTGGAGATCTACAAGAAGTAGATATTTCTGTGGTAGATTCTGTCTTTAGACACTATCCACACACAATGTGTTGTTGTTGTTTCTTATTCCTCAAGTCGTTCAAACGATCTCCATTAGGTTCCATTGTCTCAGTTTTCTATTATAATCCTGGGGTTTTCTCAGAGGTCTTTTTTGGAGGATTTGATACAATTTAATAGATGTTCAGGACTGGCTGGTTGGGAATCGCATTGGGTCATTTCGGGAATGTTTTGATTTTTGCATTAAATTTTAGCATTCTAAGATGTCCTGTTCGTAATCTTGAAATCTCCGTTTGTTCTTCCCTAGTAAGGGTGTGGAAAGAATATTCGTTAGGAATGGGGGTGTACCAAGAGTGGTTTAGGGTGGATTTCCAGAAAGTGGTTATTTTTTGTTTGTGGATGGAAGAAATTTCAGAATAGGTGAGTTGGGAGTTTTCAGGCTGGCCCTTACAGCCTTCTTTAGCCAACTGGTCAGCCATCTCGTTGCCGTCTATGTTAACGTGAGAGGGGATACACAATGTAGACATATAATATTGCTCTTGCTTACGCAATAACCGACAAAATAACCTCAATGTTGTAAATCTACAAGAAGTAGATATTTCTGTAGTAGGTTCTGTCTTAAGACACTATCCAATGTAGACATGGGATATTGCTCTTGCTAGCGCAATAACCGACAAAATTACCTCCCCCCCCCCCCCCAATGTTGATCTACAATAAGTAGATATTTCTGGAATATTCTGTCTTAAGACACTATCCAATGTAGACATGGGATATTGCTCTTGCTATCGAAATCACCGACTATAAATTACCTCATAACTTTGGAGATCTACAAGAAGTAGATATTTCTGTGGTAGATTCTGTCTTTAAACACTATGTAATGTAGACATAGGATATTAATGAAGTCAATAAAATAATTGATGATAAAGATTATAGCATTTTCTCTTCTCTTTTTTCAATCTTTTATACTCTAGAGTCACAATTAATTCAAACACACACAATTGTATACTTAAAAACTGTTATATTATATTCTAATATTCAAAACTAAAACATATCAATTTTTTAAAAAATAAATAAGCCAAAAAGTGATCGGTCAATGGTCAAAAGTATTTTTTAAAGCTTATATGTTAGAAACTTTTTATAAGGTATCATTATTATTAGTTATTTTTTCTGTGCTCCAGGAACCTGAGTAATAAATATATGTCTCTAAGTATTTTTATTTTACCTACATATATTTGAAAAATTCCTTCATTTGAAGTAAAAAAGGTTTTGTATATTAGTGTGCAATTAATGTTTAAAAAAAAAAGCAAAAGAAAAGGAACTGTCTGTGACCCTGTAGCGCCATCTAGGGTATTTATTTGTAACTATTCTTTATTGACAAAGCTGACGTCGTTTTCTGAAAGCTCTTTAGGTTAAAATGATGTGTATATCAAATAAATTTTATATTAATAAATTATTTAAAATAAAATATTCGTGATTGACATTTTATAAATGTGTTCAAATATGTGTAAATTTCATAAATCATTTTTCTTCTGATCTGCGAAAAAAAAAATTTTTTTTTTTGAGAGAGAAAGAGAGATTGTAAAGCTACTTTCAATACTATTATAATGTCCATATAAGGTTATACAGTAGAACCTCCATGAGAGGACACTCGCGCTAGAGAACACCTCTCTATAAAGGACAGTTTTCATTGTCAAAATTATCATTTTTACTATAAAGCAACTCTCTGACGCTGAGAACTATTTCAGAAAAGTAAAATGTAGCAATAGAACTCTATAATTTCTACAGATCAATTGTAAATAGATTCATACACAAAAGAGGTAGTGAGGAAAGTTTTAGAACAGATGTGTAAATAAATCCCTTTTTAAACAAAGGCTCACGTGCACATGGAGAAAAAAAAGGAAAAATTACTGTATTATTTTGTTGTTGTATGGCGAATCCATACAGGGCAATGGGCCCTAATAAAAGCCTTTTTTTATATATAACAACTCTCTGGTAAGAGGACACCTCTCCATAAAGGACAGTTTGGCTCTGTATTTAGGTGTCTTTTGCAGGGAGGTTCTACTGTATAAGGTTAAATACAGATGGGTATAAATAAATATAAATTAATTTGTTTATATACTACACAATATAAAATTGTAAAAGGATACTATCCAGGTACTCTCTTCTCCTTTCTTATCTCCACTCAATCATATTAGGGTATCAAATTGTGACCCTTAATGGTGTCTGTTTGACAACCATCATGACTGGGTGAAGTAGAATGCGTCTGCCTACGTCATTAAGACTGGGAGCACTACTCAGTGGCAGGCCGACTTAGCTCCAAAAGAAATGGCCGCCTCTGACATGAGGAACAGACACCATGTGCAGCTACTCCTAACATGGAGTACAAACGCTGCTCATCCTGTATCCCTGGATTAGGAGCCCTTACAGGGTACTATCAGCCGGGCCAGCTGAGCCCAGGTTTTTTAGTGAGCTTGTTACTGCTCCCCCTCCTCCTTTTTCATCCGGGCTTGGAACAGGCAAAGACGGAATTATTCATGTACTTAAAAGAAGCATCTCTCCCTTAGTTATACATCAGAACGATGCACTGTTCATCACACTAGTAAAAATCTTTAATAATGATGAAGAAGAATGAACAACAACACCAGTTTTGGCGATTTCAGACAAAAATTCAACCTGCATACCATATTTATATAATACTAGCGGATGTACCTGGCTTCGCCCGGGTTTTACCTGAGTAAAGGTTTGTCTAACGAACATTTGTTAAAACAATTCTCTATGAACTTATAAAAAATATAATAGATATATTTTGATAATTTGAAACTCGTAAATTTGAATCTCTCGATAAAGTTAACATTTTTTCCCGGTCCCTTGAAAAATACTCGATAAGTTGAATAAAATCAATATTAAATGGTTCCCTTGGTAATTGGAAGTTAAAGGAATAGTATCTTACCTTGGAATTGTATCATTATTCTTGTCTCAAATTGCCGTGTCATCCTGAATTTTGTCTTTCCTAATTTTTTACATTACAAAATCATCATTTTATCTATTCTCCCAATATATATGTTGTAGATAAATGATAAAACTAACTTTGACTTGTGCGCAATTAATAGGTAGAAAATCTTACTTTTGATAAATAATCATCATCATTTAGTTAAATCTACAAATCTTCAAATAACTCTAAGGATATTCAAGATATTCAAGAAATTATTTTTAAAAACCTTCCCGGGGAACTACCTAATAATATCCCAAAATTTCACGGTGATTGGATGTATGGTTTTTGAATCTATAGAGTATAGACAGACAGACAGACATTCAATTTTATATATAATATAGATTAAAACTTCAACCAGATAAAGTTTTATTTTCTCAACGTTTCGACAAAAATATTTTGTCTCCTCGTCTTTTGCTACTTTGAAAACTTCCCTCATTGCTTATCTAGTATCTTATAATGTTGATTTTTTTTGTGTCTTCAATAAATTGCTGTGTCATTCTGAAGTTTGTCTTTCCTTATTTTCTACGCGTTACAATATTATATATTTGATACTGTTGTGTTTTCAATAACGTTTCATAAAGAATATGTATATACATAAACTGATTTATAAAACCTTATATGACCTTATAAAAATAATTTCAAAAATTTACTTGAAAATATTTGTAAAAAGTACATATAAAAAGATGAAACTCTCCCCCTTTAATTGTTCATCAGAACGAGGGTACAGTGCATCAGCCAGGTCGAGAACACAGGCACAAATATTAATTCATATATAAAGAGAGGACATAGATATATTAATATATATACCATATCATATTAGAGAATGGCTAAAATGTGACTAAACTGATTTATCTTGGAGATGGCTTCTCATTAAAGATAATGTTGTTGTTGTCGTGTCCAATGAAGAGCCTCAGATGTTTCCATACATCTCTATCACAACAGCAGCAATGTCCTCTATCTTGGGTGTGTAAAGCCGCTGCTCTGGATTTGCTCTTCATTGGAAAATGGGTGCCGTTGCCACGTTAGTCACCTTGGACCAGAATTTGGTCGAATATTCCAAGGTTCCAGGGGGGACCGCAGGGAGGTGTGGTCGGACTTCTTCCCCCCCCCCCCCCCCCTTTCATTAAAGATAATGCATGACATGAAAGACTATTTGATAAGAGGCCAATTCTGGGAGTGACTAATTTAGCCATGGTTTAAGGCAGTCTCTAAAGTAAACCTGTACTGTATCTATTTTTCCTTACTGCTCAGCTCAAGACGTCTTTTCAATCCTATGGATACTTCTTAATTACTCATTCGTTTGTATAACTTACCTTCCCTAATTCCAGAAAGAATAGAAATATAATACTGCACATGGATGGTACAGAGCTGGAGGGACAAGCACCAATTCTGTTCTCCCAAGAGAACAACAGTCCTTGATTTCCAGACTTAAGTCTGGTCATCTATGGACAATGACTTTCCAGAATTGTTGCAAGGTTTTCACACTATGTACTAAGTACAATTCTCAACCTGCAACCTCAAACCACATCATTGACTGTATTAGCTCATCCATTGATAAGCTGTACTCATTCCCAGCAGACACGATCAACAAGCTCTACATGCTTGAAACCCTAATATGATTGTTTAGTGGAGATAAGAAAGAAGAAGACTTACCTCTTCTATGACATTATAAAAACATAATTCCATTATACATCAAATCTTCGACAATATCACATATGTATATTTTGAAAATAGAGCAATCCATATTTAATTCATTAGATAATAAAAAAGGCATATATTGGATTTAATAAAAGATTTATTTTGCCAATATTTCGGTTGGCTGAACGCCAAACCTGTATACTGGTATACAAAAATGTAATGTCTTGATAAAGGTTTGGCGTTCAGCCAACCGAAATATTGGCAAAATAAATCTTTTATTAAATCCAATATATGCCTTTTTTATTATCTAATATATATACTAGCGGACGTACCCGGCTTCGCCCGAGGTTTTTACCCGAGTAAAGGTTTGTCTAGCGAACATTTGTTAAAACAATTCTCTAAAAACTTATTTAAAAAAAAAAGATATATTTTGATAATTTGAAACTCGTAAATTTGAATCTCTCGATAAAGTGAACATTTTTTCCCGGTCCCTGTGTGCCGTGTCATCCTGAATTTTGTCTTTCCTAATTCTCTACATTAGAAAATCATAGTTTTATCTAGTGAACATTTTTTCCCGTGTCACATTGCCGTGTCATCCTGAGATAATCTTACTTTTGATAAATAATATTTAAGATAACAAACTTAGTGATAAGAAAACTTGTTATCATCGTCACAATGGGGGCGCTGCTTGCGAGTTAAATCTACAAATCTGCAAATAACTCTAAGGATATTCAAGATATTCATGAAATTATTTTTCAAAAACCTTCCCGGTGATATACCTAATAATATCCCAAAATTTCACGGCGATTGGATGTATGGTTTTTGAATCTATAGAGTACAGACAAACAGACAGACAGACAGACATTCAATTATATATATATATATAATATATGAATGTCTGTCTGTCTGTACTCTATAGATTAAAAAACCATACATCCAATCGCCGTGAAATTTTGGGATATTATTAGGTATATCCCCGGGAAGGTTTTTGAAAAATAATTTGTTGAATATCTTGAATATCCTTAGAGTTATTTGCAGATTTGTATATTTAACTCGCAAGCAGCGCCACCATTGCGACGATGATAACAAGTTTTTTTATCTATAAGTTTTATTATCACTAAGTTTATTATCTTAAAGATTATTTATCAAAAGTAAGATTATCTCAGGATGACACGGCAATTTATTTGAGACAAGAATAATGATACAATTCAAGGCGAAAATACTATTCCTTTAACTTCCAATTACCGAGGGAACCAATTAATATTGATTTTATTCAACTTATCGAGTATTTTTCAAGGGACCGGGAAAAAATGTTCACTAGATAAAACGATGATTTTGTAATGTAGAAAATTAGGAAAGACAAAATTCAGGATGACACGGCACACAGGGACCGGGAAAAAATGTTCACTTTATCGAGAGATTCAAATTTACGAGTTTCAAATTATCAAAATATATCTATTATTTTTTTATAATTAGAGAATTGTTTTAACAAATGTTCGTTAGACAAACCTTTACTCGGGTAAAATCCCGGGCGAAGCCGGGTACATCCGCTAGTATATATATATAATACAGTGGTACCTCGACATACGAGCGCCCCAACATACGAGTTTTTCGAGATACGAGCCGACGAGCAAGTGATTTTTTGCTTTTAGTTACGAGCGAAATTCGAGATACGAGTTCGGTTCGGTAGTGTTGAAGATATTAATCTGTGATTTTAAATGTTTCTTTTTGACCAGTACTCTTGTTTTGTCTTTGCTTTTCCTAAAATGTTTCTTTCTTCTTCTTCATTATTATTTGTTCTATATGCAAAGCTTTGTTTTTTGAGACTTGAATAAACAAATTCAAATTTATTATATTTTTGTGTGCTTTTAAAGTTAAAACACAACAGGTAGTAACACGCAGTCGCGCCATCACGATCAGTTAGCAGCGTGCTTCCGCTGTGATAAGTTGTGTTTTGTGTTGCGTTTACATTTAGTTTTAGTTCATTTATTTTTATAACCATGGATCGGAAGAAAGTTTGTAAAAAGTCAAGTGCTAAGAAAAAGATGATGAGTACTGAATTAAAACGTGAAATTATAGAAAAACATGAGCAAGGTGTTCGAGTTGTTGACTTGTCGAGGCAGTATGGCCGTAGTACGTCCATGATATGTTCTGTGCTTAAACGGAAGGAGTCGATAAAGAGTGTAACGCCGGCTAAGGGCCTTACGACAATTTCCAAGCTGCGAATCTCCCTTCATGAAAATATGGAGAAACTGCTGATGGTGTGGGTGACAGAAAAGCAGCTCCAAGGAGATACCTTGACGCAGACCATAATTTGTGAGAAGGCAAGAGCGATCTACGGAGATTTGCTGAAGCAAACCCCGCAGACTTCCATCGACGAGGCATCGGAAGAGTCATTTAAAGCCAGCCTCCAACCAAAACAAACCTCCTTGGACATGTTTTTTTTCTAAACGGCCTACAGGTGAAAGCGAGAAAAATGTAGCGAAAAGGCAAAGACCAGTGAGGATATCTAATTTATTTCTTTACATTCTCTTTTTTGTTTTTGTGCAATAAATATTTGATATTTATAAATACGTTTTTTATTATTTAAAACCACGTAACAAAAATAACTAGGGTGACATTTTGGAGGATTAATGGTAGTTCAATTGTTTTGTATGGGGAAATTTGCTTCGAGATACGAGTAATACAAGATACGAGCAAGGTTGCGGAACGAATTAAACTCGTATGTCGAGGTACCACTGTATACTAGACGGGTGACCCGGGCTTCGCCCCGGGATTGACCCGTGTGCATATCTACCCGAGTGATATAGATTTAGATAAGATTTTTTAAATAATTGTTTGTTATTAGCATTATCTATTTGTTTGCATCAGCATAATTTAATCTAATATTTGATAGAGGGCGCTGTTCGTGAGCTAAGTAGAATAATTTGAATATATAGTTTTAATAATTGATTTATATATTTTTTAAAATAGCCTATCGTCTTCCCCGTATTTTTTTTACCTATGTATGGAAATTTTGGTTTGAATTAGTGAACTACTGCGAATTTGTATACCGGACATACAAACAAACAAACATACAAACATTGATTTTTATATATATAAGATATGAATATGAAAAATAAATGTTGTTTAACTTGTTTAAAATTGTTTTTATTGTTGAAACTGTTGAAATTGTTGTCATTGTTGAAAATAATCTCACAAATTAAAATAAGCGCATTAGCCATATGATGCAATAATATTAACTCCACCTTTGCCGGTCCCATGACCGGATAAAAAAGGAGAAGGGGGAGCAATAACAAGCTTGCTAAAAAACCTGGGCTCAGCTGGCCCTGTAAGGGCTCCAGGATGAGTAGTATCTGTACTCTATGTTAGGAGAGGCTGCACATGGTGTCTGTTACTCATGTCAGAGGCGGCCATTTCATATTTGAGATAAGTCAGCCTGCTACTGAGTAATGTGACAAAATAGTCATTTTTTAGTCAGAAAATGATTATGACAATATTGCTATATCATGTTTTATTATCAGATTCAAAATTCATTCGCGGGGAAAATTCCATAAAGCAGATCACGGGCGAAACCAGATCATAATTTTTAGTAAGCATGAACTAAATTCAGTAGAGGGAGGATGATTGCTCTCGTAAAATATTTTTATCAAATAATCAATAGTCAAACTTTTACTTGAGTAAAACCCGGGCGAAGCCGGGTACATTCGATAGTAATGTGATAAAAGATAAAACGGCTTTGCAATAAAGATGACTTATAAAAACATTTTTATCATGATTTTTAATTTTATTTAAAAAAATGGAGCTAACAAAAAAAAAGTCTTAAATATCCCGAAGATGTCCCAAATACATCATACACTGCTGGCCACCCAAATTGCAACACCAAGAAAGACAAGAGATAT
Source organism: Cordylochernes scorpioides (assembly GCA_030710605.1). Taxonomy (NCBI): domain Eukaryota; kingdom Metazoa; phylum Arthropoda; class Arachnida; order Pseudoscorpiones; family Chernetidae; genus Cordylochernes; species Cordylochernes scorpioides. The sequence goes on along the minus strand of CP092873.1, from coordinate 13,120,199 downwards.
CACAACAACATTTTATTTTGTAGATAACATGTTGACCAAGTATCAAATGATTAAATTTCTAGACTTGTGCAAAGTGTGGTTCCTGCCAGAATCAGTAGCCAGAGTAGTCGCCAATGTTGGAGATCACCGCTGCCACACGCCTCGGCATTGATTCAAAGATACTTGGGATGTGTTCTTGGAGTACATCAGACCAAGCAGCTTCCACACGTTGCCAAAGTTGATCTGGTGTGACAGCTGGGGATGTAATCTGGGTCAATCGTTGAGCAACCATGAACCACATGTTTTCTATCGGCGAAAGATCCGGAGAGCGAGCCGGCCAGTGAAGCAATTCAATCTGGCGATTGACGAAGAACCTTTGGACAATGCGTGCCACGTGTGACCGCGCGTGATATGTGTCTGCGCTGAAATTCTAATCATTTGCATATATCATGTCCGCTAATTTATGTTGTGAATTTCATGTTATTTGCATACTTCTTTCAGGGTGTTGCATTTACGGTGGCCAGCAGTTTATATATACTTGTTGTACAAAAAAAAAATACATATTGATAATACATTACAACTTGGATAATTCACAAACGTCTTCAATTCAAATATTTATCTTTGTCCCTAGAATTTCCTATAAATAGAATTTCCGTTTTTAATTCAAATTTTTTGGATAATTTGAATTTTCTTTTTGTCTCTTGGGCTTCGAATTATTCAAATTCGACTGTTTATGAATGTAAATATTTTGATGAAGAAAAAAACTGCTTAGTGTTAAAAGTTAATTTTTGATAGTCATGCTCTTGGATTTTAGGAAATAACATCGAAACGAAAATAATCTTACAAAAACAGCCCTATAAGGTTCGAAATGGTCACAGATACCCCAAAAAACAGACCCTCCAACTAAACAGAAGGAAGTCGACACAGTTGACCAGATGGAAATATGGTCACCTGCGCCCTATAAAGAGGGAGCCAAAATAATCCTCATGTGCACAACTGAAGAGGCCACTCCCCAACATATACTAAATTGTATTGGAAAGGACAAAGGTACAGAGAACCAAGAAGAGTTTTTGAACTTCTTTATGAGCACGAATTCCAAGATCTTGTCTAATTTAGACCTAATAAAAGGATAAGCAGAGAGAGAAAAAAAAAAACATGGACAAGTTTCTATTTGAATAAAGATAAGATAGCATGCTCCAGGAATTACCTTCAAGAAAGATTGATAAGATATTTATTCACAAATTAATAAGATAATGTAATTTTACTTGAATTTTTAGGAAATAAAAATGTGATTTCTAAATAATTAGCCTAAAACCATTTTTCAAGCGTCAAAAGGGGTTATATGAAAATATGGTACCATTTGGTAGAGTAGTATAGGAGCTTGTCGATAAACAAGTAGATAAATTTTGTTTATATATGTACAGTAGAACCTCCCTTTAGCGGACACCTCTCCACAAAGGACAATTTTCATTTGCAAAATATTTTTACAATTTAGCAACTCTCCGGTAAGAGGACACCTCTCCCTAAAGAACACTTTGGCTCTGCAATTAGGTGTTTTCCTTTACAGAGAGGTTCTACTGTATTTTAGTTATTGAAATTTTTATTTATTTTAGAAATTAAATTGAATATATATCTATATAAAAGTTCTATTAAAATAATGTATAGATATATTTTGATAAAACTTGCTTAGTAATAACGGTAATTTTTGAAAGTCATTTTCTCAGATATTTGGATTCATAATTAAACGAAAGAAGAAATCTTACTAAAAAAAAAGTCTTATAACTCACTGTCCCACCGCTACAGGTACTGTAGGCGGATCAGGACAGTCACCGTAGAGGCCTTCACCATCATCCAGTGGTCCCCTGACCTGCAGAGCTGGATCTTCGGGCATGACCTGAAGGACAACGCCTTGGCCATCATGGCATCAGCCAAGACACGCATTTACAAATACTTCCTGGGCCTGGAGTTACGGGGGGTCCAAGAAGACCCTCTCCTGGTCTGAAGGAGGACCCTATCAAGATATTGGAGCCTTCCTCACTCATAATTCATTGTGAATATTCTCTCCAAGAATCTATTCTTTATTTCATCTCAGTTTACAGGTGTTACATTCGATGTCCTGGTTATTTACATATGGTGAGTTGGTGGAGTAGAGGTGTCCCCCCCCAGACCTTGCAAGAGGGCAGGCCAAGGATCTAAATGACAAGTAGCTATATAAATAAAGATATAATCGATAACAGAATATAGGTTTTTAAAAATAAAATTTCTTGGCTTATAACATGTTTACTTGCTTTTTATAAATAAAAATTGACACGATACGTTATTTATTAAAAAATAATTAACTTATAACCTTTTTACCAAGGTTTAAATTATATGAATTGTGATTTTTTTATGCTTATCCCTAGTACACGTGTTACAGGCCATGATAAACATGGTGAGTAGAAGTAGGCGACTGCTTTTACTGTAAGCGCACCACATGTCTACATATGTGACAGTTCGACTTTACACTTACAAATGTGCCAGTCTCGTTTTGGTTACTTGCACTCGCTGGTAGGGTTGGAATTTTACAAGAATCGCGGGTATTTGGAGATTTTTTTTTTAATCAGAAAAGTGCCCAATGCGGGAATCTAATCCGGTTCGTAGCGGTCGACAACCAACAGTTTAGACCATCCTTCCACTGTCCCTCTAATGTAAAATTTGATAATATCTACTACAGTAGTTTTGGATTGATAAACAAACACCTAGACAAACAAATTTCAACATATCCAAGATAAGCGTAAAGTTCAAATTTCACTCAAAATCCAGTTAACCGTAAAAATGCTTAGGCATTATTTCCATATTCTCAGGAAAGACATAAATGAATCGGTATATGCATATAGTTAATTATAAAAATACCCAAAACATTACATGATTATTTCTTTAAAAAAAAAGGAAATATTTCGGCCAGTTAAAAGTTTTATTTTCTAAACGTGGGGGGGGTCGGTGGAAGGCTGGTTAAACTGTTTGGTTTTCGACCACTACGACCTGGGTTCAATTCCCGCATTGGACACTTTTTTTCTGTTAAAAAAAATGCTTCAATGCCCCCCGATTCTTGCAAAAAGACCAACCCCACCAGCGAGTGCAAGTAACCAAACGGGGCTCTGGCACATTTGTAAGTGCAAAGTCGAACTGCTTTTCACATGTGTAGACACGTGGTGCGCTTACAGTAAAAGCAGTCGCTAACTACCCACCATGATTATCATGGCTTGTACCACGTGTACTAGGGATAAGCGAAAAAAATAATTCTCAACGTGTCAACAAAAATCCTTTGTCTTCGTCAGAAAAAAATAAAAATAAAGCATTTATCAAAGCGTTAAAAAATTGTTCTGAGGTTGCAAGGGCGTTCTCACGCAGTTTTTCAAATTTAGTACATCTTTAGATTGCCGAAGTGTCTATTTTTTAAAAATAAATATTGAATATTGCCAGGCAACCTCTATCTTCAAGATGAAAAAAATATATATATAAAAATCAATGTTTGTATGTTTGTTTGTTTGTTTGTATGTCCGCTATACAAATTCGCAGTAGTTCACTAATTCAAACCAAAATTTCCATACATAGGTAAAAAAATACGGGGAAGACGATAGGCTATTTTAAAAAAATATATAAATCAATTATTAAAACTATATATTCAAATTATTCTACTTAGCTCACGAACAGCGCCCTCTATCAAAGATTAGATTAAATTATGCTGATGCAAACAAATAGATAATGCTAATAACAAACAATTATTAAAAAAAAATCTTATCTAAATATATATCACTCGGGTAGATATGCACACGGGTCAATCCCGGGGCGAAGCCCGGGTCACCCGTCTAGTTATTAAATAAACATGAACTTCAGTTATATGAAAAATACTACAAATTTTATTTACATTTTCACCATTATTTTGTGTATACATAAATAGTATTTACAAGGGCACGAATAGACAAATAATATTTACAAGGGCAATATATATAGATATGTTTATAAATGAGAATCAATTAGAGTTCAATGGATTCTCTGGTAAAAGAGGAGGTAGGCATTTTCACTCTGTTCTATGAAAGATGGACTCACTATGGTGTCGTTGAACTCCATCCAAGATCCATTGTTGTTGCACACGGCCCAATAATGTCCTGAATTCACACTTCCATTATGGACCGACATGGCGTAGAGGCGGTAGTTCGCACCTTTACAGTAGTTCGTGGTGAACTCACTGATATCGAGTACTTCAGGTGTGAACACTGGCTTATTGTTCTTCTGTCCATCCAACGTAAATCTAGATAAGTGGATTATCAGGATTTCTGGAAGACGGGAAAGACAAGTCCATTTCTTTGCCTTTACTGTCTTCTTACACTTTTGACAAGAGTATTCAATTGTTTCTGGTGTCTTCATCTGCTTGAGACATTGTTTTAAAGTGATATCGTCACAGCTTTGTACTAAAGGTGTCGTCAATGTCAACATTGGCTGGAAAGAAAATGTCCGTGTCAAGCATTCTGTGCATCGCACGGTGTCCTGAGTCTGTCCAAAAAACATGTCATTAATGATACTATTATCATATAACAAATAACGTTGCCAATAAGATTTCGATAAAATCGCCTTTGGCTGGTTTTCTTTAATTTCTTCAAGTCCTTTGGGAGGTGTCTTCACCTTATTCAGATCATCGTGAAGTAGTTGAAGAATGGAAATTAAAAATTCATGAGCATCTTGTTGCTTGTAATCACCAAACATGGGATTCAAACTCCCTATTCTAAATTTAAATATCCATGGTCTTACAAGCCGTTCTTGAAGAAGTTGGTGGTGAAGTGCATTGAATTGGGGGAGTATTTTACCTTTTACTTCTTTACATGATTGCAGAAATTTTGCCAATGGTGGAGTCTGAAATAAACACTGCAATATTGAATTCATATAGCAGGTATTACGCAAATTTGATAACCCACATTTTGGCACTACAACACACAATGACTCTTTAGTTATATTTCTTACTTTAATAAGAATCTTTCTTCTTGGATATTTCTTTATTAACTTTGGTATAACCACAAAATTTCGTTTTATTTTCGGTTGATTGTTGTAATCCTTAACAGCCTTTACCACGCTACTCGAATCACTAAATTCAACAAAACCGAATCTATTTTTGACTTTCTTTGTGTAACAAATCTCAGCATTAACAACTTTTCCAAATTGTGAAAAAAATAATTTGAGAATTTCAATAGTAAAACTAGATGGTATTTTCCCTATGTATATAGATTTGGATGCTTCAAAACTTACCATATTAAATTGTAGTGCTTTATATAAGATTAACTTTTTCCAGTTATATTCTCTATTAGATTATAAAATTGGAAATACAATTTTTATCGATTAAAATACTTGTTTATAAGTTCAAATTATAAGAATTCAAAATAGTCTACATATGTTTTAAGTAAAGTATAAGTAACGTAAAGGTATTCTAAGTTATGTTGAGTAAATATAAACAAATCTATATTATAAAAAATAAACAGATACTCAAAAAAGATTTTTATTATATTTACTCTGTACAGTAAATATTCTCTGAAATATATTATAAAATATATATTTAAAACATTTTAAGTATAAAAAGCATCCTTTTATTAAAAATCATCTTAAAAGTATGAAAAAGGTTGAGCCCTCTTACCATTGAAAATTTCAATCGATATTTCTAAATATTAGAAAATGTAATAAAAAAAGAGATAATTTTTGAATTACCACACAATCATACAAATGAAATATAAATATATATATATATATATATATATATATATATATATATATATATATACAGTAGAACCATAATGAGAGGACACTCGCGCTTGAGGACACTTTTCTACAAAGGACAATTTTTATTAGTAAAATTTTTACGATTTAGTAAATCTCCGGTAAGAGAACACCTCTCCCTAAAGGATTTTTTGGCTCTGAAATTAGGTGTCCTTTATACAGGGAGGTTCTACTGTATATGACTACAAATAAAAATTGCAAGCAAATTTATATGTTCCACTAAAATATATTTTTTACCTGACTAATACAAAACAAGTTGCTTGCGCAATAAAGACCAATACATCAAGTTTAATAGATTCTGCAGGATGTATATTTTAAGGCGAAAGTGTTGACTGTACATATTTCAAGCTACTATTTCTAATTACTATATGCAAAATTTGACATCGAACGTTTAATTTCCATGCTTCTCAATGTTCAATTGTGTTAATTGTATATAATTTCAGATATACACGCAATTATCCTAATTGTGGATATGGCGTGTCTCTCCCAACAGTTAAATAAATAACTAAAATATATTTAGTAAATCTTTCACAATATATGATCAAGGTCCCTCCTCTTTGTTATGAGTCATAATAATATAAAAGGAAGATTAAAAAAGAATGTTCTTAAAAGTAATCTGAATAAATAAATATATTTCGTTTATAAATTCAACTAGACGAATGGCCCGGGCAACGCCCGGGTTTTACCCGAGTGCGTATATATTTTAAAAACGTTTTAATTCAAATACTATTCGTTACAATTATAAATTGGCGCCATCGATGTAACTCTTGTGAAACGTCCCGTTCCAAACTGTGCGTTTTTTTAAATGTTTTAATTAAAATAATATTTATATATTAACTTTATGAACGGAAAAATATGTCCAGGGTAGCCTAGTGGTCATGGTATCTGCCCGGTAAGCGGAAGGTCGTGGGTTCGATTCCCATCCCTTGACACTTTTTTTATTTTATCCATTCTGACCAAAATCTATCCGTGAACTTCACACAGTGAACTTCACACAGACAGAATAAGGCAATTATATAAGTAGATTATAAAGATAGAAGCTTCTATAGAAATAACTTAAATAAGCCGAAATAGCTCAGTTGGGAGAGCGTTAGACTGAAGATCTAAAGGTCCCTGGTTCGATCCCGGGTTTCGGCATCTTTTTTTTAATTTTTACTTACCATAACTTGACACGTGACCAAAATCTATCCGTGAACTTCACACAGTGAAATTCACACAGACAGAATAAGGCAATTATATAAGTAGATTGCCATCTCTCTCTCTATCGATTAAATTGATAACAAATAAATTAACTGGCAATATGTTACTTTTCTATAATATCATAAAATATTATCTTTACAGACCTTACTGCAATGATTTCAGTATCATATCATTGCAGTTAGGTCTGTAGATATAATATTTGATGATATTATTGAAAATAAACATACATTGCCAGTAAATTTATTTGTCATAAATATATTTCAGATGTTAATTTCATTATTTTCATTTATAATATTTAAAAACTCCGCCATTGCCGGTCCCAAGCCCGTATGTAAAAGGAGGAAGGGGGAGCAGTAACAAGCTCACTAAAAAACCTGGGTTCAGCTGGCCCGGCTGATAGTACCCTGTAAGGGCTCCTATCCTTGGGTTACAGGATAATCAGCAGCGTCTCCATGTTAGGGGAGGCTGCACAAGGTTCCTCATGTTAGAGGCGGCCATTTAATACAAGGTCAAAGTCCAAGTTACATCTCTCTGTAGGTGACCTCGGGGAAATGTTGGATAAAACCAGTGCTTTAACGTAACTGGCATATAACATAAATGGAGTCGTGCATAACTTCCTTATGGGCACGACCTCCAATATCTTGTCTAATTTAGACTAATAAAAGGATAAGTAAAAAAAAAAAGAATATTTAAATATACAAAAGAGCATATGACATTGGAAAAGACTTCAATGGATTCTCTGGTAAAAGAAGTAGGCGTTTGCAATCTGGTCTATGGAAGCTGGACTCACTGTGGTGTCGTCGAACTCCATCCAAGATCCATTGTTATTGCACACGGCCCAATAATGTCCTGAGTTTACACTACCAACATGGACCGACATGGCGTAGAGGCGGTAGTTCGCACCTTTACAGTAGTTCATGGTGAACTCACTGATATCAAGGAATTCGGGTGAGAACACTGGAGTTTTGTTTTTCTGTCCAGCCAACGTAAATCTAGATAAGTGGATTATCAGGATTTCTGGAAGACGGGAAAGACAAGTCCATTTCTTTGCCTTTACTGTCTTCTTACATTTTTGACATGAGTATTCAATTGATTCTGGCGTCTTCATCTGCCTTTTTAACAATGTCGATATAAAGTTATATAGGTTTAAATATACAAAATAAAAATATCCTTTCGTAGACACACCGTAGAGGTTACTAACTGTTCCGTATTGTACTGATAGTCTTCGAAGAATTTGGGTCCTAGGTACACCTTCCGACCATAAAAACGGATCACTGAACTTTGTTATTTTTTTAGTGCAAGCTGAGAGCGCTGCATCCATTGTTAACGACACGACAGCTACAAAGGGTCTAACCTAGGGGTCAACAAACTTTTGAGTCGGAAGAGTCAAAAATTACTATTCACAAAATTTCAAAGTTTTTAAAGAGCCACACATTTTTTCTTGACAACAATAAATAGTACTCGCATAAATAATATTTATGTATGGAACTTTATATAGATACACAGCTTCACATCCAAAGAGTCGCATGTTTGCCTTTCCAAAATCACTTTATTAGGTATCGCTTAAAAAGAACAACCTAGTTTATGATATTTGCAAACAATGACTAATATATTAAATATGGCATATCCTGACCAGGAGCACAAGTGCTTTACAGAAGGCAGAGCGCCATCTGGTGGAACAGAAATCAACTAATCATTGATTTAGCCTGTTCCCTGATATTTGGCCAACCCAATTTCTTGATAAATCAAGAAAAGCCATCCACGAACGCGTTTCGCGCTTTTGGCGCTCGTCAGCGTGGAGTAGGCTGAACCACTGCGACCAAAAAATAATTTTTGGTCCCAATGGCTTCTTGAAAAACCAAGAAATGGGTATTTAAGGCCAAACTTGCGTAAATACGCTTAGCACATGAAAAAACGAAAGAAAAAAATAAAAGATAAAAAGATCAGGTATTGAAATCAATATTAAATATGGCATATTCTGACCAGGAGCACAAGTGCTTTACAGAAGGCAGAGCGCCATCTGGTGGAACAGAAATCAACTAATCATTGATTTAGCCTGTTCCCTGATATTTGGCCAACCCAATTTCTTGATAAATCAAGAAAAGCCATCCACGAACGCGTTTCGCGCTTTTGGCGCTCGTCAGCGTGGAGTAGGCTGAACCACTGCGACCAAAAAATAATTTTTGGTCCCAATGGCTTCTTGAAAAACCAAGAAATGGGTATTTAAGGCCAAACTTGCGTAAATACGCTTAGCACATGAAAAAACGAAAGAAAAAAATAAAAGATAAAAAGATCAGGTATTGAAATCAATATTAAATATGGCATATCCTGACCAGGAGCACAAGTGCTTTACAGAAGGCAGAGCGCCATCTGGTGGAACAGAAATCAACTAATCATTGATTTAGCCTGTTCCCTGATATTTGGCCAACCCAATTTCTTGATAAATCAAGAAAAGCCATCCACGAACGCGTTTCGCGCTTTTGGCGCTCGTCAGCGTGGAGTAGGCTGAACCACTGCGACCAAAAAATAATTTTTGGTCCCAATGGCTTCTTGAAAAACCAAGAAATGGGTATTTAAGGCCAAACTTGCGTAAATACGCTTAGCACATGAAAAAACGAAAGAAAAAAATAAAAGATAAAAAGATCAGGTATTGAAATCAATATTAAATATGGCATATCCTGACCAGGAGCACAAGTGCTTTACAGAAGGCAGAGCGCCATCTGGTGGAACAGAAATCAACTAATCATTGATTTAGCCTGTTCCCTGATATTTGGCCAACCCAATTTCTTGATAAATCAAGAAAAGCCATCCACGAACGCGTTTCGCGCTTCTGTAAAGCACTTGTGCTCCTGGTCAGGATATGCCATATTTAATATTGATTTCAATACCTGATCTTTTTATCTTTTATTTTTTTCTTTCGTTTTTTCATGTGCTAAGCGTATTTACGCAAGTTTGGCCTTAAATACCCATTTCTTGGTTTTTCAAGAAGCCATTGGGACCAAAAATTATTTTTTGGTCGCAGTGGTTCAGCCTACTCCACGCTGACGAGCGCCAAAAGCGCGAAACGCGTTCGTGGATGGCTTTTCTTGATTTATCAAGAAATTGGGTTGGCCAAATATCAGGGAACAGGCTAAATCAATGATTAGTTGATTTCTGTTCCACCAGATGGCGCTCTGCCTTCTGTAAAGCACTTGTGCTCCTGGTCAGGATATGCCATATTTAATATTGATTTCAATACCTGATCTTTTTATCTTTTATTTTTTTCTTTCGTTTTTTCATGTGCTAAGCGTATTTACGCAAGTTTGGCCTTAAATACCCATTTCTTGGTTTTTCAAGAAGCCATTGGGACCAAAAATTATTTTTTGGTCGCAGTGGTTCAGCCTACTCCACGCTGACGAGCGCCAAAAGCGCGAAACGCGTTCGTGGATGGCTTTTCTTGATTTATCAAGAAATTGGGTTGGCCAAATATCAGGGAACAGGCTAAATCAATGATTAGTTGATTTCTGTTCCACCAGATGGCGCTCTGCCTTCTGTAAAGCACTTGTGCTCCTGGTCAGGATATGCCATATTTAATATTGATTTCAATACCTGATCTTTTTATCTTTTATTTTTTTCTTTCGTTTTTTCATGTGCTAAGCGTATTTACGCAAGTTTGGCCTTAAATACCCATTTCTTGGTTTTTCAAGAAGCCATTGGGACCAAAAATTATTTTTTGGTCGCAGTGGTTCAGCCTACTCCACGCTGACGAGCGCCAAAAGCGCGAAACGCGTTCGTGGATGGCTTTTCTTGATTTATCAAGAAATTGGGTTGGCCAAATATCAGGGAACAGGCTAAATCAATGATTAGTTGATTTCTGTTCCACCAGATGGCGCTCTGCCTTCTGTAAAGCACTTGTGCTCCTGGTCAGGATATGCCATATTTAATATTGATTTCAATACCTGATCTTTTTATCTTTTATTTTTTTCTTTCGTTTTTTCAATGACTAATATGTGAAGGTTATTCACATATTAAACAAAATGTTAACGTGGGATTCAATCCCGGTTCATGACTGTTAGGAATCGAGGGTGTTACCTACTCGTTCACCGACTTATTTTATGCCGCAGTTTGCCGACCCCTGTTCTAACCTATCAGAACATAAGCTGTGCAGATGTAACAACAATTGAACCACGCATTCGACTTCTACGCTTCACGACAGTACTATCAAAATAAATAAAAATATAAAACATTGCAGATAATAATTGACTTACCCTCGTATATACAGAAATTAGGAGAATTGATATTTTTAGGAAAATTGTATATTAGGAGAATAGATAAAATAATTATGTTAAAATATCATCGTGATATTCCGTTTTTTACCACTGATATACATTTGGTAAGTTAAAAAATATATTAGTGAAATATATAGTCTTATTCATATTTTCATTTATAGGCTTATTAAGAGAGATATTTGTAAATTTTTGGTTCCTGTAGCTCAGAATGCAAAATACTCGGGAAGTCTAGCTTACTAGTATGGACTAGTTAGCATTTTTACTCGCGTCCTGTTTTGCTTGCTGAGTTGAACCAGTTGACCAGGAAGTTCCATGCTGAGGTCGAGTCTTGTCATAGATGTAGGATTGAGGTGGGTCAGTCCAAGCAGGATAGCTGTTTGCATTCTTTGTCTAAGGAAGGCTGGACAGCTGAAGAGAAGATGATCGACTGTCTGTGGCTCTTCTGAACAGTGGATGAAGGTAGGGTCTGTTTCGGGATGCACACGTGTAATGTCTGCCAGTACATGGCTATAGCAGTGAAGATGGTCGTGGTGGCCTCTCCATGGAGGATTTTTGGTAGAAATTTGAGGAGAAGGCTTGGAGTGGAAGCAATTCTGAGAGATCTGGTCGAGACGTCTTGGGAATATAATACAGTCCATGATGCTAGAGCAGCCAATTAAGGTCAATTTTACATAGCTTAGAACTGGCTGTCGTTCTATACGTGTTCATTGAACAGGCCATCATTATAGTATTATAATAAGAATGCATTTAATTATTAAAGATAATTCAGAAATACATATTACCACACATTTTATGACCAGTTTACAGTTGAAGTAAAATATCAAATAATGAAAGTCCTCAAAACTAATGAAAACAAAATATAAATTTGTTATATAAAAAATGTCAAAATTACAAAAATGAATTACATTAGATATTCCTGAAAAACTTCGAAAGATAGGATGAATGATCACTAAAACATGGAATCTGAGGAACAAAAACTTACCAAATGTCCCCTTACAAGTAATACAATATCAATAAAAACTTTAATACAAAGCGATAACGCGCCATCTGTACACATTAAATGAAAGGATTTAAAAGCACGAAAGTTTCCTTTATACATAATACACACTTCTACTGCCCTTACTGCAATGAAAAAATATATTGGGAGGGCTTGGCTCATCAGTGGTGAACCCTCCCAGCGGTTTCGCCAATTTAATCCACCAGACCGCTTCTCAGAGCTCTAATACTGTATTGGACGATTCTGCTTATATACGCAGCACTGAAGGATGGAATCTTAGAAATGGTTTTCAAGAGAACTATGGACAAAAGCTTATAGGACAGTAGAATTACATTCAAATATTTGCATCGAGCAATGCTCCTCCGCAAACAATAAATACAAGGCCAGTTAGGCATAAATTAATACAAAGCGATAACGCGCCATCTGTACACATTAAATGAAAGGATTTAAAAGCACGAAAGTTTCCTTTATACATAATACACACTTCTACTGCCCTTACTGCAATGAAAAAATATATTGGGAGGGCTTGGCTCATCAGTGGTGAACCCTCCCAGCGGTTTCGCCAATTTAATCCACCAGACCGCTTCTCAGAGCTCTAATACTGTATTGGACGATTCTGCTTATATACGCAGCACTGAAGGATGGAATCTTAGAAATGGTTTTCAAGAGAACTATGGACAAAAGCTTATAGGACAGTAGAATTACATTCAAATATTTGCATCGAGCAATGCTCCTCCGCAAACAATAAATACAAGGCCAGTTAGGCATAAATTAATACAAAGCGATAACGCGCCATCTGTACACATTAAATGAAAGGATTTAAAAGCACGAAAGTTTCCTTTATACATAATACACACTTCTACTGCCCTTACTGCAATGAAAAAATATATTGGGAGGGCTTGGCTCATCAGTGGTGAACCCTCCCAGCGGTTTCGCCAATTTAATCCACCAGACCGCTTCTCAGAGCTCTAATACTGTATTGGACGATTCTGCTTATATACGCAGCACTGAAGGATGGAATCTTAGAAAATGGTTTTCAAGAGAACTATGGACAAAAGCTTATAGGACAGTAGAATTACATTCAAATATTTGCATCGAGCAATGCTCCTCCGCAAACAATAAATACAAGGCCAGTTAGGCATAAATTAATACAAAGCGATAACGCGCCATCTGTACACATTAAATGAAAGGATTTAAAAGCACGAAAGTTTCCTTTATACATAATACACACTTCTACTGCCCTTACTGCAATGAAAAAATATATTGGGAGGGCTTGGCTCATCAGTGGTGAACCCTCCCAGCGGTTTCGCCAATTTAATCCACCAGACCGCTTCTCAGAGCTCTAATACTGTATTGGACGATTCTGCTTATATACGCAGCACTGAAGGATGGAATCTTAGAAATGGTTTTCAAGAGAACTATGGACAAAAGCTTATAGGACAGTAGAATTACATTCAAATATTTGCATCGAGCAATGCTCCTCCGCAAACAATAAATACAAGGCCAGTTAGGCATAAATTAATACAAAGCGATAACGCGCCATCTGTACACATTAAATGAAAGGATTTAAAAGCACGAAAGTTTCCTTTATACATAATACACACTTCTACTGCCCTTACTGCAATGAAAAAATATATTGGGAGGGCTTGGCTCATCAGTGGTGAACCCTCCCAGCGGTTTCGCCAATTTAATCCACCAGACCGCTTCTCAGAGCTCTAATACTGTATTGGACGATTCTGCTTATAACGCGTTATAAGCAGAATCGTCCAATACAGTATTAGAGCTCTGAGAAGCGGTCTGGTGGATTAAATTGGCGAAACCGCTGGGAGGGTTCACCACTGATGAGCCAAGCCCTCCCAATATATTTTTTCATTGCAGTAAGGGCAGTAGAAGTGTGTATTATGTATAAAGGAAACTTTCGTGCTTTTAAATCCTTTCATTTAATAAAAACTTTATTAATAATTTTTTGCTCTTATACATATTCTCCAAGTAGAAAGGTAGGGTACAAACAGTAATAACAGTAATCATTAATGTTATTTACAGTGTATCAAATAAAGGGGGAAAAGAAAGAGAGGGCTTAACATAATTCATACAAGTAATACAGCAACAATAAAAACTTTATTAAGATTTTTTAGTCTTATTCCACATTCTCCAAGTAGAAAGGTAGGCTACAAACAGTAATAACAGCAATCATTAATGTTATCTACAGTGTATCAAATAAAGGGGGAAAAGAAAGAGAGGGCTTAACATAATTCATACAAGTAATACAGCAACAACAAAAACTTTATTAAGATTTTTTTAGTCTTATACAGATTCTCCAAGCAGAAATGCAGGAATAACAGTAATACAAGTACTATAATTGTAGTACTAGTAATCATCAATGTTATTTAGAGTGTATCAAATAAAGGGAGTGTTGGTATAAACGATACAAGTAATAGATAAAATTTACGAAGTTGACTGGGATTCGGTAAATGTACTTCACAATGGAATCTGGAATTAAATTCCAAAGGCTGTTCCTGGAAAAGCCTGAAAAAGTCAGTAAAAAGGTGTCCCAAATATCAGATTATTTTTATTATAAAATAAACGAGGTTCCAGGGCTAAGTTTCTTGTGCAACTTTTTATTTTCAAGCTTTCACACTTGTCAGTCCTTCAACTGGAATATCACGTCAATAAATTATATAATGATAAATACTATTTTTATACAAACAAAATATTTACATACTTATGATTTATGATATTGAGAGATAGAATAAAAAAAAAAACGTCGGTGGATGAGAGGGTAACACGCTCGATTCTCGACAGTCATGAACCGGGATTGAATCCCGCGTTAAAATTTTGTTTAATATGTGAATAACCTTCACATATTATTCACTGTTTCAATTATCATGAACTAGGTTGCTCTTGCTGAGCGGTACCTATTAATGTGAATTTGAACCAGTGAGATATATATATCAGATGACCCACCGAAACACAAAATCATCGTTAACAAGATCAAATAGAAAATATTTACCATAAAATAGTCAAGAACAAAAGAGATTTAATAAATGCATAAGAGAGAAATAAGGATAACCCAGGCCCCTGGAGAAACGCCAACTGCCCGGGCTGTCCAGCTAACTAGTAAAAACCAGTTACTCTAGATTATATTTACATAGAGCCAATTGCAGAGCCGAACCAGCTGGTCAGGAAGTTCCATGCATGCAGAATACCCGGGAGTCCAACCAACGAGACTGGGTCGAAGGAGGTCTTCTCAAGCAGCAGGGCTGTCTGCATTCTGTGTCGCATGAAAGCAGGTCATCTGAATAGAAGGTGGTCCACAGTCTATTGTTCCTCCATACAATGTGGACATGATGGGTCTTCCCTAGGACGCCAGAGAACCAAGTCTTCCCGAACATGGCCATGTCCTGTGGCAAATGCATAAGAATTTCGGGCATGTTTTATCTACTCTCTCTTTCTCATCGCCGCTGAGTTTAATTATATAAATATTATAACACTATGCGACGCTGAGTTTGTTTATACAAATATGTAATGCCTTGATAAAGGTTTGGCGTTCAGCCAACCGAAATATTGACAAATAAATATTTTATTAAATACAATATATGTCTTTTTATTATCTAATGATTCAAATATGGATTGCTCTATTTTCAAAATAAATCATAATATGTTTATAAACTTTCGGAACAAGCTTATATAATGAGAGAAGAGGTGGGAAATGTAATGAAAACATGGATACCTGATTGTAAGTTGGTTTGGAATAAATACATCTACAACAACATAATTTATTCAATTCTCCATGTTTTAGTGACTCGCTCTTATTCTCCTCAGGGGATGAGAGTTGCTTTTTTTTTTCAAATAGAGATTTCGAATTTCACTAAAAGAGTCCCCGCTATTTTTATTTTTAGCCATATAAATTTGTTTTTTTTGGTAGTATCTAAACACATTATAAATTCTTTTTCAGTGCATTTTGATAAAATGTATTCATAACACACACGTGTTTACAATTACGCTAAATTATTTTCAAAAAAATTCTAATTTAAAATAGAAGGCCATTTAGACAAAAAAATATATAGTGACAATATAAATCAATCACAGGTATTTAAAATATTAAAAATTGGATCTTGTTTAAAAAAAAAAACAATGTTCCAATCATAGCCTTTGTTTACATCGAGCGTCCCCGTGACGTTAAAACCAATGAGAGGTTTAGTCTCAGATTGGGCCAAATGTCGAGGGGTCACCCAAATCTTTTTAAAAAGTATTTTATTATATAAAATTATCTATTTAGATTTTTTTTAATGTCAAGTAAATTGAATTGTGTTTATGGCTGAACATTTTTCTACTTTTTAGTTTCCTTATATATAATAAAAGTGATTACTTACGTGAAAATTTTTCCTTTAATATATATGTATATATGGAGAGATAATATTCATTTTATAATTAGAAGATATTTTATGATATTCATATAATATATATATTGTGAATTTATTTATATGAACAGAATAGTTTATAAATTATAATCAGTTTGAATCTTATAGAATATATCTTTAAAACGTTTTAGAAATATCTCAAAAGAATTGTAAATTCTGACGTGAAAGAATCGTTAAAAAATATTGTTTTCCAGAAATCAAAATGGCTAAACAAGTGAAGATTGATGAAAAAATCTCCAAATCTATATATGTAGGTAGACTTTCACATGACGTTACCAAAAACACTTTGATTTCTTTGTTTTCAAAATACGGTGCTGTAACTGCTGAGATTTGCTATGCAAAGCATGGAAAACGTAAATTTGCATTTGTTCAACTTAGAGATTCTGTATCAAGGAAGAAGGCTGTTAAGGAACACAACAATAAACCAAAAGTAGAACGAAAAATTGTGGTTATGCCTATGTTGATGAAACGGTATCCAGGAAAGAAAATTCTTGTTAAATCCAGAATTATTAAAAATAAGAAGCGTGTAGTCAAAAAACCAGAAAGTGATTCAACCAAGGTCAATGAAATCTGCGAAAAGGAGGTTCCTGTTAAAGCCGAAATTATTAAAAATAAAAAGCCTGTAATCAAACCAGAAAGTGATTCAACAAAGGTCAAAGAAATCTGCGAAGAGGCGGTACCTGTTAAATCCAGTAAAAATAAGAAAAAAAAGCGTGGAGTCAAACCAGAAAGTGATTCAACAAAGGTCAATGGAATCTGTCAGGAGGCTGTTCCTATTTTGGAAAAACGCGTCGCCTAGGATATTTGAATGTAAATATTTTCCACATTGTTTTTAATTATAATAAAATTTTATCATTTATTCTTTTTATGAGTAGTAATACTTTGTCATATTTATATAACCACTATGCAAATAATTTACAAGGTTGACCTAAATGTTCGTTAACACTTATTGAATAAGATAAACATAACAAATATAAACGATAGCAATGCGTTTTTTTTATTTATAACTAAACACATTGTTGCCGTTTATATATATTTTATATTCATAATTTATAGCAATTTTTTCTTAATATATGATTGTATATGTGTTTACGAACTTTAGAGACAAACGTATAAATAATAACGCTTTTTTTATTTTATATTTATTGTTTAGTTCGATTCTATAGAAAGTTTTTAATACATTTTAGAATTTTTGTCAGTTTATGTACTTTTTTTTCAAGCAAATTTTATTTCATATTTAAACTTTTATGGCACGATCAGAAGATGTTATTTTTCTAAATTTATTTAAGTTTAACTAAAATTTCCCAGCAGAATTCCACTTCTGACACCATACCTGCTATGATAGTCTAGTGGTTAGGACAGTTCGTTGTGGCCACAATAACTCAGGTTCGAATCTTGGTTACAGTATTTTTTTTTTCGAACAGTTAGCAATTTTCGTACGCTCCAGGAGTGTGGGTTATATAAAGAATCTATAAAACATTGATATTATGATATAATTTGGATTATCTACTTATATAATTGCCTTATTCTGTCTGTGTGAAGTTCACTGTGTGAAGTTCACGGATAGATTTTGGTCACGTGTCAAGTTACGGTAAGTAGAAATTTAAAAATTAAAAAAAGATGCCGAAACCCGGGATCGAACCAGGGACCTTTAGATATTCAGTCTAACGCTCTCCTAACTGAGCTATTTCGGCTTATTTAACAAATACACAACATATTTTAACAGTATATAAAGTAGAATCTGGAAAAACTCTTAGTGAAAATTTCAGGTCTCTATCCCGAATATCCGTCGTGTTATTTACAAATTTGCTCTTTCGCTCGCGCCGCTAGCGGTGAAAATGAGGGGTAATACCAGCTGACCTAATGTACATGTAAAGTTTGGAGCGGTACGTTTCACAAGAGTGACATCCACGGCTCCAATTTATAATTGTAACGAATAGTATTTGAATAAAACATTTAATCGGGTAAAGGCCGGGCGTTGCCCGGGTCATTCGGCTAGTAGATTATAAGCACAAGGTAATAAGACCAAATCCAAATAAATATATAGTGTGTTGTAACAGATTATAAACACAAGGTAATAAGACCAAATAAATAACGGTAACAACGCTGTTACATAAACGTCACACATTCTTTATTTGGATTTGGTCTTATTACTTTGTATTTATTGATATTACTTTTTGATATCTTTTTATTGATAACTGTATTGTTGATTTATCATATTGGATAATTTATGTGAAAGTTGATTAGTTAGATTCTAATACATTGATTTACATTTTTGAGTTTTATTAATCATTAAAATATACAGCCTCGCATGCTCTTGAATATATTAATAGCAAACTTTATTTCACTATTGGCTTTTAGTGTCTTTATTAGATAATTTTTTTTTTGCTTATCCCTAGTACACGTGGTACAGGCCATGATAATCATGGTGGGTAGAAGTTGGCGACTGCTTTTACTGTAAGTGCACCACATGTCTACACATGTGAAAAACAGTTCGACTTTTCACTTAAAAATGTGCCAGAGCCCCGTTTGGTTACTTTCACTCGCTGGTGATATTGGACTTTTGTACGATTCAGGGGCCATTGGAGCATTTTTTTTATCAGAAAAAAGTGCCCAATGCGGGAATCGAACCCGGGTCGTAGCGGTTGTAAACCAACGGTTTAGACCATCCTTCCACCGATCCCCTTATTAGAACATGATTAAACTCAATCATAACCAGTATATAGAGAGATATGAAGTAGAACCTTTCCCTAAAGAGCACCTAGTTGCAGAGACATATTCCTTTAGAGATTAGAGTTTCCTATTTCAGGAAATATTTAGTAAAAATGACAATGAAACCTATTCTTTATTGAGAAGTATTCTCCCATGGAGTTTCTATATACTGTATTCTTGTATGGTTCAATTTGAGAAAAATATTTTAATTGTTATTATACTATTTTTATGTGACTTCATATTTATATAAAATTCAAAATTACGTAAGGGTAAATGCTATTTAAACCTTCCTAAGGAGACTATGCAAAACATTCAACCAAAATTGAAATCTCTGGGTAGGTAAATATTAAAAAAAATATATTTTGTAAATATGCAATTGGTTGTTTACGTAAATATGTAAATTTAAGAAATTTAGAATAAACAAAGCGCAAGTCTAAAGGTTAAGTATTTGATTAAATAATATTAAATTCTTATTTTTTTAGTGAGCAATATTTGAAAAAAATGCATGTAACATTATTTTTGTGATTTGTTAATACTCTGATACTTTATTTTTACCTTTTAAGAAACGCAAAGCATTGGTCTCGCTTATATATCCACAATGTTGCAAGAAATATTTCATTAAATCATCATTTTTGTTCGATTCTACAAGTTACCACAAATTCTTTATTGTTATCACTATTAGTTTTTTTCTCCTTCTGCTTGTTTGTCGTTAATAACTTCACTGTATTCTCTTTGTATTAAAGAGTATTGGGTTAAATTTACTTTTCAAGATTTGATTGACAATGTTGAAATCCTTTATTAAGATTTTGAGGAAAAATATATTTTGTAGATAGAATTAGCTTAAAATGCAATTATGATTGAATATGTGCTTTTATTTTCTTGATGTTTCGAGGTATCACCCTTTTCTATCGGATAAAAATATATATACAGTAGTACCTCCCTGTGAAGAACTCCTAATTGCAGAGCCAAAGTGTCTTTTAGGGAGAGGTGTCCTCTTACCGGAGAGTTGCTAAATAGTAAAGATGGTAATTTTGAAAATGAAAACTGTCCTTTGTAGAGAGGTGTCTGCTAAAGGGAGGTTCTACTGTACTAAGATTAGTTTATATTGAAATGGGTGAAAGCGAGTCACCGAAGCGTCAACAATTCGAAAGGGAAAAATGGATATTTATGAATCCAATAAACAAGAATTTGTTTTCCTTTAAATAAAAAGGAAAGGTAAACAAAATATTGTCTGAACGATTGCGAACCACTCTCAATATCTATATATACTACTCTAAATATATATATAAATATATGGTGAGGTATCCAGTCGACTTCCAGTCAGGATGTAGAGAGTTTTCCAGTACCTCTCTGCACCTTGGAAGACCTTTAACAGTTCTCACAGAGTATAGGCAGTTGTGGTCGAGGCAGAGTGTAAAACTTGAGAATATCCATACACAAAAATGAAGAGACACAGTTGTACTAGAAAAGTTTCGTGAACAGATAAAAGTCGAGCTAGGAGCAAGATGGAGATTTAAGAAAAATCTTACTGGTCTACATGGTCGATGAGGTGGACCTTAGGGACATCTGACGAGGTCTTCCGCCGATGGTGAAGTGACTGTTTTATTCTGGCCCTGTTGGAGGCTTATATATCTTTGCCGAGAGGAAGTATTGAGCTTCAGCGGATGCAACAAGGGCGTGGATCTTCTAGGCCTCGTTCGGAATTCTACATCTCGATCTCTTGCTTTAGCTCAACTCTTAATCTATTACAGAGTTTTATTATTTATCCTCAGTTTGTACAAAGTACATTGCATATGATGATGTAATAACACATGTCAATCATGTGTATAATTATTTACAGAAGTGTTTATTATACAACATGGCCCGGCTTCGCCCGGGTTTTACCCGAGAAAAGGTTTGTCTAACGAACATTTGTTAAAACAAATAAACTTATAAAAAAATAATATATATATATTTGATAATTTGAATCTCTCGATAAAGTGAACATTTTTTCCCGGTCCCTGTGTGCCGTGTCATCCTGAATTTTGTCTTTCCTAATTTTCTACATTACAAAATAATCGTTTTATCTAGTGAACATTTTTTTCCCGGTCCCTTGAAAATACTCGATAAGTTGAATAAAATCAATATTAATTGGTTCTCTCGATAATTGGAAGTTAAAGGAATAGTACCTTTGCCTTGGAATTGTATTATTATTCTTGTCTCAAATAAATTGCCGTGTCATCCTGAGATAATCTTACTTTTGATAAATAATCTTTAAGATAATAAACTTAGTGATAATAAAACTTATAGATAAAAAAAACTTGTTATCATCGCCGCAATGGTGGCGCTGCTTGCGAGTTAAATCTACAAATCTGCAAATAACTCTAAGAATATTCAAGATATTCAAGAAATTATTTTTCAGAAACCTTCCCAGTACTATACTAAATAACTTCCCAAAGTTTCATGGCGTTCCAATGAGTGGTTTGGTCAGGCATAAAGGAAACACACACATACATTCATTTATATATATATAGATGATAATCTTGTTAAAAGTATTATACAATATGAGGTTGTTGGTTTGAATTACCATATATATATAAAGGTAAATATTATTTTTAGGATGGAAAATTTTAAAAATTATTTTAATATTGAAAAAATTAGGTGTTTTTTTTTTTTATATAATCAGAAGTGAAGTCTTTAAGAGAGTTTGTTGAAAACACTATTTTTTTAAAACCTTTAAAAATATATATGGTATCTTTGAGGTGTTGCTTCCAAGAGGTTTGACAGTATATAAAGCAATACGTTGCGATAAAATATAGGTAAATAAAATGAGAGAGATAAATATGTTGTCAAAGTAATGAAAAGCAAACCCAATGTATTATATTTTCACAAATTATTTAAAACAGTAGAGGCAATAGTCGCAACACAGATGATGGATCCAACTTGAAAGAAAGATGGATCTTAAGCTCATATTTTTGTAGATTACTGCTATATTTTTTTATAAACTTAAAAAAAAAGAGAGTATCTTTCAGGTGTTGCTTCCAAGAGGTTTGACAGTATGTAAAGATAAGCAATTAGTTGAGATAAAAATATAGTAAAATAACTAAAATTAGATAAATAGGTATTTAAGAAGTTTATAATGGTAAAAGTAGTGAAAATCAAGCCTAATGTATTAGTTTTCCCCAAATTCTGTAAAACAGTACAGACAATAGGTGAAACACAGATGATGGATCTAACTTGAAAGAAAGGTTGGTCTTAATCTCCAAATTTTGTAGATAACTGCTATGTTTTTAAAAGAGAGTATCTTTCAGGTGTTGCTTCCAAGAGGTTGACAATAAAGCAATCAATTGCAATAAAAAAATAGCAAAATAACTAAAATAAGATAAATATGTATTTAAGAAGTTTATAATGGTAAAAGTAGTGAAAATCAAACTCAATGTATTATATTTTCACAAATTCTGTAAAAAAGTACAGACAATAGGTGCAACAAAGATTATGGATCGATACAATTTGAAAGAAAGGTCAATGTTAATCTTCAATTTTTGTAGATTACTTTTGCTAACTTCTCCACTTCTCCCATCCATATTTCCATTTTTTTTCTTTCTTATATATTTTATTTTTTCTTATAATCTGTATATATTTACCATATGTATATAATCTTTCTCCATTTTTATTTCCCACTTTCATAGGTTTCTCTCCGTCTTGTAACCCCAAGGAGAATCCTCTGTAAGACCTGTGTGTCTTAATAAAGGCTTTTGTGTGTGTGTGTGACTTTTGCTAAATTTTGTTTACCCATCTTAGAGAATTCTGTATGGAACAAGTTTCCTTAACAAATACTTTTTGTTGATGTATTTATAGATTTTTTTTTTACATTTGAAACTTTTTTTATGCAATTATACATTTTATATATAGATTCCAAAACATGAGTATAATTTATACTTCAAATTTTGAAGACAAAAATAAGCTTATTTTAATTTAAAATCTTAAAGATTGTAAAATATAATTTGTTTTTTTTTTTTTAGTGTAGCTCTCTAAAAAAAAAGCAAAATATTCAATAGAATGTAATGCTATTGAAATAACATGAGTGATAAATAATTTATGCTTTGTCATATATCAATATTATCTCCTTCTCCATTTTTACCCCTTTGTATATTTCCCACTTTCATAGGTTTCTCCGTCTTGTAACCCCAAGGAGAATCCTCTGTAAGACCAGTGTGTCTTAATAAAGGTTTTTGTGTGTGTGAAAAATATAAATATTATCATTTTTTTTACGTTATACTAGTGTTTTTTTATCAATCGATCTGTCTAGATATTGAAACACTAGAGCATCTTTTGTTGGCTTGCCTTCTGACTAACCAAATTGTACTTGCTTACTTTGACATAATGCCATCTTTCTGTATATACTCAATCTTATGAAAACTTTGGCAAGTTTAGAGCTATTTGTACACAGATTTATAAATCACTACTAATTCATCGTGTTCGCTGGTTCAAAATCACATTAATAGGTACCGCTCAACAAGAGCAATCTACTTCAGGATAATTGAAACAATGAATAATATGTGAAGGTTATTCACATATTAAACAAAATTTTAACGCGGGATTAAATCCCGGTTCATGACTGTCGGGAATCGAGGGTAACGAGTGTTACCCACTCGTCCACCGACTTGTTATATTCATCGTGTAAATAATTGAAGATATATATGTAAATAATTCTAATATAGCACAATAGTCTGATAGACTTCGTGCTTCTGTAATAATAAAATGAAATAAAAATAATAATAAATCAGTCAATCTTAAAAATTAAATTAAAAAGTAAATATCGAGTTGATATAAAAGTAGACGATAACATTCGAACTTAAACTCAAAAATGATCATTTAAATTTCACACTTTTCTGCCATATAGAATAAGTTAGAAAGTGCGAAAAGTAACAATTTCAAACGATGTATAAATTATTACTTAGAACATCTAAAAGAGAGATATTTATAACCCAGGTTCCAGGAGCGTAGAACGCTTACTACCCGGACTCAACTCTCTTGATGTAACCTGGATTACTGGAGTAATTTTCTGCCATATATAAAAGTTTGAATTAATAATTTAGTTGAAATGTTAGATGCCTCTTTACGATACATTTATTTGACGCTGCTATGATAATTTTTGATGACGAATTCTGCTGGTTTCTTCTGAAATCCTTTAGTAATATTTTGAGGAAAAATATATTTTTTGGATAGAATTAGCTTAAATGCAATTATGATTGAATATGTGTGCTTTTATATTCTTGACTAGCCGAATGACCCGGGAAACGCCCGGGTTTTACCCGATTAAATGCTTTTATTCAAATACTATTCGTTACAATTATAAATTGGCGCCGTGGATGTCATTCTTGTGAAACGTCCCGCTCCAAACTTTGTGTCTGGGAAGCGATATTTTTATAAAAAGATGATCTGGCTTTGTGTCTTCTGTTGAATGAATGTTTTTCTGTTAGAATTTTGTTCCTGCATACTAAAAATGAACTGGCTTCACCCGTGGTCTCTGCTTTTTGGAATTTTTCCGGATATAATTTTAGTAAATTAAATTAAATTTTATTGCCATCTATCGTTCATATTTTACACAAATAAATATACTGGCAATGCGTTTCTTTTATATATCATCAAATATTATCTCTACAGACCTTACTGCAATGATATGAGTTATTGAATGAGAGGGCTTGGCTCATCAGTAGTGAAACCGCTGAGAGGGTTCACTACTGATGAGCCAAGCCCTATCATTCAATAACCCATATCATTGCAGTAAGGTCTGTAGAGATAATATTTGATGATATATAAAAGAAACGCATTGCCAGTATATTTATTTGTGTAGGATATAATTTTGTATCTGATAATCAAATATGATACAGCAATATTGTCATAATCATTTTCTGACTAAAAAAAAACAACTATTTTTGCCCAGAACCTGTCAATTTCAATTTTTCTTGGCTAAAAATGCGACAAATATCTCTTCCATATTTTTTTCTATGTCCTGTTGTTAAAACACGTTTTACATGTACATTAGGTCAGCTGATATTACCTCCCATATTCACCGCTAGAGGCCCTGCTTGCGACCAAAAGAGCAAATTTGCAACTCAAATTTGCAAATAACTCGAAGAATATTCGGGATAGAGACCTGAAATATTCAATATAAGTTTTTCCAGATTCTACTATATATACTGCTAAAATTCCAGTCATATTAGTTACGTATTTTACATATATTACGTAAAAGCATTCCATTCACAAAAGCAAACGATGACAGAATTGATGACTCTGATACTTGTATATTTTAATAATAATATAAATGAGTTTTAAAAATTGTAAAAAAAAAAAAAATGCATCGGCTTGGAATCGAACCCGGGCCGCCCGCGTGGCAGGCGAGCATTATACCACTGAACCACCGATGCTTATAAGAAATGGCCATATTTGGATATTTATTCCATTCACAAAAGCAAACGGTGACAGAATTGATTGATGACTCTAATAAATATAATGTTAGATTTTTCGAGGTATCACCCTTTTCAATCGGTTAAATATATATATATTCAGTAGAACCTCCTTGTGAAGGACACCTAATTGCAGAGCCAAAGTGTCCTTTAGGGAGAGGTGTCACTTGTAGTAATCGGATATTATGCCTATCTTTTTTTCTCTCTCTCTATCTTGATGTAACCCAGATTCCCGGAGCCATGTAATAAAGCCGTCAACTATCCGGACATTGAATACAGGGATATTTTTATTTTTACAAACAGTAAGGACTCTTATTTAAAATTTAGGAAATTCTGTAAAAATATGATTTTCTCTTGGTTAAAAACCATAATTTCTAAACTATATATATTTGTATTTATTTCATTGGTTGTTCCTATGTAAATTGTAAAATCAAACATGATTTTAATGTTCTTTTCCTTTCTTTTCTTCTTTAAACTTCTACTCAAACCTTGTAATTAACCAATTGTTTATGTAATAAAGTTCTCTGAATTTAGTGTTGTTGCTTGACGTAAGAATCCCTTGTGGGAATATCGCGTCTCTGATTTGATGGTAATAAATAAGTCCAGGTTGAGACTTCAGATCTACTGGTGGACATCCAGTTTATTAGATGTACTGTCCTTGGTTCTATACAGGAGTAAATATAATTAGTCCTTAAATAATAAAAAGGCATATAAAAGATTTATTTGCCAATACACCTATCCCCCGATTTACACGGTAGTACGTTCCCGAGAAAAACGTGTAAATCGGGAGATAGGTGTACACAGAAATAAAAATAAAATGCATTGACAGGTTAAAATATGTAGTCAACACATAAGCTCGGGATTCCTCGTGAGATGTGTACACAGCGCATGTGTTCAATCACAGTAGCATTTAGTATAGTGCAATAAAAAAAAACTTATTTGGAAAACCGTGTAAAAAGCGAAAACGTGTAAAACAAGTACCGTGTAAATCGGGGGATAGGTGTATTTCGGTTGGCTGAACGCCAAACCTTTATCAAGGCGTTACATTTTTGTATTGGCAAATAAATATTTTAATAAATCCAATATGCGCCTTTTTATTATTAAATAAATTAAATATGGATTGCTATATTTTCAAATACTTATTCCTAGGAGGGGGTGGCTGCTTGGAACCAATGTAAGTGGTAGGCGGGACATCTGAAGAGAAGATTGTCGACACATTTTATTTTACATTATGCTCTCTAATTACAAATTAGATTAGGTCAGTTAAAATATTTTTATTCACATAAGTGGTGTCTCATTGTAAGTTACATGTCATTTTTTTACATAATTGGTTTGTCATTGCAAGTTGGATTATGCCAAATCATTTTATTTTGAAAAAAAAAAAATGCGAATGTGAAAAGTTTCTTCAATTGCAAATCACTTCATAAGTTTTCGATAACACTGATAGACAAAACTTAAGGAAGTTGTACCTTATAGCATATATATATCGGGATTCAGAAAATATCTCTCAGAGTTATTTTCAGAATCCCGATATATATATGCTATAAGGTACAACTTCTTTAAGTTTTGTCTATCAGTGTAATCTTCGACTGGTGTGAAATTACAAAGAACTCTGATGCAAATATGACCGCAGCAATCTTCAGGATCCTAAAACAACACAAAATTTAAAAGTGCTGCGTCAATGAATTTTTTATAGATTAGATAACGGAATATTACGATGCCCTAGCGCGCCATCTGTTATCAAATTACAAAACTATTTTAGACGCATAATATTCGTTTTAAAATAAAACAATTTCTACTGTCCTTGCTGCAATGGAAAAATTAAAGGGAGGGCCTGGCTCATCAGTGGTGAACCCTCCCAGCGGTTTCGCCAGTTTAATCTACCATACCGCTGTTATATTGCATTTTTTGGAACTTCCTTTTATAGTGATACTGATGCTTGACTCTTCGAATGGGTATTTTAGATGAACTATGGAGATAAGCTTTTAGGACAGCAGAATTACATATAATTATAAATATATAATATGTAATTCTGCTGTCCTAAAAGCTTATGTCCATAGTTCAGCTAAAATACCCATTCGAAGAGTCAAGCATCAGTATCACTATAAAAGGAAGTTCCAAAAAATGCAATATAACAGCGGTATGGTAGATTAAACTGGCGAAACCGCTGGGAGGGTTCACCACTGATGAGCCAGGCCCTCCCTTTAATTTTTCCATTGCAGTAAGGACAGTAGAAATTGTTCTATTTTAAAAAGAATATTACGCGTCTAAAATAGTTTTGTAATTTGATAACGGAATATGTGCAAATAAAAAAAATGAAAATATATATGCCTATGGTAATTTAAACCAACAACCCCATATTGTATATAATATAACAAGATTCTCATGTGGTATAATAAAAACACTTCTTTTAATAATTATACGCATTATTGACATGTGTCATTACATCACCATATGCAATGTACTTTGTACAAACTGAGGATAAATAAACAAACTCTGTAATAGATTAAGAGTTGAGCTGAAAAAAGAGATTGGGATAGAAGTCCAACGAGGCCTAGAAGATGACACGCCCTTATAGCATCCGCTGAAACTCAATACTTCCTCTCGGCAAAGATATATAAGCCTCCAACAGGGCCAGAATAAAACAGTCACTTCACCATCGGCGGAATCCCTCGTCAGATGTCCCCAAGGTCCACCTCATCGACCATGTAAACCAGTAAGATTCTTCTTAAATCTCCGTCTTGCTCCTAGCTCGACTTTTATCTGTTCACGAAACATTCCTAGTACAACTGTTTTTGTGTATGGATATTCTCAAGTCTTCCACTCTGCCTCGACCACGACTGCCTGTACTCAGTGAAAACTGTTAAAGGTCTTCCAAGGTGCAGAGAGGTACTGGAAAACTCCCCACATCCTGACTGTTCCTCTCGGTTAACACAGTATAGCGAGAGTCGACAGGATCGCACACCATAGCTTAAGTCGACTGGATACCTCACCATATGCCAATATACTGTTTGCCTATACAGTAGAACCTCTCTTTAGCGGACACCTCTCTATAAGGAACAGTTTTCATTTGCAAAATTAACATTTTTACTATTTAGCAATTCTCCGGTAAGAGGACACCTCTCCCTAAAGGACACTTTGGCCCTGCAATTAGGTGTCCTTCACAGGGAGGTTCTACTGTATATATATTTTTTAACCGCTTGAAAAGGGTGATACCTCGAAACATCAAGAATATAAAAGCACATATTCAATCATAATTGCATTTTAATTCTATATATCCACAAAATATATTTTTTTCTCAAAATCTTAATAAAGGATTTCAACATTGTCAATCAAATCTTGAAAAGTAAATTCAACCGAATACTCTTCAATATAAAGAATATAGTGAAGTTATTAACGACAAACAAGCAGAAGGAGAAAAAACTAATAGTAATAACAATAAAGAATTTGTGTTAACTTGTAGAATCGAACAAAAATGACAATTTAATGAAATATTTCTTGCAACATTGTGAATATATAAGTGAGACCAATGCTTTGCGTTTCTTAAAAGGTAAAAATAAAGTATCAGAGTATTAACAAATTACCAAAATAATGTTGCATGAATTTTTTTATATTGCTCTCTAAAAAATAAGAATTTAACTATTATTTAATCAAATACTCAACCTTTTAGACTTGCTTTGTTTATTCTAAATTTCTTGAATTTACATATTTACAGATATAACAAATTGCATATTTACAAAAAAAAAAAAACCCCCTTACCTACCCAGATATTTCAATTTTGGTCAAATGTTCTACATGGTCTCCTTAGGAAGGTTTTAAATAGCATTTACCCTTACGTAATTTTGAATTTTATATAAACATGAAGTCACATAAAAATAGTATAATAACAATTAAAATATTTTTCTTAAATTGAACCGTATAAGAATACAGTATATAGAAACTCCATGGGAGGACACTTCTCAATAAAGAATAGGTTTCATTGCCATTTTTACTAAATATTTCCTGAAATAGGAAACTCTAATCTCTAAAGGAATATGTCTCTGCAACAAGGTGCTCATTAGGGAAAGGTTCTACTTCATATCTCTCTACATACTAGTTATGATTGAGTTTAATCATGTTCTGATAAGGGGGTCGGTGGAAGGATGGTCTAAACCGTTGGTTTACGACCGCTACGACCCGGGTTCGATTCCCGCATTGGGGCCTTTTTTTTTTATTAAAAAAAAAAAATGCTCAAATGGCCCCTGATTCGTACAAAAGTCCAATATCACCAACGAGTGCAAGTAACCAAACAGGCCTCTGGCACATTTGTAAGTGAAAAGTCGAACTGCTTTTCACATGTGTAGACATGTGGTGCACTTACAGTAAAAGCAATCGCCTTCTACCCACCATGATTATCATGGCCTGTACCACGTGTACTAGGGATAAGAAAAAAAAAAGTTCTAATAAAGACATTAAAAGCCAATAGTGAAAAAAAAGTTTGTTATTAACATATTCAAGAGCATTATCCATGCGAGGCTGTATATTTTAAAGATTAATAAAACCCGAAAATGTAAATCAATATATTACAATCTAACTAATCATCTTTCACATAAATTATCCAATACAGTATATGATAAATCATAAATCAACCATACCGTTATCAATAAAAATATATCAAAAAGTAATATCAATAAGTACAAAGTAATAAGTCAAAATAAATAATGTGTGACGTTTATGTAACAGCGTTGTTACCGTTATTTATTTGGTCTTATTACCTTGTTTTTATAATCTACTAGCGGACGTACCCGGCTTCGCCCGGGTTTTACTTGAGTAAAGGTTTGTCTAACGAATCTCTCGATAAAGTGAACATTTTTTCCCGGTCCCTTGAAAAATACTCGATAAGTTGAATAAAATCAATATTAATTGGTTCCCTCGGTAATTGGAAGTTAAAGGAATAGTATCTTGCCTTGGGATTGTATCATTATTCTTGTCTCAAATAAATTGCCGTGTCATCCTGAATTTTGTCTTTCCTAATTTTCTACATTACAAAATCATCGTATCATCATGATAATATTTAGAGCAGATTGTTGAATTATAACAGATGATTTAGAATATTTATCTTGATTATTTTTAGGCGAAAAGTTATTTCAAAAATTTAATTTGCTAGAAACCTTCCCAGTACTATACTAAATAACTTCCCAAAGTTTCATGGCGTTCCAATGAGTGGTTTGGTCAGGCATAAAGGACAGACAGACACACATAAATTCATTTTTATATATATACTAGCGGACGTACCCGGCTTCGCCCGAGGTTTTACCCGAGTAAAGGTTTGTCTAACGAACATTTGTTAAAGCAATTCTCTATAAACTTGAAAAAAAAAGATATATTTTGATAATTTGAAACTTGTAAATTTGAATCTCTCGATAAAGTGAACATTTTTTCCCGGTCCCTGTGTGCCGTGTCATCCTGAATTTTGTCTTTCATAATTTTCTACATTACAAAATCATCGTTTTATCTAGTGAACATATTTTCCCGGTCCCTTGAAAAATACTCGATAAGTTGAATAAAATCATGGTCGTGAATATCTCGATAAAGTGATTATTTTTTCCCGGTCCCTGTGTGCCGTGTCATCCTGAATTTTGTCTTTCATAAATTTCTACATTACAAAATCATCGTTTTATCTAGTGAACATATTTTCCCGGTCCCTTTAAAAATACTCGATAAGTTGAATAAAATCATGGTCGTGAATCTCTCGATAAAGTGATTATTTTTTCCCGGTCCCTGTGTGCCGTGTCATCCTGAATTTTGTCTTTCCTAATTTTCTACATTACAAAATCATCGTTTTATCTAGTGAACATTTTTTCCCGGTCCCTTGAAAAATACTCGATAAGTTGAATAAAATCAATATTAATTGGTTCCCTCGGTAATTGGAAGTTAAAAGAATAGTATCTTTGCTTTGGAATTGTATCATTATTCTTGTCTCAAATAAATTGCCGTGTCATCCTGAATTTTGTCTTTCCTAATTTTCTACATTACAAAATCATCGTATCATCATGATAATATTTAGAGCAGTTTGTTGAATTATAACAGATAAATTAGAATATTTATCTTGATTATTTTTAGGCGAAAAGTTATTTCAAAAATTTAATTTGCTAGAAACCTCCCCAGTACTATACTAAATAACTTCCCAAAGTTTCATGGCGTTCCAATGAGTGGTTTGGTCAGGCATAAAGGACAAACAGACCACACACACACACACACATACATTTTTATATATATAGACAAGCGGACGTACCCGGCTTCGCCCGGGGTTTTACCCGAGTAAAGGTTTGTCTAGCGAACATTTGTTAAAATAATTCTCTAAAAACTTATTTAAAAAAAAAAGATATATTTTGATAATTTGAAACTCGTAAATTTGAATCTCTCGATAAAGTGAACATTTTTTCCCGGTCCCTGTGTGCCGTTTCATCCTGAATTTTGTCTTTCCTAATTTTCTACATTACAAAATCATCGTTATATCTGGTGAACATTTTTTCCCGGTCCCTTGAAAAATACTCGATAAGTTGAATAAAAT
This sequence comes from Cordylochernes scorpioides, assembly GCA_030710605.1. Taxonomy (NCBI): domain Eukaryota; kingdom Metazoa; phylum Arthropoda; class Arachnida; order Pseudoscorpiones; family Chernetidae; genus Cordylochernes; species Cordylochernes scorpioides. Next base: position 13,087,818 of record CP092873.1, on the reverse strand, counting down.
CAATATTAATTGGTTCCCTCGTTAATTGGAAGTTAAAGGAATAGTATCTTCGCCTTGGAATTGTATCATTATTCTTGTCTCAAATAAATTGCCGTGTCAACCTGAGATAATCTTACTTTTGATAAATAATATTTAAGATAACAAACTTAGTGATAAGAAAACTTGTTATCATCGTCACAATGGGGGCGCTGCTTGCGAGTTAAATCTACAAATCTGCAAATAACTCTAAGGGTATTCAAGATATTCATGAAATTATTTTTCAAAAACCTTCCCGGTGATATACCTAATAATATCCCAAAATTTCACGGCGATTGGATGTATGGTTTTTGAATCTATAGAGTACAGACAGACAGACATTCAATTTTATATATATAGACTAGCCGAATGACCCGGGCAACGCCCGGGTTTTACCCAATTAAACGTTTTTATTCAAATACTATTCGTTACAATTATAAATTGGCGCCGTGGATGTCACTCTTGTGAAACGTCCCGCTCCAAACTTTGTGTCTGAGAAGCGATATTTTTATAGAAAGATGATCTAGCTTTTGTTTTCTGCTCGAATGAATGTTTTTCTGTTAGAATTTTGTTCCCGCGTACGAAATAATGAACTGGTTTCACCCGTGGTCTCTGCTTTTTGGAATTTTTCCCGATATAATTTTGTATCTGAAAATCAAACATGATACAGCAATATCGTCATCATCATTTTCTGAATAAAAATATATAGTTTTAATAATTGATTTATATATTTTTTAAAATAGCCTATCGTCTTCCCCGTATTTTTTTACCTATATATGGAAGTTTTGGTTTGAATTAGTGAACTACTGCGAATTTGTATACCGGACATACAGACAGACATACAAACATTCATTTTTATATATATAGAGATATAGATAATCCAAATTATATCATAATATCAATGTTTTATAGATTATTTGTATAACCCGAACTCCTGGAGCGTACGAAAATTGCTAACTGTCCGAAAAAAAATACTGTAACCAAGATTCGAACCTGAGTTATTGTGGCCACAACGAAATGTCCTAACCACTAGACGATCATGGCAGGTATGGTATCAGAAGTGGAATTCTGCTGGGAAATTTTAGATAAACTTAAATAAATTTACAAAAATAACATCTTCTGATCGTGCCATAAAAGTTGAAATATGAAATAAAATTTGCTTTAAAAAAAGTACATAAACTGACAAAAATCCTAAAATGTATTAAAAACTTTCTATAGAATCGAACTAAATCATAAAAATAAAATAACAAAAAAAGCGTTATTATTTATAAGTTTGTCTCAAAAGTTCGTAAACACATATACAATCATATATTAAGAAAAAATTGCTATAAATTATAAATATAAAAAATATATAAACGGTAACACAATGTGTTTATTTATAAATAAAAAAAAAACGCATTGCTATCGTTTATATTTGTCATGTTTATATCTTATTCAATAGATGTTAACGAACATTTAGGACAACCTTGTAAATTATTTGAATAGTGGTTATATAAATATGACAAAAGGTATTACTACTTATAAAAAGAATAAATGATAAAATTTTATTATAATTAAAAACAATGGGGAAAATATTTACATTCAAATATCCTAGGCGACGCGTTTTTCCAAAATAGGAACGGCCTCCTGACAGATTCCATCGACCTTTGTTGAATCACTTTCTGGTTTGACTCCACGCTTTTTTTTCTTATTTTTACTGGATTTAACAGGTACCGCCTCTTCGCAGATTTCTTTGACCTTTGTTGAATCATTTTCTGGTTTGATTACAGGCTTTTTATTTTTAATAATTTCGGCTTTAACAGGAACCTCCTTTTCGCAGATTTCATTGACCTTGGTTGAATCACTTTCTGGTCTTTTGACTACACGCTTTTTCTTTTTAATAATTCTGGATTTAACAAGAATTTTCTTTCCTGGATACCGTTTCATCAACATAGGCATAACCACAATTTTTCGTTCTACTTTTGGTTTATTGTTGTATTCCTTAACAGCGTTATTCCTTGATACAGAATCTCTAAGTTGAACAAATGCAAATTTACGTTTTCCATGCTTTGCATAGCAAATCTCAGCTGTTACAGCCCCATATTTTGAAAACAAAGAAATCAAAGTGTTTTTGGTAACGTCATGTGAAAGTCTACCTACATATATAAATTTGGAGATTTTTTCATCAATCTTCACTTGTTTAGCCATTTTTATTTCTGAAAACAATATTTTTTAACGATTCTTTCACGTCAGAATTTACAATTCTTTTGAGATATTTCTAAAACGTTTTAAAGATATATTCTATAAGAACTGATTATAATTTATAAACTATTCTGTTTATATAAATATATTCACAATATATATATTATATGAATATATTAAAATATATTCTAATTATAAAATGAATATTACCTCTCCATATATACATAATCAATTTTATTATATATAAGGAAATTAAAAAGTAGAAAAATGTTCAGCAATAAACACAATTAAATTTATAATACAATATAATGCGGCATGTGATTGTAAAACGACATTTAAAGATTATCCCGCATGAGTTTCTTTTCCACGAAAAATCAAAATTTATTTAAAGGAGAAATAATCGTTATTTCTCTTTAAAATGAAATTTGATTTTTCGTGGAAAAGAAACTCATGCGGGATAATCTTTAAATGTCGTTTTACAATTAAATTTACTTGACATTAAAAAAATTCTAATTAAATAAATTTTATATAATAAAATACTTTAAAATAAGCTTTTATCAAAATTCACTAATAAAGAATTTATAATTTTTTTAGATACTACCAAAAAAATAACAAATTTATATGGCTAAAATAAAAATAGCGGGGACTCTTTTAATGAAATTCGAAAATCTTTATTTGATTCAAAATGAGACAACTCTCATCCCCTGAGGAGAATAAGAGCGAGTCACTAAAACATGGAGAATTGAATAAATTATTTGTTGTTGTAGATGTATTTATTCCAAACCAACTTACAATCAGGTATCCATGTTTTCATTACATTTTTCACCTTTTCTCTCATTATATAAGCTTGTTTCAAAAGTTTATAAACATATTATGATTTATTTTGAAAATAAAGAAATCCATATTTAAATCATTAGATAATAAAAAGGCATATATTGTATTTAATAAAATATTTATTTGTCAATATTTCGGTTGGCTGAACGCCAAACCTTTATCAATGCATTACATTTTTGTATAAACAAACTCAGCGTCGCATATTGTTATAATATTTATATAATTAAAATCGGCGGCGATCAGAAAGAGAGAGTAGATAAAACATCCCGTAAATTCTTATGCATTTGCCACAGGACATGGCCATGTTCGGGCATACTTGGTTCTCTGGTGTCCTAGGGAAGCCCCATCTTGCCTACATTGTATGGAGGAACAATAGACTGTGGACCACCTTCTATTCAGATGCCCTGCTTTCATGCGACACAGAATGCAGACAGCCCTGCTGCTTGAGAAGACCTCCTTCGACCCAGTCTCGTTGGCTGGACTCCCGGGTTCTCTGCAGGCATGGAACTTCCTGACCAGCTGGTTCGGCTCTGCAATTGGCTGTATGTAAATATAATCTAGAGGTTTCTACTAGTTAGCTGGACAGCCCGGGCAGTTGGCGTTTCTCCAGGGGCCTGGGTTATCCTTATTTCTATTTTATGCATTTATTAAATCTCTTTTGTTCTTGACTATTTTAAGGTAAATATTTTCTATTTGATCTTGTTAACTATGATTTTGTATTTCGGTGGGTCATCTGATATATATCTCTCAATATCATAAATCATAAGTATGTAAATTTATTGTTTGTATAAAAATAGTATTTATCATTACATAATTTATTGGCGTGATATTCCAGTTGAAGGACTGACAAGTGTGAAAGCTTGAAAATAAAAAGTTGCACAAGAAACTTAGCTGTGGAACCTCGTTTATTTCATAATAAAAATAATCTGATATTTGGGACACCTTTTTACTGACTTTTTCAGGCTTTTACAGGAACAGCTTTTGGGTTTTATTCCAGATTCCATTGTGAAGTACATTCACCCAATCCCAGTCAACTTCGTAAATTTTATCTGTTACTTGTATCGTTTATGCCAAGCCCTCCCTTTATTTGATACACTGTAAATAACATTGATGATTGCTTGTACTACAAGTATTGTACTTGTATTCCTGCATTTCTACTTGGAGAATCTGTATAAGACCGAAAAAGGGTCAATAAAGTTTTTGTTGTTGCTGTATTACTTGTATGGATTATGTTAAGCCCTCTCTTCATTTTCCCCCCTTTATTTGATACACTGTAGATAACATTAATGATTTCTGTTATTACTGTTTGTAGCCTACCTTTCTACTTGGAGAATATGTATAACACTAAAAAAAATCTTAATAAAGTTTTTGTTGTTGTATTACTTGTAAGGGGACATTTGATAAGTTTTTTTACTCAGATTCCATGTTTTAGTGATCATTTATCCTATCTTTCAAGGTTTTCAGGAATCTCCAATGTAATTCATTTTTGTAATTTTGACATTTTATTTTATATAATAAGTTTCTATTTTATTTTCATTAGTTTTAAGGCCTTTCATTATTTGACATTTTACTTCAACTGTAAACTGGTCATAAATTGTGTGTGGTAATATGTATTTCTGAATTATCTTTAATAATAAAATACATCCTTATTATAATACTATAATGATGGCCTGTTCAATGAACACGTATAGAACGAGAGCCAGTTCTAAGCTATGTAAAATTGACCTTAATTGGCTGCTCTAGGCATGGATTGTATTATGTTCCCAAGACCTCTCGACCAGATCCCTCAGAATTGCTTCCACTCCAAGCCATCTCCTCAAATTTCTACCAAAAATCCTCCATGGAGAGGCCACCACGACCATCTTCACTGCTATAGCCATGTACTGGCAGACATTACACGTGTACATCCCGAAACAGACCCTACCTGCAACCACTGTTGAGAAGATCCACAGACAATTGATAATCTCCTCTTCAGCTGTCCAGCATTCCTTAGACAAAGAATGCAAACAACTATCCTGCTTGGACTGACCCACCCCAATTCTACATCTATGGCCAGACATCCAGACTCAACTTCAGCATGGAACTTGCTTGCCAACTGGTTCAAATCAGCAAGCAAAACAGGATGCAAATACAAGTGCTAACTATTCCATACTAGTAAGCTAAACTTCCCGAGTATTTTGCATTCTGAGCTACAGGAACCCGAGTTTTACAAATATCTCTCTCTTCTATCTATTAGATATATATAAAATTGAATGTCTGTCTTTCTGTTTGTTTGTTTGTACTCTATAGATTCAAAAACCATACATCCAATCGCCGTGAAATTTTGGGATATTATTAGGTATATCCCCGGGAAGGTTTGTGAAAAATAATATCTTGAATATCTTGAATATCCTTAGAGTTATTTGCAGATTTGTAGATTTAACTCGCAAGCAGCGCCCCCATTGTGACGATGATAACAAGTTTTCTTATCACTAAGTTTGTTATCTTAAATATTAAAATGAATGTATGTCTGTTTGTCCTTTATGCCTGACCAAACCACTCATTGGATCGCCATGAAACTTTGGGAAGTTATTTAGTATAGTACTGGGAAGGTTTCTAGCAAATAAAATTTTTGAAATAACTTTTCGCCTAGAAATAATCAAGATAAATATTCTAATTTATCTGTTATAATTCAACAATCTGCTCTAAATATTATCATGATGATACGATGATTTTGTAATGTAGAAAATTAGGAAAGACAAAATTCAGGATGACACGGCAATTTATTTGAGACAAGAATAATGATACAATTCAAAGGCAAGATACTATTCCTTTAACTTCCAATTACCGAGGGAACCAATTAATATTGATTTTATTCAACTTATCGAGTATTTTTTCAAGGGACCGGGAAAAAAATGTTCACTTTATCGAGAGATTCGTTAAACAAACCTTTACTCGGGTAAAACCCGGGCAAAGCCGGGTACATCCATACAAGAATAATGATACAATTCCAAGGCAAGATACTATTCCTTTAACTTCCAATTACCGAGGGAACCAATTAATATTGATTTTATTCAACTTTTCGAGTATTTTCAAGGGACCGGGAAAAAAATGTTCACTTTATCGAGAGATTCGTTAGACAAACTTTTACTCGGGTAAAACCCGGGCGAAGCCGGGCGGTCCGCTAGTCTTAAATATTATTTATCAAAAGTAAGATTATCTCAGGATGACACGGCAATGTGACACGGGAAAAAATGTTCACTAGATAAAACTATGATTTTCTATATGATATAAAAAGCCAACAATGAAGAGTGAATGTAATATAAAAAGCCAACAATGAAGAATGAATGTAAGATAAAAAGCCAACAATGAAGACTGAATGTAATATAAAAAGCCAACAATGAAGAATGAATGTAAGATAAAAAGCCAACAATGAAGAGTCAATGTAAGATAAAAAGCCAACAATGAAGAGTGAATTTAATATAAAAAGCCAACAATGAAGAATGAATGTAAGATAAAAAGCCAACAATGAAGAGTGAATGTAATATAAAAAGCCAACAATTAAGAATGAATGTAAGATAAAAAGCCAACAATAAAGAGTAAATGTAATATAAAAAGCCAACAATGAAGAATGAATGTAAGATAAAAAGCCAACAATGAAGAGTAAATATAATATAAAAAGCCAACAATTAAGAGTGAATGTAAGATAAAAAGCCAACAATGAAGAGTAAATGTAATATAAAAAGCCAACAGAGTGAATGTAAGATAAAAAGCCAACAATGAAGAGTGAATGTAATATAAAAAGCCAACAATGAAGAATGAATGTAAGTTAAAAAGCCAACAATGAAGAGTAAATCTCTATCTCTATCTCTCTCTATATATATATATATATATATATATATATATATTATTATATTATATTATTTTTATATATATATATATATATATATAAAAGTCAATTTCTGTCTGTCTGTCTGTTTCGCGATAAACTCAAAAACTACTGAACCAATTGGTACCAAATTTTGCATGTCGCTTTTTATAAACCTGAGGAAAATTTTCGGCTGCATTTTGATTAGGATTTTTGGCTATTTCTTTTTTTCATTCGAAGAACTTTTTTTTACGCGGACTAATCCGGAATGGAATGAATACCTAAATATGGCCATTTTTAAAGCATCGGTGGTTCAGTGGTAGAATGCTCGCCTGCCACGCGGGCGGCCCGGGTTCGATTCCCGGCCGATGCATTTTTTTTTACAATTTTTTAAACTCATTTATATTATCTTATATATATAAAATTGAATGTCTGTCTGTCTGTACTCTATAGATTCAAAAACCATACATCCAATCGCCGTGAAATTTTGGGATATTATTAGGTATATCACCGGGAAGGTTTTTGAAAAATAATTACATGAATATCTTGAATATCCTTAGAGTTATTTGCATATTTGTAGATTTAACTCGCAAGCAGCGCCCCCATTGTGACGATGATAACAAGTTTTCTTATCACTAAGTTTGTTATCTTAAATATTATTTATCAAAAGTAAGATTATCTCAGGATGACACGGCAATTTATTTGAGACAAGAATAATGATACACTTCCAAGGCGAAGATACTATTCCTTTAACTTCCAATTACCGAGGGAACCAATTAATATTGATTTTATTCAACTTATCGAGTATTTTTCAAGGGACCGGGAAAAAATGTTCACTAGATAAACCTATGATTTTCTAATGTAGAAAATTAGGAAAGACAAAATTCAGGATGACACGGCACACAGGGACCGGGAAAAAATGTTCACTTTATCGAGAGATTCAAATTTACGAGTTTCAAATTATCAAATATATATTTTTTAAAATAAGTTTTTAGAGAATTGTTTTAACACAAATGTTCGCTAGACAAACCTTTACTCGGGTAAAACCCCGGGCGAAGATAACTTCCAATTACCGAGGGAACCAATTAATATTGATTTTATTCAACTTATCGAGTATTTTTAAAGGGACCGGGAAAAATGTTCACTTTATCGAGAGATTCGTTAGACAAACCTTTACTCGGTTAAAACTCGGGCGAAGCCGGGTACGTCCGCTAGTAAGCCTATAAATGAAAATATGCATAAGACTATATATTTCACTAATTGTTTTTTAACTTACCAAATGTAAATTAATGGTAAAAACGGAATATCACGATGTTAAACATAATTATTTTATCTATTCTCCTAATATACAATTTCCCTACAAATATCAATTCTCCTAATTTCTGTATATACGAGGGTTTTATCTGCAATGTTTTATATTTTTATTTATTTTGATAGTACTGTCGTGAAATGTAGAAGTCGAATGCGTGGTTCAATTGTTGCTACATCTGCACAGGTTATGTTCTGATAGGTTAGAACAGGGGTCGGCAAACTGCGTTATAAAATAAGTCGGTGGACGAGTAGGTAACACCCTCGATTCCTTACAGTCATTAACCGGGATTGAATCCGGTGTTAACATTTTGTTTAATATGTGAATAACCTAGAATAACCAATCATAAACTAGGGTGTTCTTGTTGAGCGATACCTAATATAGTGATTTTGGAAAGGCAAACGGCTCGCGAGTCACATGCGACTCTTTTGTATGTGAAGCTGTGTCTCTCTATATAGTTCCATACATAATTATTATTTATGCGAGTACTATTTATTGTTGGCAAGAAAAAATGTTGGCTCTTTAAAAACTTTGAAATTTTGTGAATAGTAATTTTTGACTCTTCCGACTCAAAGGTTTGCCGACCGCTAGGTGTCGCTGTCGTGACGTTAACAATGGATGCTGCGCTCTCAGCTTGCACTAAAAAAAGAACAACGTTCAGTGATCTGTTTTTATGGTCGGAAGGTGTACCTGGGACCCAAATTCTTCGAAGACTTTCGGTACAATACGGAACAATGTGTATCCTCAACGGAGTGTCTACGAAAGGATATTTATTTATATACTCTGCACAGAAGCTGGGCGCATGAGAAAGAATGCAGGGCAAAGGATACTGGAGGATGACCTATCTGTAAATAGTTACCTGAATGTGAGACAAACTTTATTTTGTTGTAAATGTTTCCTCTTCCCTCTCCTCTTGCTGATGTGTAAATACAGCGAATCCTATATGGGGCGGAATGCCCTAAATAAAGGCTTTTTGTTTGTTTTTATTTATTTATATACAGTAGAACTCCCTGTAAAGGACAACAAATAAATAAATACTTTGTTACATAGCTTCTTCCCTATGGGAGTTGTGACCCACAGCTAGCAATTATTGTAGATACTGACATGGATTTGACGTGCTTCTGCCAAGTATTCCATTGAAGTCTTGGAACTTTGTCCCTAGTACCTTTGAGTCCTTTTTCTTGTGGCGTGAAGAGCGGGGCTTTGTCGTCGTATCGTCTATAGGGACATCGTGATCTTCGAGGGAAGTCTTGGCTTTAGCACGGCGGTGGAATCCTGGAGTCAGTCTCCGAAAATGTAGATCACAGCACCCATGGCTTCAAGGTCTTCTCGGCGGTCTTCAGTTTGTCTTCCCTAACTTACCCAGCATCTCTACCAAAATGCCACGTGTAAAATTAGGGAAGACAAAAACTTCAGGAGGAGACAACAATTTATTTCAGCGAAGGACAAACTAGGAAATGGTAAACAAAAGATAAGCCACGAGGGAAATTTACAGAGTAGCAAGATATAAACATAAAAATGGCCACTCTGTTAATAAAAAGGATAAATTAATAAATACTTTGTTACAATATGTTATAATACCTTGATAAAGGTTGGCGTTCAGCCAACTGAAATATTGGTAAAGTAAATGATATTTTGATCCAATATATGCCTTTTTATTTAAATATATCAAAGTGTAAAAGCAAGAAAGAATCTATATTCTAAATAAAGAGTTATATGATAAATCTTTTGCCGGTAAACATTTGTTATTATCAGAATATTTTGATCAAGAAGTTATTGCAGCTATTAAAACAGAAATATCATCTAAAATTCAACAGATTATGTGAAGAAGATTTTCATTCCAACAAAATTAAGAATCAAAGAACCTGTTAAAAACCATTACTTCAAGAGAAATAAAAAACGAAACTCTTGAATCCTTATTGATAAAATTAAAGTGAGAAAACAGAATCTATATTATATTAAACTGGAGAAACCGCTGGGAGAGTTCACCACTGATTAGCCAGGCCCTCCCATTGATTTTTTTCATTACAGTAAGGGCAGTAAAAATAGTTTTATTTTAAAAAGAATCATACGCGTCTATAATAGTTTCGAATTTGATAACAGATGGCGCGCTAATGTATCATATAAAAAATGATATTGTTTATATTTCATATACATAATTGTATTATAACTCGATAAATTATCATATACCTTTTAGTACCTATTCTCTAATATTCTGATATATTAATTGATATTTCAAAAGGTAAGAACTTTGAAAGAGAATGTTTTTTTATCTTTTTCAGAATATTTCTAATATAAAAGCGCCCCCTTTTTAAACCTAAAATATTCTCGAAATAAATATTTTATACTTTAAATTAATAAAAAAATATTCATTATAATTCTGTTTTTGTTCATTATAAGAAATTCATTTTCAATATCTTTATTTCTTTAAAAATTGAATTTATACCTAAATATAAAAAATATTGCGATTAAAAATTATATTTTTAATATTTTTTAGAAAATATTATAAAGAGAAAAGTTACACTTCTAATTACAATTTACTATGAGGGAATTTGAGAAATCCAAATCTATATTCGTAGGAAACATACCATCAGGTTATAGCAATGAAACTCTTATAGATCTTTTCTCACAATATGGAAGGGCTGTGAAAGCTGAGATTTGCCGTGCGAAGAAAGGAAAAAGTAGATTTGGGTTTGTTGAATTTATTAACCCGTATATTATGGAAAAGGCTGTTAAGGAATACAACAATAAACCGAAAAAAGGATGCAATCTGATAGTCAGACCAAAGTTTGTAGAGAAAAATCCAGGAGAAAATATCCTTGTTAAAGTCAGAAATAATAAAAATGAAGAACCATTAGTAATGCCAAAACATGCTTCAATGAATTTAGCCAATAAATATGCAGGAGAAAAGGTTATTGCAAATGACAAAAATATTGAAAACAAAGGAACGGTGGTAGTGTCAAAATGGGGTTTAACGAATTCAACCAATAAATATGCAGGAGAAAAGGTTATTGCAAATGACAAAAATATTGAAAACAAAGAAACGGTGGTAGTGTCAAAATGGGGTCCAAAGAATTCAGCCAATAAATATGCAGGAGAAAAGGTTATTCCAAATGACAAAAATATTGAAAACAAAGGAACGGTGGTAGTGTCAAAATGGGGTTCAACGAATTCAACCAATAAATATGCAGGAGAAAAGGTTATTCCAAATTTTAATAATATTGAAAACAAAGGATCGGTGGTAGAGTCAAAATGGAGTCCAACGAATTCAGCCAATATATATACAGGAGAAAGGGTTATTCCAAATTTTAATAATATTGAAAACAAAGGATCAGTGGTAGAGTCAAAATGGGGTCCAACGAATTCAGCCAATATATATACAGGAGAAAGGGTTATTCCAAATTTTAATAATATTGAAAACAAAGGATCAGTGGTAGAGTCAAAATGGGGGTCCAACGAATTCAGCCAATATATATACAGGAGAAAGGGTTATTCCAAATTTTAATAATATAGAAAACAAAGGAACGGCGGTAGAGTCAAAATGGGGTTCAAAGAATTCAGCCAATATATATACAGGAGAAAGGGTTATTCCAAATTCTAATAATATTGAAAACAAAGGATCAGTGGTAGAGTCAAAATGGGGTCCAACGAAATCAGCCAATATATATACAGGAGAAAAGGTTATTACAAATTTTAATAATATTGAAAACAAAGGAACGGTGGTAGTGTCCAAATGGGATTCAACGAATTCAACCAATAAATATGCAGGAGAAAAGGTTATTCCAGATGACAAAAATATTGAAAACAAAGGATCGGTGGTAGAGTCAAAATGGGGTCCAACGAATTCAGCCAATATATATACAGGAGAAAGGGTTATTCCAAATTTTAATAATATTGAAAACAAAGGAACGGCGGTAGAGTCAAAATGGGGTTCAACGAATTCAGCCAATATATATACAGGAGAAAGGGTCTTTCCAAATTTTAATAATATTGAAAACAAAGAAAGGGTAGTAGTGCCAAAATGCGGTTTAGTTAATTTGGGAAATACCTGCTACATGAATTCAATATTGCAGTGTTTATTCCAGACTCCACCATTGGCAGAATATCTGAAGTCCTGTCAACAAGTAAGTGGCAGAATACTCCCTGAATTCCATGCACTTAACAGTCAACTCAAAAATCGCGTTGTCAGACCCTCGGAATTTAAGTTGAAAATGGGAAGTTTGAATCCCATGTTTGGTGATTACAGGCAACAAGATGCTCAGGAATTTTTAATTTCCATTCTATATCTCCTCCACCAAGATCTGAACAAGGTTCTGGCTCCTCCAAAAGACTTGAAGAAATTAAAGAAAACCAGCCAGAGGAGATATTATCGCAATCTTATTGGCAACGTTATTTGCTACATGAGGATAGTATCATTAATAACATGTTTTTTGGACAAACTCAGGCAACAGTGGAAATGCACAGAATGCTCGACACGGACATTTTCTTTCCAGCCAATGTTGACATTGACGACATATTTAGTACAAAGCTGTGACGATATCACTTTAAAACAATGTCTCAAGCAGATGAAGACACCAGAGACAATTGAATACTCATGTCAAAAGTGTAAGAAGACAGTAGAGGCAAAGAAATGGACTTGTCTTTCCCGTCTTCCAGAAATCCTGATAATCCACTTATCTAGATTTACGTTGGATGGACTGAAGAACAAGAAGCCAGTGTTCTCACCTGAAGTTCTCGATATTAGTGAGTTTACCACGAACTACTGTAAAGGTGCGAACTACCGCCTCTACGCCATGTCGGTCCATAAAGGAAGTGTAAACAGGGGACATTATTGGGCCGTGTGCAACAACAATGGATCTTGGATGGAGTTCAACGACACCAAAGTTAGTCCAGCTTCCATAGCCCATAGTGAAAACGCCTACCTCCTCTTCTACCAGAGAATCCATTGAATGACATGTTTTGGTGCATGTACATATGAATGTATATAAATTTTTAATAAAATAAATTACTATTTAAAAAAAAATCTTTATACACTCATTCTTTTATTAAAGTTATTTTGAAAAGTATTGTATAAACTAAATTACGATTTTCACGATGCCTTCTAATTGAAGACCTGGTTTCAATTAGAAAATTATAAAGTTGAGTGTAAATTTTGGAGCAATTGTGTATGAGCTCAATGAAGATACAATATTCCACGTTTCTTTCTCATACCTATCAGAGATAAATCTATTTACAAGTTTTCCCAATCATACTACATAATTTCATAGTGAGCAATAAAAGGAGTTAAGATATTTTATATAGAATAACTTTAATGAAAATCAATCCTCAACTATAAAATGTTTTATTTTGTGTTTTGTTTAGATAAAAAGAATTTAGAATAACGCGGTATGCACAAAAAGTTACAATGTTTTAATAGTACGTTAAACCTATCTATAGTGTCCCCTCTAAATAGCGCCTCCCTCTCTATAGCACCCTATTTTGGTGAGTACCAAGAGGGGGCGTTATAGACAGGTTTAACTGTATATTGAAACCAGATCTGATATTTATTTTTTCAGAGAAACATCAAAATACAACTTGGCAATGAATCACACACTCTTCGCGGTTTATGTGAAAGTTGTACAAAAGGTTTGAAGAAAGGCTGTGTGTATGAATCGTCACACTTGTTGCCCTAGAAAAGGTGATGTAAAAATTGAACACATACACTTCAGATGTCCCGCCTACTAGCTTCAGTTAACCTGAAGAACTACAGAACCAAGTACAGTACATCTGATAAACTGAATACCTAGAGAACATTCTCAAGTACAGTACATTTGTTGTTGGTTGGTATGAAATTCTAAGCGGAATCAGACAACAAATTATTTATCGTAAAATCAACTTTTATTTACATTTATTTAATACAAATTATCAGAAGCATTGTTGTGTACTACATGTTGATGTTCTTTTTATATGTATGTGTGGTCAAAAATATCATTTCTAGATTATAAAATGTTAGATATATGTGTTTGATATATTATAGATAAATATTATATGATTTATATTTAGAAAATGATGTATAATTAATTTTATTATGATAACACACAACACAAATATAATGTGATATTAATGTTAATTTATATAATTTTGATAAAGTATATTTTATATGAGCATTATATATTTATAAGATTAATATTTAAATTAAATAGTTATTAAACAAATTAAAACTTATGATGAAAATATGAAAAGCTAATATTTGGAAGCCGCTACACATTTGATAAAATGGATGTCCACCATTAGACGCGAAGTCTAAAGACCAGCTCGGATAGTTGGTAATTTTAGTACGCTCTAGGAATCCGGATTACCTCAAGAGAAAGAATGCATAGACGTGGTTTTCCACATCTAACTTACATTGGGATGCCATTGCTTCTGCCTTACTAAAGTCAAACTCCATTTTACTTTGAACATGTACGCGAAACCGATCGTTTATGGCTGCTCTAATATCATGGACAGAAATATATTCCAAGGACTACTCGATCAGATCTCTTCAGAGAATTGCTTTCACTCCAATTCTTCTCTTTGAATATCCTCAAAATTCACGTTATGGAGAGGAATCGCTTTCGAGCCATGAACTCGGGCATCTCGAAAAAAGCTCAACCTGCTCTCATTGTTAACAAAAATCGAGGATAGTTGATCACCTTCTCTTCAATTCTCCAAAGACAAAAGACTCAAATATCTATCTTTCTCAGGCACTTCACCATAATGCTATATTTATGGCCATATTAGACCTCAGTATGGAATTTGATAAACTAGTTCTATTCATGATAAATTTGTGAAAAAAGTTTTAAAATTACAAATATTTTCTCACAATGAGTTTCTTTTTATTAAAAAAATGCTAGCTTTCAAACGTTAATCGCTCTTCAACGGGCTTAATAAAATATCGACTTTATCCCACCAGAAATATTTACAAAAACAAACGAGCGCAGCGTGGATATTTATAACTGAAAATTTTAAATTGGTTTGTAATTTAACTATTTCAAGTTATAAATATCCACGCTTCGCCCGTTTGTTTTTGTAAATATTTCTGGTGGGATAAAGTCGATATTATAGTAAGCCCGTTGAAGAGCGATTAACGTTTGAAAGCTAGCGTTTTTTTAATAAAAAGAAACTCATTGTGAGGAAATATTTGTAATTTGATAAACTAGTTCTGCTCAGCAAACCACTCAGAACACGATTAAAATTACTTATCACTAGTACATACTAGTGAACTGGACAGTTTGAATAGTGGGTGTTCTGTGCTGAAGGTACCTTGGTTATAAATATCTCTTTTGTCTTAATGGAAGAACAAAAAGATTGTGCCGATAGGCAGTTTTTAGAGTAGAAGTGCTAAGTTTATGGTAAACATAGAAGAATGGCCTCCGCAACACTTTAATATTTCCCAAGTGCATTTATAATCATTATTTTAAAATATTATATAAAGTCTTTTATGAGAGACCACTTAAAAACTTTCGACTTTATTCAGACTCTCCTGGAGGTACTCTCTCATCAAAGACTGTTTCAGTGGATAATATTTATTATTACTTGGTCTGTCATTACAGAGTCTGGGATAGGATGCCACCGCTGGTTTAACCTGTTTTCAGGTGGCCTCCCTTTTACTTTTATTAAAGTGTTTAGAAATTCTCTAAAATTCCGTTATATTTTTACTTCTATTCCTCATTCACGATGTTTGACGTTGACAAACAATGACATTTTTTAATTAAAGACGTTTGAATTATACAAGTTCTACTGTACTTTAGTAGAAAGTTCTATTAAATATATTTTTATAATTTTCAAAAAATATTATTTTGGTAGAAAATATTCATACGTATTGCTATTCCATGATGCAATATTGTAAAAAATAATTATTATTACAGTTAAACCTGTCTCTAGCGCCCCCCTCTAAATAGCGCCTCCCTCTCTATAGCGCCCGATTTTAAATACATAGTACGATGCGATTTACATTAAAAGTGACCTGTCTATAGCATCCCCTCTCTATAGTACCTTATTTTGGTGAGTTTCCAAGAGGGGGCGCTATAGACAGGTTTAACTGTATTTATAGATGTTCGTTTTATAGTGTTAATCAAACTACAAAAACAAACAAACATGGATATACTTTTTATTTCTAATCACATTCCTCCTTCTCGATGCATCTTCCTCCATTGTCGAAAACCTTCCCATCAGGACATACGCACATGTTTATGCATCGAACACAAAATATAGTGTTCTCCGGTTTAATGGAAAAACAGGAAGGTGCAGTACAATAACATCCAGGAACTAGACCTGCGAAGCAGTCTGCCACAAAAACACACAGATACTTCTTAAAATATACAGACAAAATCAAATAATAGGAACAAAGTGTTTCAATATCAGATTGAACAATAGGATAAACATGTGTTTTCACTGTATATACTAGCTTAATATATATTATTTAAATCTTTTATATATTTTTTAAAATGTTTTAATAAATACATATATGTGATATCTTGGGACCTCTGGGACCAGTGTTACCTGATGCTAGACGAACCTCGATGTCAACTCTACCGTGCAGTCGTGGTGGAAGGCGACACAGCTGGGCCAAAGGTGAAATAAACAAACAGAGATTCCACTAAGAAGCGTCTGACGTCAGGAAGGAATGGGATGAGGAGAGAGGGAGATCTTTAGAGCAAGTGTTACCTTGTTGAGAGCCAAGCGGAGACTGACTAACTTAGGTTCTCGATTTAACACCAAGACCTTTCTTCTTTCTAATTGGTTGACCTATTTAGGTGATTCTTTCCTAATTGGTGGGACTTTTTCACGTGGCCGTTGGCTATTGGTTGACCTACTTAGGTATTGTCTTCTGATTGGGCCTGGCTTATCTCTTTGACGGAAGATATATCCGGCCTTGCTCCGGAAATACGGGGCGTTACTCGACTTTTATGGTTTCCGCGATCGTAAAATTGACTATAAATTTATTAATAGTGGTTCTAACTTTAAGCTTCTTTGCTAGGCCTTACTTCTACGATCACCTAAGCCTGATTTGTTTTAACCTTAACTTTCTCCTGTTAGTCTCCATTCCTTCTATCTGTACAGTTGCGATACTTTATTAGATTCTTACGC
>CP092873.1:12981001-13070424 GCA_030710605.1 Cordylochernes scorpioides | reverse complement strand
GATCTTGTGTGGGTTTTATACTCCCATCCGAAAGTTAGGACTATCAGAAAAGCTACTGAAGAGATACTTCGGTCCCTACAAGGTGACCAAGAAGCTTTCAAAAGTTACGTAAGTAGAGCCCGTAGACCCCTCTCCCCGATCACGGAAAGCCAAGGATATCGTCCATGTCATTCGGATGAAGCCCTACCTGGACCCTGAAGAACAACATTCTATTCTGCTAGGGAACACCAGCCATGATAGATTTCCTTCCATAACAAGGGCTGAGACAAGCTAATCAGCGGGTCGCTGTTTTCTCTAAGGAGGGAGTAATGTCAAGCGGCTCAGCGGCTCCAACCACGAGAGGCCCCATGGGACGCCTGTCAATCATCCCTGGACACCGAGGAGGCTAGATTAACCAAATCTAGCTAAGCTGACATATTCTTTTTTCCAACGCAAAATGAATACCGGGTGTGAGGGGTTTTCTCGGAATCTGGTCGGCGGGGGGAGCTGACGTCGCTCATTAGGATTTTCTTTAACTTGGGGTAGTTGCACTCTCTTACTCTCCCTATAAATACCCCTTATAATAAATTAATTATCCCCAAACTTGCCCTTGCTTTATTTATCTCCGCGACAATATATATAGGGATAATTTAGTCATCTTATTCCAATATCATCACGCATATATTTATATTCATTATATATATATATGTGTGTGTGTGCAACAATATACCACCATACATTTCACGACACCTTTTTAAATAGTTCCCCTTTTTCAATTAGTATGTTGTTACACTTTTAACTATTTAATCAATTGTTTAATTAAAATTCAAATTTTATATGTACCAATTATCCCCTAACAATAATCGACTGGGTGTCTCTAACTTTGTAATATAATTCAATAAATTTAGGGTTCCCAAAAGCAAAAAGGCGCAGTTCTGTTAGTAACGGATTTTGCTTACGTCACTTCCGGCCTCCCACGAGGAATTGACCAATCTGCTGCGAGCAGGCTTGCAGCTATTTAAGGCCAACGTCGTCTCAGTGATAGGCTTTTTTTGGACTAAAAATAGCGTGAATAATTAATTATATAAAAAAAAAACACTTTAAAAAAAAAAGCTTTTATTTAAAATGCACTAAAAAAACAAAATAAATATTTCTGAAGTAGTGATTTTTTTTCTGAAGGTACCATTTAACAAATAAAATAATAGACTTAGAAATAAAAAGTGGTGAGGTTAATAGCCATGGATTTGAGATTTTTGTGATTTTATATGAAGCAAATGATTGGCAAGATTACGCCTTTCATTACATTTTTGCCTATTTAACGCATAAACGATGATCATCCCCCAAGAATATAATAAATATTTCTGAATGTACCATTTAACAAATAGATTAATAGAATTAGAAATAAAAGCGGCGGGGTACAATAATAATAAATTTGAGATCAATGTGATTTTATATGAAGCAAATGATTAGCAAGATTATGCCTTTCATTAAATTTATACCTATTTGCTGCATAAATGATTATCATCCCCCACCGCTTTTATTTCTAATTCTATTAATCTATTTGTTAAATGGCACATTCAGAAATATTTATTTTATTCTTGGGGGATGATCATCGTTTATGCGTTAAATAGGCAAAAATGTAATGAAAGGCGTAATCTTGCTAATCATTTGCTTCATATAAAATCACAAAAATCTCAAATCCATGGCTATTATCCCTCACCGCTTTTTATTTCTAAGCCTTTTATTTTATTTGTTAAATGGTACCTTCAGAAAAAAAGCAATACCTCAGAAATATTTATTTTGTTATTTTTAGTGAATTTTAAATAAAAGCTTTTTTTTAAAGTGTTTTTTATAATTAATTAAAATATAGTTTTCAAGTACAGAAGTATCAGAGCCCAACGTAAATTTCCATCATTTTAGACAAACCTTCTTCTACTGATAAGCATTTGATGAAAAGCCTTTTTCCAAAATCACTTTATTAGGTATTTCTCAAAAGGAATAACCTATCTTTATGATATTTGCAACAGTAAAAATATATGATGGTTATTCACATATTAAAACAAAGGATCCAACGCCGGAATCGATCCCAGTTCATTGCTGTCGGGAATCGAGAGTTTTATCCACTCGTCCACCGACTTTTATGACAAGATTTTATACTTGAAATTTACCGCTTTAATATATTTTGATATAATACTCAAATAAAACAAAAATATAGCTAAACTTTAACTATACTTACTTTATAATCAGAAATCGACAATTTAAAAAGTCATGAAATTTAAAAAATTGTTTTGAAAAAGAAATGGCTAGAATAACCAATTTGTATTTAATTCTCGACGTTTCATTCAGTGACTCTCTGACATTCTCTTCAAGGGAATCAAATAAAAATTTGGTTGATATAGTCATATATTCTCTCCAAGCAAACTTCCAGCCAACAGAAAATCTTTATAATTGATTGTTTCAAAGAGAAGAGAGAATATAGCTTAGAACTCCATCAGCTCACTGCTAAGCTGGTGATTATCTCCAAAAGAGAGTCGACCCCCGCCTACATTACCTACGGCATTTAGTGCAGCAAATGTCACCGTAAGGGACATCAGCGAGCTTCCTGTCCTTTGAAAGACCATGGAAGTCGTCCTGCCTATCTTCAAGACACACGGAGTAGACCGTTGCCTCCATCCTACTAGCCCACGACCTCCACAAATTCCGCAGCGAGGGGTTCTGACACCATCCAGAAGACCCCCCTTGGTACTTTCCAGTCCTGCCGCTGCGAACTGTTCCGTCCCTATCCAGATAACTCCATCCGTTGAGCCTTCTGTACCGTTGCCGTCTCTGCCAGCGCCTTCCTCGACCGCTGCTGTACCAATAGAGGTATCTGCCAAAGAGACTCATTCTAAGAATGCACCAACCATCCAATCCACCACACCAAAGTTCCAAGAGAAACAGTCTCTACAGACCACTTTACAACAGGTAGAGGAGTTGTTCGAAAGCTTGAATGCCAACTAGAACCTCTGTATAGAGACTATTATAGGGAGGAGATAGAGGACGCTGTTGTCTCCCCTTCTAACAGGGAGGACAGGTACCTGACGCCTGAGCAGAGGTCTGTTCTATTCCTCGACATGGCAATAGTCGGGGAGATCTGTCCGACTTCAGGACGTGACATCATACCATCAGTGGGATTCCTCTGATGAAAATAATATTTAATTTTACTTTTTCTTTCTCCTATTAACCCTATATCAACATATATAGTCACGACCGTCTTTCCTGTCACGGATGCGCGCGCATCATCATTATGATCATTATCTTCTATAGAAGCTTCTATCTTTATAATTATGTATATTTACAAAAAGTCAATTCGCTCGCGCCTCTAGCGGTGAAAATGAGGGGTAATACCAGCTGACCTAATGTACATGTAAAGTTTGGAGCGGGACGTTTCACAAGAGTGACATCCACGGCTCCAATTTATAATTGTAACAAATAGTATTGGAATAAAAACATCCAATCGGGTAAAACACGGGCGTTGCCCGGGTCATTCGTCTAGCAATCTTATATGTGCGATTAATAAAATATATTCAATCTCAATCTCTCTCTTATTTATTCATATTTATATTTTATTTGCATTTAACCTAATATAATCTTATATGGACACATTGTGAAATAAAGTAGTTTCAATCTCTCTCTCTCTCTCTCCCTTGATATAACTCGGATTCCTTGAGCCACGTACAAAAGTCACTGCCAACTATCGGGGTTAAGACTCCACATCTAATAGTGGATATCCAGTTTATCATATGTACTGTACATGGTTCTGTAGGTCTTCAGAGGTAAATATACTTATTCCTAGGAGGATGGCTGTTTGGTACCTATGAAGGTGGTAGGTAGGACGTCTGTGGTGGTTGACAGTTTGGTCTTCCTGGTGACAATGCGGACAGGTAGGATCGTCTTTAGATATTTTTTCAGCATCGGCTTTGACAAAGCCGTGACTATGAGCGAGCGCCAACTATCCGAAGAGAATATATATATTTAAAATAAAAAGGCATATATCCTGACCAAAAGCACATGTGCTTTTATTAGCTTAGATAGCAGAGTGCCATCTAGTGGAACAGAAATCAACTAAACACCTGTTCGCTGATATTTGGCCAACCCAATTTCTTGATAAATCAAGAAAAGCCATTTACGAACGCGTTTCGCGCTGTTGGCGCTCGTCAGCGTAGAGTAGGCTGTACCACTGTGACCAAAAATATTTTTGGTCCCAGAGACTTCTTGAGAAACCAAGAAATATTTTCTTGATATAAAATTGCAATGGTATGCATTTCATCTAAATGATGATTAAATTTTATGCTTACAAAGTCAAAATCTTCAAAATATTTTTATGACAGCGATGACATCAGCTTCTTTATAAAATTAAATATTTTCAAAAAATTGAGCTAATTTTGAAAAATGAAGGTTATATTCATGATCGATGAGTTGGAATTTACTAGAATCAACTTTCAAATATTGAGAAGGAAAAAGTGTGTGTACTAGTGTTATTTTTCAGTGTATATGATTTCAAATGGTACATTTAGGTTTATCTCGGGATAAAATTTCTAAGAAAAGATAAAATCTAACTGTGACGAGTTTACCGGTATTTATTGAAGAAATATGAGCTTTCGAATAATAACATCCTTTAACAGCTGTAATACGAATACAATAAACTAAAAGAGAAATTCTATTAATGTACATTGAGTTTTCTTCCTTATCTCCACTCAAACATATTAGGATATCAGGTTGTGACCCTTGATGGTGTCTGTTTGACAACCATCATGACTGGGTGAAGTAGAATGCGTCTGCCTTTGTCACTAAGACTGGGAGCACTACTTAGCGGCATGCCGACTTAGATCCAAAAGAAATGGCCGCCTCTGACATGAGGAACAGACGCCATGTGCAGCTGCTCCTAACATGGAGTAAAAATGCTGCTCATCCTGTATCCCAGGGTACTATCAGCTGGGCCAGCTGAACCCAGGTTTTTTAGTAAGCTTGTTATACTGCCCTCCCTCCTCCTTTTTCATCCGGGCTTGGGACCGGAAAAGGCGGAGTACAAGATTGAGTAATTTACATAAGTGGAAATATGTTACAAATTAATTGAATATTATTTATTTATTTTTTTGTAAGAATATATTTTCATAAATATTTGTTGTGGATTTTCTGAAAATGAAGAAGAACAAACAGGTCTTTAATATAATTTAATATTAAGTTTTAGATGCTATTGCATGTTCTATTTATCTCAACACTATTTTTACTTTATAAAAGCAGCTAATTTAGAAGAAAAAGTCAATAAATTTTATTCGAAACATTATAATTAACCTGTGTTAAAAGGTTCAGTCTCTTTAAAAGGATCCTACAGTTTACACTTACATATATATAATACATATAATTTATTTTATAATTGTAATGAATTAGACGAAAGGCTCGTTCAATGAACGAAACTAGAGAAACAATGATTCCTAAGACCTATTAACACTTTTTTGCTTATCCCTAATACACGTGGTACAGACCATGGTAATCATGGTGGGTAGGTAGGTGACTGCTTTTACTGTAAGCGCACCACATGTCTACACATGTGAAAAGCAGTTCGACTTTGCACTTACAAATGTGCCAGAGCCCAGTTTGGTTACTTGCACTCGCTGGTGGGGTTGGACTTTTGCAAGAATCGGGGGCCATTGGAGCATTTTTTTTTTCAAATCAGAAAAGAGTGCCCAATGCGGGAATCGAACCCAGGTCATAGCGGTCGAAAACCAACAGTTTAAACCATCCTTCCATTGACCTCCCCCCCTGACTGAAAAGTGAACTTAACATGAAGTGAAAGCTCTTGGCTCAACTTGACTCAACACTGCGACTAAATATATTTTTGGTCCCAGAGGCTTCTTGAGAAACTAAGAAAGGGGTATTAAGGCCAAACTTGCGTAAACATTTCACATAGATATTATATGCTATATCTTTATTAATATAACCTGTACACCCTTTTTGTATATAAACTAAAATTGGTGACGTCAAAATAAAGATCAAATGAGAGAGCGGTCAGCTGGTGGCAGGGACAGAGGGGTGGAAAAAGGCAACCGCCAGCCCATTTGGGGTCCCGAGGGACATTCTTATAGAGACCCTCCTGTAACAGGCTAGGTTTTGGCAGGGGGTCAGCAGATGATTCTAGGGGGTGTCTCACAGCAGACGGCTTCTGTCTAACATACGGTCTCTCCCTCCATGTCTCGGGGATAAGCATCCAAGTTTGTGTCATGGCCTCTACCTCTGTCCCGTGGGCTGTCCCCGAACACTTTCGGTGCTAACATCTAGCCCTGCCTCTGCTTCTTGTTGTCCGCGTGTGGGAAGCACATCAACACTCGCCTCACGTACACGACTGCCAGCATATCCATACATCGACATTTGCAACAATATTACATATATATACAAGGTGGGATCAATAAATAAGGTGAATTATAATTTAAAAAAAAAAATAAGAACGATATTAAAAATTAGGACTTGATTTATTCAAAATAATCACCTTGGCTTTCTATACATCGTCTCAATCGTTCTGGCAACTTGTAAATACCCTCTTTATAGGCACTCTTAGGGAGGGTGTGAAAAAATCTTGCACCACTTTCTGGACATCTTCATCCGAGTCAAATCGCTTTCCCTTTAACTCCTTCTTTAGTAGTCCAAAAAGGAAATAGTCAGAGGGGGCTAGGTTTGGACTATATGCAGGATGTTCTAAAACTCCAAAACCTAATTTAATGATTGTATTTACAGTTTCACATGATGTATGCGGCCTTGCATTATCATGAAGGAGGAGAACACCTTTACTAAGCTTTCCTCTTCTTTTGTTTCTTATACCGGGCTTTAGCTTATTTACAAGAATGTCACAATAAAGGTCGCTGTTCATACGTTGCCTTGAGGATAAAAATTCAAGACAGATTGGTCCATCAACATCCCAAAAAATTGTTAACAAAACTTTACCGGCCGAACGTTGAGACCTGATTTTTTTTGGTCTTGGAGAGTCGCCTCGTTTCCATTCCATAGATGCACGTTTTTCGTAGGATCATAATGATAACACCAACTCTCATCTCCAGTTACAATTTGGTCAAGGAAATAATCACCTTCCTCTTCATACCGCTTTAACAGAGCCTTTGAAACCCGAATACCCAGAGAGAGAAGGCGGGTAAGGATCGGTCATTTGAGACATCAGCGACATTCCAAGGGGCCACCAACTGGGGCCCCGTTACTTGGAACCTCAGGACTAATTAAGACAGTTGGAGGATTGTTTTCGACACAAACGGCCGCCCGGCCGGTTGCCGGGCCCGGCTAACTCCCCATCTCTCTCTGGTTGTCTGGGTTCTTCTTCCAAATTTGTGGTGTCCTTATTTCTCTCCCCACCTTATTATTTTATTATATTGTCACATATATATTTAGTTAATTAAATATAATTTATATGAAAAGTAGTTGTAAATTAATGATGATTGAAACAAATTATTAAATATTATTATTTGGGTATCAAAAAGGTTTTAATTCTTTATGTAACAATATAGGGCTATAACAAGTTCACGCTTATTACTTCGGTCGTTACACGTCATTGAAGCAGAACATAGAAAAAAAAGGAAGAATTGAAGATATTAGAGTAGGACAAAGAGCAAAGACAGAACCATGTAATCTTTTTATCAAACAATTTAAATTTATTTAGAAAGAAAATTTTTTAATATTTTTTAAAGTAATATTTTATTTTATTATTACAGTAAATGTCTTTACATGAAATCACTGTCAGCTTTGAATCAATTTTCATTTGATTATTAGACATAAGTTAACATTAAATTATTGATCAAACTCTTTAAGTCTTGATAGTTATATGAATAATACTTTCATTCATCATTAGATTAATTTTTAAGTAGTAGTACTAAATTACTTGGTAATTGATTGAAATAAATTTTTCTGGTATAATGATTATACAATCATCAAACAACTAAAAAAATAAAATTGACTTTTATTTTAGAGTATATGAAACAACATTGGCACAATCAATGATCACAAGACTAAAACATAGATATTTATCTATAATATCTAACAACACAATGTGCTTTGGCACTATACAAATACTTTGATTAAATTTGTAATCACCACCTTGCATAGAATACTACTAACATCTTTCTTAATTCAGTATTATAATTAATAAATTTTATTGTTTATTGTTATTTTTTCTTACTAAAATAAAAAATTGAATAGATATTTCTTTATTCTTTCTCACACAATCTCACTATTAATTTTTATTTATTTCATACTTGGCCATAGAGATGGGTGTGTTGATGTGAATGTTCTGACAATTCAATAGCCATCTTTTGTCAACCAATTGAAATATTTCGATCTTTCGCCTTAATCTATCGGCACTAACGCCAAAGAGTCGCACACAAAAAAAATTAAATGGCTTTATTAATACTACCTTATAATTCAGGTCTAAAGTCCAGTTGACACTATTTATTTGGTCACAGGGTTTTAAATGGACACTAAACACACATGCACATAAGGACATACAAACACTCGGTCCCACATGCCTCCTGCCACGGCGACAACAATAGACATTTTTAAAATTTTATTTGTTCTTGTTGGAGAGTGACTCGCACAACGGCTGTTGCCATAGCAACGCCAGCGTCCTACCAGACATCACGTGACCTGGCGCCACGACCGGCCGTACCTGTATAGGTTTCAGTTTTGCTTTGTTGTCTGCCACTACGCTTGCCTTTTGTTTGACTCTCTTTGTTCCTTGTCATCTTAATATAATATAACTGTTAATTAAACAATACTTTCTGAGATCCAGCCTCTGATTCTCTTACATGGCAGCAGAGCTTGGTTGGTATCAAATATTTTTGTTTATCTTAGCTGAAATTCGTTTGCTTGCTCAATATGACAACTGAACTTCCACAAATTCAAAAATTCAACGGCGATAATTTTCATCTATGGAAATTTCAAATGAAGATTATTCTAGAAGCAAAAGATCTTCTCAGTATAACTGATGGCTCTGAAGTAAAACCTGAAATAGAGGATATTGCAAAATTCTCTGAATGGAGAAAGAAAGATGCAAAATCCAAAATGCTGATCACTACTGCTCTAGAGTTTAAATATCTTCAACAGATTGTTAATTGCCAGACTTCAGCAGAAATGTGGAAGAAATTATCAACAATATATGAACTGAAATCTGAAACAAACAAATATTTGCTGCAACAAAGATTTTTCGAATATAAAATGAATCCAAATGATAACATTGCTTCTCACATTTCCAAAGTTGAAACTCAGGCACAACAAATGAAAGATTTAGGTGAGCCAATCTCTTATGTTGCCCTAATTACAAAGATAATTTGCAGCTTGCCTGATAAATACAAGAATTTCATAACAGCGTGGGATTCAGATTCATCAGAAGAAAAGACTCTGGAAAACTTAACGGCAAGATTACTGAGAAAGAAGAAAGCTTAAAGGATCATTGGGATTCTTCAGGAAATTTTAAACTAGATAATGCCTTGATGACTTTTTCAAAGTTCAACAGAAATTCAACAGCTTCCAACAAACAACAGCAGCATCAACAATCCATTAAAGATAAAAAGAAGAACACACACTGTGGAAATTGCAAGAAGAAAGGACATTGGTGGAAATAATGCTATAAAAGAAAGAAAGAACAAAAAGGACAACAGCCAAGTTCTTCAGCCAGAGATGATAGCTGTGCTTTTTCAGCTGAGACAAGTGCCTTCCTCGCTGAAACAAAGGATTCCTGGATTGCAGATTCTGGAGCAACGGATCACATGACTTTCAGAAGAGAATGGTTCTCTACGTTCGAAGAAATACCAGAAGGTGTTCATCCTGTGTGCCTTGGAGATGGAAAGAAGATCTATGCAAACGGTAAGGGAAATATTGATATTCTCTCTTATGTTGATAGTCAGAAAATTAATGCAACTCTTTTGGATGTTCTCTATATACCTGAATTGGAGACCAATATTTTTTCAATATCTACTGCAACAAAACATGGTTTGACGCTCATTTGTAAAGGAAATCAGATAAAATTGACTAAAAATTCGAAGGTGCTAGTTACTGGAATAAAGGACAATTCAAATCTTTATAGAATTTTTATTAAAGCAAAGCAATCTTCACAAACTCATGTTGCTCAGTTAAGTCTAGATATATGGCATCAAAGAATGGGTCATGTAAATCCTATAAAATTAACCCAAATGTTTGAAAATAATGTTTTGAAGAAAACATTAAAATTAGAGAAAAGCCTGATTCTTTACTATGTGAAGCATGCATCTATGGAAAACAAAATAGAAAAGTTTTTCACGCGTCAACAAGTCCAAATTCGACCTATCCAGGAGAGCTGATCTATTCAGATGTTTGTGGACCAATGAGTAAAAGATCACCAGGTGGATCATTATATTTTGTATCATTCAAGGATGATTTTTCAAGATTTAGAGTGGCCTACTTCATTAGGCATAAATCAGATGTACTTGAGAAATTTAAAGAATTTGTAAAAAGAGTTAGGACTGAAACTGGAAATAAAATAAAAAGATTCAGAACAGATAATGGCACAGAATTCTTAAATAAGAATTTTTCTGATTATCTAAAATCTCTAGGAATTGTTCATGAACTCACTGCTCCATATACCCCAGAACAGAATGGAATTTCTGAAAGAGATAACAGAACATTAGTTGAATCAGCTAGATGCTTGTTACATGGAAGAAAAATGCCGCTTGAACTGTGGGCTGAAGCCGTAAACACAGCATTCTATCTCTTAAATAGATGTACTACTAAAGTATTGGGAAATTCTACACCTTATGAAATATGGTACAAGAGAAAACCCTCCATCTTACATTGAAAACTTTTGGATGTAACGCTTATGTGCATTTACTAAAAGATAACAGAAAGAAATTAGACGAAAAGAGTATTCGTACATTTTTTGTTGGATATACTGAAACTAACAAAAATTATAGAATGTGGGATCCTATTGCTAGAAAAATTATCATAAGCAGAGATGTAATATTTACTGAAGCTAATACATCAGAAAATATTCAGGATAACCAACAAGAGCAGGTAACTATATATAGTGAAGAAAGTGTTGATAGCACAAATACCAGTTCCAAACCAGAAGAATCATGTCGATACCCTCTCAGGAATAGAATCAGAGAAAAGGAACAATCATCAACCAACTGTACAAGAGCTATTTCATATGCTTGTTATGTCCATGACCAAGAACCATTGAACTATGAAGATGTAATTGTAGGACAAAACTCAAAAAAGTGGAAACTAGCTATGGACGATGAATTCAATTCCTTGATGAAAAATCAAACATGGACTTATTTGACACTACCATCAGACAGAAAAGCTATTGCATGCAAGTGGGTATACAAAACAAAAGCAAAATGCAGATGGATCAAATAAAATGTTTAAGGCTAGACTAGTTGCGAAAGGTTATTCACAAAAACCAGGACTTGATTATGGTGAAACCTTTTCTCCAGTAGTAAAATTCGATTCAATTAGAACATTCTTGTCACTTTGTGCTTCACTTGATATGGAAATGATTCAATTCGATGTAAAATCTGTACCTTCTGATCCTTACTCAAAACTAACAAAAGTGATGTGCCCAAAGGATAATCAGGAAATTGAAGAAATTAACAAGATTCCATACAGACAATTGGTAGTTTAATGTATCTCATGACTGGAACTAGACCTGATATTGCCTACGCAGTCAGCAGAGTTAGCCAATTTATGAACAACCCAGTACCTTCACATTGGACCGCAGTAAAGAAAATATTTGGATACTTAAAAGCTACGAAAAACATCGGTATTTGTTTTGGTGGGAGTTCCTGCACTACAACTCTGATAGGTTTTTCCGATGCTGATTTTGCTGGAGACCTAGACACAAGAAAATCAACCACCGGATATGTGTTCATGTTGAATAATGGACCTATTTCTTGGTGCAGTCAAAAACAGAATTGTGTGTCTCTGTCAACAACAGAATCTGAATATATTGCGGCTTCCAAAGCAACGAAAGAAGCAATTTGGCTGAGACAACTTCTACGCGAGCTACATCAAGAACAAGTAAAGCCTACAACAATTTTTTGCGACAATCAAAGCTGCATAAAGACTTGTTCACAACCCAGAATACCACAAAAGAACTAAACATATTGATATTTCGTATCACTTTATCAGAGATCATTTTCAAAAACATGCAATTGACCTACTTTATGTCTGCTCCAATGATCAAGCTGCAGACATATTTACGAAAGCTCTACCTTCAGAAAGGTATAGAAAACTAAGAAGCCAACTTGGACTGTTTGAAACAACAAAGTGCTCGTCAGGTGGGAGTGTTGGAGAGTGACTCGCACATCGGCTGTTGCCATAGCAACGCCAGCTTCCTACCAGACATCACGTGACCTGGCGCCACGACCGGCCGTACCTGTATAGGTTTCAGTTTTGCTTTGTTGTCTGTCCCTACGCTTGCCTTTTGTTTGACTCTCTTTGTTCCTTGTCATCTTAATATAATATAACTGTTAATTAAACAATACTTTTCTGAGATCCAGCCTCTTATTCTCTTACAGTTCTTTCTCACAATCTCACATTTAGTTTTAATTCATTCTATGCTTAACCCTAGAGATAAGTATGTTGATTTGAATTTTCTAAATACATTCTTTTATCAACCAATTACAATATTTCGATCTTTCGTCTTAGTCTATAGTCACTAAAACCAAAGAGTCGCACACAAATATTTTAATTGGCTTTGTTCATAATGCCTTGTAATACAGGTCTACAATCCAATTGACACTTTTTCTTTGATCACAAAGATTATAATGGACAATACACACACAGGCGCACAAGGACATACACACACTTTGTCCCACATACCTCCTCCCATAACAACAAAAACAAACATCTTTTAAATTTTCTTTATTCTTTCTCCCAATCTCACTTTTAGTTTTAATTCACTTCATATTTAACCCTAGAGATAAATATTTTGATATGAATGTACTGACAATTTATCAACCAACTAAAATATTTCGATCTTTCCCCTTAGTCTATCGGCACTAAAGCCAAAGAATCACACACAAATATTTTAATTGGATTAATCCATACTGCCTTGTAATTCAAATCTATAATCCAATTGATACCTTTTCTATAATCACAAATACTGTAATGGACAATAAAAACACATGCGCATAAGTGCATACACACACTCTATCTCCCACATACCTCCTACCACAACAAAACCAACAAACAATTTTTAAATTTTCTTTATTCTTTCTCCCAATCTCACTTTTAGTTTTAATTCATTTCATACTTAACCCTGTAAATAAATATTTTGATATGAATTTTCTATAACAAATTAATTACCATCTTCTATCAACCAATTAAATTATTTCTATCTTTGGCCTTAGTCTATCGACACTAACGCCAAAGAGTCACACACAAATATTTTAATTTAATTTATTCATACTACCTTATGATTCAGGTCTATAATCCAATTGATATATTTTCTTTGTTCAGTACTTCAGTTTAAAATACCCCCCCCCCTTTTTTTTTTCCTTGAAAAAAAATTTTGAACTTTCTAGGTTTTCATTAAATTAAATTATTTGATCCTAAAAAACATGACTATTAAAAGAAAGAAATAAAAAAATTTAATCAATCAACCCAATGTTATAGTTATTTATAAATAGATCTAAACGTAATTGATTAAAAACTGAAATTTGGATAACATTGTTATTGTTGGTTTTGTTCGATCGTCCAATGTAGTAATATTATAATAGACTTGATAATTACATGGGTTTTTAAAGGTACTCATAATTTAATTTTAGAAAAAAAAGACATATTGATAGGTTGTAGTATAAATATGCACCTTGTTAATATTTGTTGATTATAATTCGAACTGCTTGAAACTTGTCATTGGACATATATAATAATGTTTAAGAGTAAACATGAAGTATTCACA
The DNA here is from genome assembly GCA_030710605.1 of Cordylochernes scorpioides. Classification (NCBI taxonomy): domain Eukaryota; kingdom Metazoa; phylum Arthropoda; class Arachnida; order Pseudoscorpiones; family Chernetidae; genus Cordylochernes; species Cordylochernes scorpioides. Next base: position 13,056,473 of record CP092873.1, on the reverse strand, counting down.
CATAATTGCTCCTTTTAAGAAAAGCCCTAATTATGATTACAATGAGGAAAAGTCACAAACACAGGAATGTATACACACACTTAATCTTTAGAAAATACACATAAACACACACACACAAACTAATACACATACAACACACACTATAATTCCAAACACACAACAAAAGCGAAATTTTATAAATTTTAAATCTTTTTCGACTCTTTCTTCTATTTTAATCCAGATATTCATTGATCGAAGAGATTGGTAGGTGAATAAACTAGCAGGGACGAAACTCCCGCCGGGTTTAGTTTTGACAATTCCCGGCCCGGTACCAATCTCTTTCCATCCTGGGCGAACCATTATGGTTTCCAACAAAACAACACAAAAAATTTGACTCCATCTTACAATAAAATTTTTATATTATTAAAAGTGTTATTCACACAAAAAATATATATAATTACATAAAATATTACTTTAAAAATATTTTTAAATTTTCTTTCTTAATAAATTTAAATTGTTTGATAAAAAGATTACATGGTTCTGTCTTTGCTCTTTGTCCTATTCTAATATCTTCAATTCTTCCTTTTTTTTTCTATGTTCTGCTTCAATGACGAGTAACGACCGAAGTAATAAGCGGGAACTTGGTATAGCCCTATATTGTTACATAAAGAATTAAAACCTTTTTAATACCTAAATAATAATTTTTAATAATTTGCTTTAATCATCATTAATTTACAACTACTTTTCATATAAATTATATTTAATTCTACTTATTCGTTCAGTAATAGCTTGCTATACTGACATTATACTCTCAATTCGATATTATACTCTTAAATCAACATCGAACTTTTCTATAACTTTTCTTGAAAAAAAAAATATTATAAAACCATATATATATATATATATATCAACATATATAGTCACGACCGTCTTTCCTCAACAATTCCTCATCGCTGTCACGGATGCACGCGCATCATCATTATGATCATTATCATTATCTAATGATAATAATAATTATTATTATTATATTATTATTATTATATCAACATATATAGTCACGACCGTCTTTCCTCAACAATTCCTCATCGCTGTCAAGGATGCGCGCGCATCATCATTATGATCATTATCATTATCTAATGATAATAATAATTATTATTATTATTATATTATTATTATTATTATTAAAATACATATATAGTCACGACCGTCTTTCCAAATTCCTCATGTCACGGATGCCCGCGCATCATCATTATAATCATTATCATTATCTAATGATAATATTAATAATAATTATTATTATATTATTATTATTATTATTAATCAACATATCGTTCCTACAACTGCAAACTATCGAATGTGAAAAATTCAATTTTGAAGGAGAGAGAAATGAAGAGACCATGTGGCCTACCCTCAGTAGAGGAAGGCATTGAAGGAGGGAGAAATGAAGAGACCATGTCATGGTCTCTTCATTTCTCCCTCCTTCAATGCCTTCCTCTACTGAGGGTAGGCCACATGGTCTCTTCATTTCTCTCTCCTTCAAAATTGAATTTTTCACATTCGATAGTTTGCAGTTGTAAGGACGATATATAGTCATGACCGTCTTTCCTCAATTCCTCATGTCACGGATGCGCGCGCATCATCATTATGATCATTATCATTATCTAATGATAATAATAATAATTATTATTATTATATTATTATTATTATTTTATTAATTTATCTATCTATATATCTATATATATAAAATTGAATGTCTGCCTGTCTGTTTGTTTATTTGTTTGTACTCTATAGATTCAAAAACCATACATCCAATCGTCGTGAAATTTTGGGATATTATTAGGTATATCACCGGGAAGGTTTTTGAAAAATAATTTCATGAAAATCTTGAATATCCTTAGAGTTACTTGCAGATTTGTAGATTTAACTCGCAAGCAGCGCCCCCATTGTGACGATGATAACAAGTTTTCTTATCACTAAGTTTGTTATCTTAAACATTATTTATCAAAAGTAAGATTATCTCAGGATGACACGGCAATGTGACACGGGAAAAAATGTTCACTAGATAAAACTATGATTTTCAATATGATATAAAAAGCCAACAATGAAGAGTGAATGTAATATAAAAAGCCAACAATGAAGAATGAATGTAAGATAAAAAGCCAACAATGAAGAATGAATGTAAGATAAAAAGCCAACAATGAAGAGTGAATGTAATATAAAAAGCCAACAATGAAGAATGAATGTAAGATAAAAAGCCAACAATGAAGAATGAATGTAAGATAAAAAGCCAACATTGAAGAGTGAATGTAATATAAAAAGCCAACAATGAAGAATGAATGTAAGATAAAAAGCCAACAATGAAGAGTAAATATAATATAAAAAGCCAACAATGAAGAGTGAATGTAAGATAAAAAGCCAACAATGAAGAGTAAATGTAATATAAAAAGCCAACAGAGTGAATGTAAGATAAAAAGCCAACAATGAAGAGTGAATGTAATATAAAAAGCCAACAATGAAGAATGAATGTAAGTTAAAAAGCCAACAATGGAGAGTAAATCTCTATTATATATATAAAAGTCAATTTATGTCTGTCTGTCTGTTTCGCGATAAACTCAAAAACTACTGAACCAATTGGTACCATATTTTGCATGTCGCTTTTTATAAACCTGAGGAAAATTTTCGGCTGCATTTTGATTAGTATTTTTGGCTATTTCTTTTTTTTTTCATTTGAAGAACTTTTTTTTACGCGGCCTAATCCGGAATGGAATGAATACCTAAATATGGCCATTTTTTTAAGCATCGGTGGTTCAGTAGTAGAATGCTCGCCTGCCACGCGGGCGGCCAGGGTTCGATTCCCGGCCGATGCATTTTTTTTTTACAATTTTTAAAACTCTTTTATATTATCTTATATATATATAATTGAATGTCTGTCTGTACTCTATAGATTCAAAAACCATACATCCAATCGCCGTGAAATTTTGGGATATTATTAGGTATATCACCGGGAAGGTTTTTGAAAAATAATTTCATGAATATCTTGAATATCCTTAGAGTTATCTGCAGATTTGTAGATTTAACTCGCAAGCAGCGCCCCCATTGTGACGATGATAACAAGTTTTCTTATCACTAAGTTTGTTATCTTAAATATTATTTATCAAAAGTAAGATTATCTCAGGATGACACGGCAATTTATTTGCGACAAGAATAATGATACAATTCCAAGGCGAAGATACTATTCCTTTAACTTCCAATTACCGAGGGAACCAATTAATATTGATTTTATTCAACTTATCGAGTATTTCTCAAGGGACCGGGAAAAAATGTTCACTAGATAAAACTATGATTTTCTAATGTAGAAAATTAGGAAAGACAAAATTCAGGATGACAAGGCACACAGGGACCGGGAAAAAATGTTCACTTTATCGAGAGATTCAAATTTACGAGTTTCAAATTATCAAAATATATCTTTTTTATTTTTTAATAAGTTTTTAGATAATTGTTTTAACAAATGTTCGCTAGACAAACCTTTACTCGGGTAAAACCCCGGGCGAAGCCGAGTACGTTTTATAAGTTTAAAGAGAATTGTTTTAACAAATGTTCGTTAGACAAACATTCACTCGGGTAAAACCCGGGCGAAGCCGGGCGGTCCGCTAGTATATAGTATATAGATATTAATAAAATACAAATTTCATAAGTGGTTTTCGCTGAAAACTTTCGTTACAATGCATCAATTTCGACCAAATTTTCAAAATTTATGTAAAACGAGATGGAGCAGGTTTTGCTTAACATCAAAATATTTTTCCTAGCTTTAACATGCGTAACTTCGCTGTTATCGATTAAATACAAAAAAAAATAAACAGAGTTAATTTTATTTATATATAAATACAAAAAAAATTCAGCAATTCATTCAACTCAATCTAAAAAAATATTCAAAACAAGCAATTTTAAGATAACACCATATGTAAAACAGTCGGCCAAGAAAACAACAACGATATTACATCTTTCTCACATATTCACACACAATCTTGATTAATAATTAAAACTAATCTTCAACATTGTTTATTATACTTCATAATATATAATATTCGCTAGACAAACTTTCACTCGGATAAAACCCGGGCGAAGCCGGGTACACATCCGCTAGTATATAAATGAATGTATGTGTGTGGTCTGTTTGTCCTTTATGCCTGACCAAACCACTCATTGGAACGCCATGAAACTTTGGGAAGTTATTTAGTATAGTACTGGGAAGGTTTCTAGCAAATAAAATTTTTGAAATAACTTTTCGCTTTAAAATAATCAAGATAAATATTCTAATTTATCTGTTATAATTCAACAATCTGCTCTAAATATTATCATGATGATACGATGATTTTGTAATGTAGAAAATTAGGAAAGACAAAATTCAGGATGACACGGCAATTTATTTAAGACAAGAATAATGATACAATTCCAAGGCAAGATACTATTCCTTTAACTTCCAATTATCGAGGGAACCAATTAATAATGATTTTATTCAACTTATCGAGTATTTTTCAAGGGACCGGGAAAAAATGTTCACTTTATCGAGAGATTCGTTAGACAAATCTTTACTCGGGTAAAACCCGGGCGAAGCCGGGTACGTCCGCTAGTTATTAATATATATAGTCACGACCGTCTTTCCTCAATTCCGCATGTCACGGATGCGAGCGCATCATCATTATGATCATTATCTTCTATAGAAGCTTCTATCTTTTTAACTATGTATATTTACAAAAAGTCAATTCGCTCGCGCCTCTAGCGGTGAAAATGAGGGGTAATACCAGCTGACCTAATGTACATGTAAAGTTTGGAGCGGGACGTTTCACAAGAGTGACATCCACGGCTCCAATTTATAATTGTAACAAATAGTATTGGAATAAAATCATTCAATCGGGTAAAACACGGGCGTTGCCAGGGTCATTCGTCTAGTATATATATATATATATACTAGCCGAATGACCCGGGCAACGCCCGGGTTTTCCCCGATTAAATGTTTTTATTCAAATACTATTAGTTACAATTATAAATTGGCGCCGTGGATGTCACTCTTGTGAAACGTCCCGCTCCAAACTTTGTGTCTGAGAAGCGATATTTTTATAAAAAGATGATCTGGCTTTGTGTCTTCTGCTTGAATGAATGTTTTTCTGTTAGAATTTTGTTCCTGCATACTAAAAATGAACTGGCTTCACCCCTGGTCTCTGATTTTTGGAATTTTTCCCGATATAATTTTGTATCTGATAATCAAACATGATTAAGCAATATTGACATCATCATTTTCTGACTAAAAACAACAATCTTTGCCCATAACCTATCAATTTCAATTTCTTTGGCTAAAAATCCGATAAATATATCTTCCAGATTTTTCTCTATGTCCTGTTGAAACACGTTTTACATGTACATTAGGTCAGCTGATATCACCTCCCATTTTCACCGCTTGAGGCGCTGCTTGCGAGCGACAGGGCAAATTCGCAACGCAATTTTCAAATAACTCGAAAAATATTAGGGATAGAGACCTGAAATTTTCACTATAAGTTTTTCTAGATTCTACTCTATATACTGTTAAAATTTCAGTCAGATTAGTTACGTATTGTGGACGTGTATAGCCAACATAGGAACAAACACACATACATACACTGACTTTTATATATATAGGGATATATGAAATTAAAAGAGTTGTGAGATAGATGAAGAATATAGAAAGACTTTACCGTTTAGTCTTTCAGGAGACGGAGATGGGAGTGGAGTTAGAATTTACCTATCAGCTGGTATAAATAGTGAAATGGAGAAATCTTGCTATCGCAGCAATCACTATCTTATTTAAACAAGTGGTCGAAGATTAGAATATTAACGACTATCCAGAAACTTTTTTTTCCTTCTCTTTCTTATTTTATTAAATTTGACTAGCTTTTCAGGGCCATATTTTGAACAAAAGGCCAAAAATATATTTAATTATATTTTCAAATATTAAAAATCTTCACGGAAACAGTCGAATTTCTAAGGAATGTTTGTGAAGATAATGGTTTATTTCTTTCACAAATATTCACTGCTTTTCATACGTGTTTTCATATGGTGCATATACAGTAAAAGCAGTAGTCTACTTCTACCCACCGTAATTATTGTGGCCTGTACCACGTGTACTAGGGAAAAGTAATATATATATGTGATATGATCCTGTCGACTTTCGATGTGGCACTATAGTGATAATAATGTGGTGAGTGAGAAATAAGGAAACAACAAGTTTGGAAGATGGAACCCAGCAAACCGAGGGAGAGAGGAAGCGCTAGCGGGCTGCCACCGCCGAAATGCACGTCTTGTGTCGCCACCACCCCCCCGGCTGAGTAAACATAGAACTCAGGTTCCAAGAAAAGGCCCTGCGGTCGCCCCCTTGGAATGTGACTGCTATATCAAGTGACCGGCCTTAGCTGCGTTCTCTCTCTCTCTGGTCGACTGTAGATTTGTTTTATTAATCCTGGAAGAGCATATATTATGACATATGGCCCCCGTTGAAGAAGGCTGAACATGGTTTAAGTATATTTAAAGCTGGAGAAACCAGGAATAGAGAAAATAATTTACAGTTAAAATTAGTTAAGGTAATGGTGACATAGTTTTATGTAAATAAAATATTGTATAGTACACAGGTAAATATTATTTACAAGCAGTTCTACAACACCGGGGAGTTTGACATTTAAGGAAATCTTTGAAAATATCAAGGTTATAAAAGGCTATATACAACAAAATCTAATGTACTATAAGGGAAATGTTATTGAGGAGTGTGAACAAGGGGAAGAAGAGTCACATATATATGATGGAATTCTGAAGATCATTAAGACTGGGGAACTCTACACTTTAAGATATTTTTCAGGCGGACATGGCAAGGGGAAACTTGTCATGGGCTTTCTATGCTATAAGTGTAGAGTACGAGAAATGAGATTGAGGTTGACAATTGTGTGAGCTCAGGACTGAGGTAAATATAAAACTACATACAATGTTAGAACCTCGGCGAACAGAGCGAGGGGAGACTTGCCCTGGGCCAATCTAACTTATCTATGCAGTTACTTGTGTAGCGAGTCTGAGGGGAAAAGTCCCGTGTGTAGGTGAGGAAGTCGGACGGACTTATATTTAATTTGCGGAAAGTATGCGCGCACAGTGCCAAAAATTGGGACGAGGACTGCGTTGTCCGTTACAAGTGACAAGCTGCTCGGACACGAGGTGTTTGAACCTTCGTGGGAGCTTGTGCAAGGCGATGATTTCGCGGTGGGTTGAAAGTAAGACCCATGTCTGCGCGAAATGATGACGGACCGGACAAAATCAGCGACGATGTTTAACGTACCTCCGTGGGAAATATCGGAGGTAGGCTATATCGTGCTGGTTTGGACAATGGACAAACATAGATTCGAAGACAGGGTCCGTGTGGCGAACGTGTGGCGCGAGAAGAAGAAGCTAACTGTGTCGCTCGATGCAGATTGTTCAAGTGCGAACAAAAAGGGGTTGATAAATATCTAGCAGTTAGTCAATCTGCACCCTGTGACGAACACACCATTGGCTAGATGGTGTGGGTCGGTGGATAGGCTAGAGATGATCTACGAAATAAATTATCATAAATGAAGGGCGAAGGTTAGGATTTTGAAATGACAATATAGAAGTTCGATAATTGATTAATCAATAATTCTCTATAAAAGTCCTGAGCTGGTATAAAGTTGACAAAGTTGTAAGAATGAGAGGGGCATTAAGGGGAAGATAGATAAGAGTCACCAAGGGTTGGTTGTAAGCAAGGCTCACGTGGTGGTTGGAATTCTTCGACGCCTGAATTACAGGGTGAATTTTGAATCGATTAGGGAAAGACATTATTTTCGTGAGCCGTGCTTACAAGTATGAGAGGTCTATACAAAAGTTTAGGTGCTGGAGGCATATTTTTATAAATAATTTGATTATGAAAAATCTATTGTTAATAGTAAAAATCGTAAAGCGTTAATAGGTAGAATTCTTTTTTTTTTTTTAAGAGTTACGTTAAAATGGAAATTATTTAATTAAAATGACGATTGTTACATCTACTGGTAAGGTAACTAATTAAATGGGTTTCACATAGCTAGATATAATATGGATAATAAGATCACTGTTAATAGGGGTGGAGAGATAAATGGAAATATTAAATATTTTTACATATTCACACATATTGAGCTAATTATGGAAATATTGGGACAATCTACAAGGAATGACTTATTTAAAGAATGAATGGTAGGAGTTAAGACAATTACACTCACGAGTTATGTTGGTTTAGGGCGCAGGTAAGTTCATTGAGCTTCGGGAGAGTTCTGTCTGTGACACTGTGCGTACCAGTGTTGTACATCACAGTAGCGGTAGGGAGATGGCGGAGTCTTGTCCATGATGGCGGGAGGTGTCCTGCTCTGGCACGGCGATCGTTCTTGAGTAGATCTAGTGCTGGAAGAAGTGCGTGGCAGCTCCATCTCCGTCGTAGGTGAATACATCTTCGGGATCACGGTTCAAAGGTTGGCGAGGAAGGGGTTGAGGGCTCGAAGAGGAGTGGTTACAGTTGAGTTGGGTTTGGTCGATCATCGTGGCTTGGCTTCTTGTTTCTTCATACTCCGGTATATGAGGGATTCGCTTCCCGGCCAGGTCTTATCCTGTCGACTCTTCTGTGATATGATCCTGTCGACTTTCGATGTGGCACTATAGTGATAATAATGTGGTGAGTGAGAAATAAGGAAACAACAGGTTTGGAAGATGGAACCCAGCAAACCGAGGGAGAGAGGAAGCGCTAGCGGGCTGCCACCGCCGAAATGCACGTCTTGTGTCGCCACCACCCCCCCCCCCCCCCGACTGAGTAAACATAGAACTCAGGTTCCAAGAAAAGGCCCTGCGGTCGCCCCCTTGGAGTGTGACTGCTATATCAAGTGACCGGCCTTAGCTGCGTTCTCTTTGTCACTGAAGACAACCGTTAATGCTGATTATTCAGAAATACTTAAGCGTCTTATGAAGATAATAACTCTGCCTTTGCCGGTCCCAAGCCCGGATAAAAAAATGAGGAGGGGGAGCAGTAACAAGCTCACTAAAAAACCTGGGTTCAGCTGGCCCGGCTGATAGTACCCTGTAAGGGCTCCTAATTCAGGGATACAGGATGAGCAGCGTTTAAACTCCATTTTAGGAGCGGCTGCAAATGGCGTCTGTTCCTCATGTCAGAGGCGGCCTTTTCTTTTGGAGCTAAGTCGGCCTGCCACTGAGTAGTGCTCCCAGTCTTAATGACAAAGGCAGACGCATTTTACTTCACCCAACTGTATTGACTCATCCATTGATGACCTCTACTCTTCCCCGGCAGACACCATCAAAAGTCTCAAGCTTTACAAGCTTGATATCTTAATATGATTGAGTGGAGATAAGAAAGAAGAAGAAGTAGAAGAATGAAGATATTTCTACGAGTATGATTTGGACACGGAACGTGTCGACTGGCGTCCAGATATACATCGCCTAGTTTTCTTTCCAATCAATATAGTGTACTCCATTCCCCTGCGTCACGCGATGTGACCGAAGAATCTCAAAATAAAAGATATATTGCCTCATTTAGTTACTTCATCTATTTTATCAATTAATATGGAAATTAGCCAAGGTCTGCGCTCTAACGAAATATTATTCTTGACACATGGCAGGGCCATCTGTGGGTGAGGAAATAAATATAGAAATTGATATCACGCAATCTCCATTATATTGGTATAAATAGGAAAACTCGGAACAGTAAAAGTTTTGCTTCACAGGTGAGATGACAACGATATTACTTGGTTCTTTACTCTTCTTATTGGGGTCACATATTCTGCCTTCAGATGGTGAAAAAATAAGTAAGTGATAATAGTAAATTTTGCTGCAGTTAAACCTGTTAATAGCGCCCTTTCTAATTAGCGCCTCCCTCTCTATAGCGCCCGATTTTAAATACGTAGTACGATGCGATTTACATTAAAAGTGACCTGTCTATAGCACCCCCTCTCTATAGCACCCTATTTTGACAAGTCCCAAAAGGGGGCGCTATAGACAGGTTTAACTGTACATCAGCGCGTCATCTGTAATGAGTATTTGAAACTATTATAGACGTGTAAGATTCTTTTAAAAATTAAACAATTATCTACTGCCCTTACTGCAATGAAAAATTAATAGAAGAGCCTGGCTCATCAATGGTGAACCATTCCAAAGGTTTCGTCAGTTTAATCTACCATACCGCTGTTATATTGCATTTTTTCGATCTTCCTTTTATAGTGATACTGATACTAGACTCTTGGAATTGGTATTTTAGATGAATTATGGACATAAGCTTTGAGGACAGTAGAAATACATACAATGATAAGTAGATGGACTTTTAGTTTCCCTCAAACCTTCAATTTTTGAAATTATAATTTGATTTTTAAAATACAGTTAAACCTGTCTATAGCGCCCCCTCTAAATAGCGCCTCCTTCTCTATAGCGCCCGATTTTAAATACGTAGTATGATGCGATTCACATTAAAAGTGACCTGTCTATAGCACCCCCTCTCTATAGCACCTTATCTTGGTGAGTCCCAAGAGGGGGGCGCTATTGACAGGTTTTACTGTATATACAAATAAGTGAACACAATATTTCGCATTTTGTATGTAAGAAATATAATTATTTGATGCTATATATTTTCAATTTATTCGACACATTTCTACAATTAGTAAGCAAGAGATGAAATAAGATTTAGGGAGGCTTGGATTATAAGTGATAAAAATTTAAAAAGGCCTTCGTAAATTTAAAATTGGAAATTTCACCACTGATGTACCAAGCCTTCTCAAATATTTTTAATCTTCTGTTTGATAATTGTAGAAATGTGCGCTATATATTGTTACACCTTGAGATGTAGATGGTTTTTGTTCAGCGGTTTCCATTGTACCGTAGAATAAACTAGAACGAGTTCTCATCGAAAATCTAACACTTTATTTTGGTAAGGTTACAAAAAGAATGAAGAACACCGTGGCTGCACTATGTTAACAAAGAACAAACAAATCAACCTTGATATGTTTAATAAATTAAATTATTAATGAAAATATTTACATGAGTCTATGTCGGCTGTGACAATATTAAAAAAAGAAACAATTTTATTCCAAATTAATTATGTATATAGATAGGCATATAAGAGAACAATATTTAATGTCTTGCCAAATGCTTTATTTTCATTTACTTCTGACGAAGACAAAATATTTTTGTCGAAACGTTGAGAAAATTAAAAACTCTAACTGGCCGAAGTGTCTATCTTTCAAAGAAATATGAATGCCAGCCAGGCAGCTTCTTGGTTTACGATAGACATATACGGTAATGCTACTTCAAATATTCAGGATTTTTATTGTTAAGAATGAGTAAATTCACAATATTTTTATATTGTAAAATTTGATAGATTCAGGAACAACAACAATAACAAAAACCTTTATTTAGGGTCACTGACCCTATAAAGGATTCACCAGAGGTATGCATAAGAACAAAGCAGTGAAACAAAGGAAACAACGATATAGACAGAAGAAAAAGAAAAAAAAGAAATAAAAACAAGAAAGGGAAAGAGGGAAGCAAGAAAAACAACACAAAAAGAGTAGCAATAAGAAAGTGAGGAGTGAGTGTCACTTGGCCTTCTTCTGAGATATGGACTTGTGGAAACCATAAAACGCCGTAGCAATATACTTATTCTGGGTCATATTGTCAATTATTGATGAAAGTGAAGCACAGAGTTGCCCAGTTTTGAGCATAAGGGTTCTTCTTTCAGAGCAGAGCAATCGAAAATATAGTGAGTGATTGATAGATTCTAGTATACCATGGTTTTGGGCTATGGGTCTCATCGGTACAGGGACGGCTTCGATTTCATAGCATTCGATGAGAAGTCGCATTTACCAAACAGGTAAGCTTGGCAAAGGCGACTTTCAGGCAAGATTACAACCTAGAGTTACGAGAGAATGATATTCATGTCACCAAATAGAAACCTCTTCCATTAATTTATTATTTTTTTATTTAGACTTAAGCGCTATGTCCCCTTAGGGACACTTGCACTTTAAAGGTAAACTAAACATAGAAAGAAAATATATTTGAAATATGTACAAGAATTAGTATGCAATTTAGTTAGATTCGATTCCAAAATCAATTTATTAGGTACCGCTCAAAAAGAACAACCTAGATTATGACAATTGTAACAATGGATAATATGTGAAGGTTATTCACCTATTAAACAAAATGTTAACGCGGGATTCAATCCCGGTTCATGACTGTCGGGAATCGAGGGTGTTACCCACTCGTCCATCGACTCTGTAATATCTTTGAGAAATACCTATAAATATAGGTATTCTATCTCTTATATATATTTAAATATGAAATGATTCTTTGATATTCGTGTTCATCACAAAACTAATAATTCTATCATTAAGAAGGTTTGCATATACAAGGTGCTAGATATGCCTTTGTGTTCGATGTGAAATCCATAATTTTTTAAAAATCATTATTTGGGTCTAAATGACTACTATATAATTATTTTAACAGCTTGTTTAAACTTTAATTCTGATTAAAGTTACTTGTAGAAAAATATGAGGCAATAACCTGGAAGGTAGACAATTATTTATTCTAACATATTCAATGCATATCTGATATTTCTGACAATGGATCCATTATTAGAAAATATAACGAAAATGTATTTACTCAAATCAAATCATTTATCAATATATCAATTTTTCATTGTTGTTGTTGTTGTATCCAATGAAGAGACTCAGATGTCTCCATATATCTCTATCACAGCAGTCGCAATGTTCTCTATCTTGGTTGTATATAATGTATTTTTGCTTTCGTGTCTAATGAGGAGACTCAGATGTCTCCATACATCTCTATCACAGCAGTTACAATGTTCTCTATCTTGGGTGTGTATACTGTATTGTGTTTTTGTTGTTGTGTCCAATGAAGAGCCTCAGGTGTCTCCATACATCTCTATCACAGCTGTCACAATGTTCTCTATCTTGGGTGTATACTGTGTTGTTTTTGTCGTGTCTAATGAGGAGACTCAGATGTCTCCATACATCTCTATCACAGCAGTCACAATGTTCTCTATCTTGGATGTGTATACTGTATTGTTGTTGTTGTGTCCAATGAAGAGCCTCAGATGTCTCCATACATCTCTATCACAGCAGTTACAATGTTCTCTATCTTGGGTGTGTATACTGTATTGTATTGTTGTTGTTGTCTCCAATGAAGAGCCTCAGATGTCTCCATACATCACTATCACAGAAGCCGCAATGTTCTCTATCTTGGGTGTGTATACTGTATTGTGTTTTTGTTGTTGTGTCCAATGAAGAGCCTCAAGTGTCTCCATACATCTCTATCATAGAAGCCGCAATGTTCTCTATCTTGGGTGTGTATACTGTATTGTGTTTTTGTTGTTGTGTCCAATGAAGAGCCTCAGATGTCTCCATGCATCTCTATCACAGCAGTCGCAATGTTCTCTATCTTGGGAGTGTATACTCTATTGTGTTGTTGTTGTGCCCAATGAAGAGTCTCAGATGTCTCCATACATTTCTATCACAGCAGTCGCAATGTCCTCTATTTTGGTGGGGGATGGAGGGGTGGAAAGCAATTTATATTAAGTAATCTATTATCATAATACCATTTCTAAGATTCCACCCTTCAGTGTAGCATATATATTCAGAATGATCCAATATTACAGTATTACAGCTATAAAGAAGCGGTCTGGTAGATTAAATCGGAGAAACCACTGGGAGAGTTCACCACCGATAAGCCAAGCCCTCCCAATGTTTTTTCATCGCAGTAAGGACAGTAGAAGTTTGTTTTATGTTTAAAAGAAACATTCGCGTCTTAATGCTTCCATTTATTACATATAGATGGCGCGTTATTGCTTTCTATTATGTCTAATTAACCATTTTTAGTTCACAAAAGATGTAGCCATCATGGTTTTCACCTTTGATAGGATTTTGCTGGAAAACTACGTCACTAATGCTCATTCTTTGTTATTAGTTCATATGAGTGAACATATATGTAGTAAACCCGGGTAAGACAACAAGTGAGTTGGAAGCAGTCGGGGTTGAGTGGCAAGGCGTGCAGAGTGGGAAGTAAGGACAAAGTTTGGTATCAAAAGACGCTCTCCTAGTACGTCTCACGTGGCACCAGGACCAGGGGAAAGTTGAGGATTAACTGAGGAAAGCTCGGCGTCCTGCATGAAGCCGCGGAGGCAGGGAGAAGCCAAAACGGCGGCCACGAGGGCCGCCGTGAGATGAAAACGGACCTAGTACTGAGCGGCCTCTCCGAAAATATTCACTGTAACCTAACTAACTGTTAGCATCCAGACCAACTCCCCTTCTTTGTCCCTCTCTGGATCACCCGGGTGTCCGGTGGCAAGCTGGTGTCACTTTGAGACGACTAGAAAAGACGTCATACTTTATTACTTACATATCACATTGTTTAAATTACGATATATATTTTATCTCCCTTTAAAATATTCTTGTAATGTATTCAGAAACCTTTTAAAATGTCAAGGTAGATTTTTATTATAATTGTTTTGTTTATTCCTAGTACACGTGGTACAGGCCATTGAATCATGGTGGATAGTAGTAGGCGACTGCTTATACTGTAAGTGCACCACATGTCTACTTATTAAATGTTTAACAAGCAAATAATTCTACAGATATACTCCGTATAAATTAGTATAAAAGTATAACAAATCTAAAGTTTTGCGGAGGAGCCTCTTTTATTGTACATTTGCAAGCTTTCGAACCTTTCGGTTCTTCCACAGGCGTGGCTAGTATGACTACACTAACAGGGTATAAGCGCTCTTGAGCCATTATATACAACATATAAATTTACATGCGGAGTGATATTTCAAACGTAATAAAATAAAAATAGGAACTATGACTATAAAAATAAAACTATGTAAATCAACTTATAGATTTTTAAAATTTAGATGAAATTATGGCAAAAACTTTTAAATGCGATAAAAGTTAAGTAAAATAATGATATTCACTGTATGTAAGCCGTGTGACACTTTAAAATTTCGTAACATTTAAAACCAGTAAAAATTTTTTTTAAAACATCTCAACACAGAAAAACCAAGCTGGGGTCCACTCCTCCCGACCACACACCCGAGTGTATCACGGTGTAACTATTGAGATATTATATGATATATTTCCGGTAGATCTATTTTCCTATTTATGCTGTTTGTTTGTGTTGATATGATGGATTCTAGTACCAATCTGTGCTGCTTATTGTTTATGTGCTGATATAGGATTTTAGGATGATCTAAGTTGAAGTTATGGCCTGTGTTTGAAATTTGTTGGTATATAAGTGATTTCGGGTCTCTATTGTTTATGTTTCGTTTGTGTTCGGTGATTCTGATATACGCGGTTCTGCCAGTCAAATAATATATGCGGTTTATTTATAAATTTTACCGATATTGATTCGCTATAGTTTTGTAAAACCTTTTAGTTTAAAACAATAAATTGAGATATAGAATTTTAACTTATGTGCATTTTTATTTATCTCTTTTGAAAAGTATCTATAATTATATTTTCATCTATTAATTATATATTCATGTAATTAAAAATTTCGAAATACAGTTAAACCTGTCTATAGCGCCCCCTCTTGGGGCTCACCAAAATAGAGTGCTATAGAGAGGGGATGCTATAGACAGGTCACTTTTAATGTAAATCGCATCGTACTACGTATTTAAAATCGGGCGCTATAGAGATTGAGATTGAAACTGATTTATTATAACGTCCATATAAGATTATATAAGGTTAAATACATAAAATGAATAAATAAGATTATTAGAGAGGAAGGTGCTATTTAGAGGGGGCGCTATAGAAAGGTTTAACTGTATTGATATTCAAAAACTAAAATATCTACAAAAACTAAAAATTCTAAACTTGTATTTTTCTGTTACCCTATTTTCAGAACCTATAGGTAGATATAAAGACTACCCTGTCGCTCTGGGCCACGGAACCACTCTTATACTTTAACAAATATTCTTTATTTGCCAAGCTAAAACTACTGTAGCAAAAGGTGTTTAAAGCAACAAGACTACTCTATTCCTAAGGCTGGACTGAACTTCTCAACTTTATCCATATGTCTTATTTATATCACAAATAAGTTAAATTGAAACTATCTAAATTTTGCTACAACAATGGACAAATATTAAATGAGGGCTGATGAGGGCCAACATCCCGAAACGAGTCCGTGGTTAGCTTTTCTTGATTAATCAAGAATGGGTATTTGGCCAATTCTGGAATAATTAAAAATCAACGAGAATAGCTGATATTTATTCCGATAGATGGCGCAAGCCATCAGCAACTTTCAGTTGCACGATAAAGGGATACTTTTTTCATAAATATTAAATTGTTAAAATCCTTTGATCACAATCAGAATTAAAAACAAATATCCTTGTGTCTTCTTTAAAAGAAGACACATATCCTTGAAGACTTGTTTTTAATTCTGAAAGAACGAATATGCAAAGAGTGAATATGCAAATACGCAACAAAGACTATGACACATTATCATAAGTCGGTGGATGAGAGGGTAACACGCTCGATTCCCGACAATAAGTCGGTGGATGTGAGGGTAACACGCTCGATTCCCGACAATAAGTCGGTGGATGAGATGTTAACACGCTCGATTCCCGACAATAAGTCGGTGGATAAGAGGGTAACACGCTCGATTCCCGACAATAAGTCGGTGGATGTGAGGGTAACACGCTCGATTCCCGACAATAAGTCGGTGGATGAGAGGGTAACACGCTCGATTCCCGACAATAAGTCGGTGGATGTGAGGGTAACACGCTCGTTTCTCGACAATAAGTCGGTGGATGAGAGGGTAACACGCTCGATTCCCGACAATAAGTCGGTGGATGTGAGGGTAACACGCTCGATTCCCGACAATAAGTCGGTCGATGAGATGTTAACACGCTCGATTCCCGACAATAAGTCGGTGGATGAGAGGGTAACACGCTCGATTCCCGACAATAAGTCGGTGGATGTGAGGGTAACACGCTCGTTTCTCGACAATAAGTCGGTGGATGAGAGGGTAACACGCTCGATTCCCGACAATAAGTCGGTGGATGTGAGGGTAACACGCTCGATTCCCGACAATAAGTCGGTCGATGAGATGTTAACACGCTCGATTCCCGACAATAAGTCGGTGGATGAGAGGGTAACCCGCTCGATTCACGACAATAAGTCGGTGGATGAGATGTTAACACGCTCGATTCCCGACAATAAGTCGGTGGATGAGAGGGTAACAAGCTCGATTCCCGACAATAAGTCGGTGGATGTGAGGGTAACACGCTCGATTCCCGACAGTCATGAACAGGGATTGAATCCCGCGTTAAAAATTGTTTAATATGTGAATAACCTTCACATATTATTCACTGTTTCAATTATCATGAAATAGGTTACTTTTGCTGAGCGGTACCTATTAATGTGATTTTAACCAGAACACATTATCAGGCTTATTATATTCAAATAAAATTCCAACTTATATACCAGTTTCTGGGGATGAGAAAAAAAAACTCGAGCAACCTACGGAATTATTTTAATCAACATCCAATTGATTTCATTTAACTAAATTTGCATACCAACCCTTTGTACATATTTCAATTGTGTTGATATTTTTTCTTCATTCATCTAACTAAATTGCATACTAAATTTTTACATATTTCAAGTATATCTCTGTCTTTCTTCTTTCTACGTTTTGTTTACATTTAAAATTCAAGTGTCCCAAGGGGGACATAGCGCTCAAGTTTAAATTAAAAAAATTAATTAATGGAAGAGGTTCCTATTTTGTTACATTATGAGCATTCTCTCTTAACTCTATGTTGTAATATTTACTGAAAGTCAGCTTTGCTCAGCGTAAATACCTGCTTGGTAAATGCGACCTTTGATAGAATGTTATGAAGTTCATGCCGCCCCTGTACCGATGAGGGCCAAAGAACGAAACCGTGGTATACAGGTTGGCTTTTTGTCTGAATTTACTAGTTGACTGGTGTTGCGGCTCATTTTTTATCATCACTAGTAAAGTTATTTACAATGGTGATGCACAATATGATCGTTCTGATGTATAATAGAAGGTGAAGGTGTCTGTTTTGGTACATATATTTATACATCTATATATATACACACACACACAAAGCCTTTATTAAGACGTTAGTCTTATACAGATTCTCCGTACAAGGTGCAATAACAGGAAACCAGTAGTTCCAAAACTATATACAATTATTAGTAATAAGGAAAAGTAAGATTTAATATGAAAGGTCGACGCCATCGCCTCAAGTCTTCAATTCCATAAGCGCGGAGCAGAAATAGGGACTAAATTATTTAGTTCGCCATAAATATAGCATCCAGACACAAAAAGGAGGTTATATATATATATATATAAATCAGTGATTCTCAACCAATGTGCCGCGGTAATTTTGTGTGCCGCGAAATTCTAAAAATGTGCCGCCGAATTTTAGTCATATGATTATGTTCACGTTTGTATTGGTTTTTCTTTTTTCTTTTTCATTTTTTTACTTTTAAAATAACGAAATTAGCAAATTGAATGTTAGAGATGTATATTACTTATATTTTGCATAGAAATATTGATACATAATTTGAATTTTCTTGCATTCAAGTTAGCAAAAGTGTGCCGCGAAATTCTAAAATTGTGCCGCCAAATTTTCAAATCTTTAAAATAATGCCGCAACAAAAAAAAGGTTGAGAATCACTGATATAAATCAATGTTTGTATGTTTGTTTGTTTGTATGTCCGGTATACAAATTCGCAGTATTTCACTAATTCAAACCAAAATTTCCATACATAGGTAAGAAAATACGGGGAAGACGATAGGCTATTTTAAAAAATATATAAATCAATTATTGAAACTATATATTCAAATTATTTTACTTAGCTCACGAACAGCGCCCTCTATCAAAGATTAGATTAAATTATGCTGATGCAAACAAATAGATAATGCTAATAACAAACAATTATTTAAAAAATCTTATCTAAATATATATCACTCGGGTAGATATGCACACGGGTCAATCCCGGGGCGAAGCCCGGGTCACCCGTCTAGTTAGATAATAAAAAGGCATATATTGGATTTAATAAAAGATTTATTTGCCAATATTTCGGTTGGCTTGTAGGGAATCATATCATTTTATTTCTTATAATTTTAAATCATATTATTTTATTTCATATAATCTTATTTCTTATTATTTTAAATCAATAATTGTAAATACCAAAATAAAAAAACAACAGCTTAATTCTAAAAATTATATCATCATCAATTCTCATGTTATTGTTGTAGACGAAGAACACGCTTGTTTCCGTATAAAAACGATAATAAAATTACTAGCTGAATTTAATGTGATTTAGTAATTAATTCTTGAATTATAAATATATTGTAACACGCCTGCAGCCGCCCCAACAGACTGAACGCCAAACCTTTATCAAGGCATTACATTTTTGTATACACAAACTCAGCGCCGCATAGTGTTATAATATCACAGTTAAAATAATTTTAAATATATAAAGTAAGCGGGGTAAATTTTGTGAAAGAAAAATTATTTTAAAAGTTTTACAATAAGAATAAGTTAAATAACTTAAAATATTAAAGTAGAAAAAGTAATGAGGTCTATCCTATATTTTAAAATATTTGTATTAAAGAACATAAAATATATCTACATAGAAAATTAAAGGGAAGACATAAACTTCAGGAGAAGACAAAAATTTATTTCAGGCAAGGACAAACTATGATTGATAAACAAAAGATAAGCAAAGAGGAAAGTGTACAGAGTATAGCAAAATATAAACATAAAAATAATACTCTGTTAATAAAATAATAAATACTTTGTTACAATATAATTCATCAAATATTTTTAAGATATAAAAGTAAAAATATATGTATTTATTAAAACATTTTTAAAAATAAAAAAGATATAAATAATATATATTTATATATTAGGCTATTATATATAAAGAAAACGTTTATCCTTTTGTTCAACCTGATATTGACTCAATTTGTTCCTATTATTTGATTTTGTCTGTAAATTTAAAGAAGTATCTGTGTGTTTTTGTGGCAGATTGCTTCGCAGGTCTAGTTCCTGGATGCTATTGTACTGCACCTTCCTGTTTTTCCATTAAACCGGAGAACACTATATTTTGTGTTCGATGCATGGAGATGTGCGTATGTCCTGATGGGAAGGTTTTCGACAATGTTGGAAGATGCATCGAGAAGGAGGATTGTGATTAGAAATAAAAAGTATATCCATGTTTTGTTTTTTTGTTTGTAGTTTGATTAACACTATAAAACGAACATCTATAAATACAGTTAAACCTGTCTATAGCGCCCCCTCTTGGTACTCACCCAAATAAGGTGCTATAGACAGGTCACTTTTAATGTAAATCGCATCGTACTATGTATTTAAAATCGGGCGCTATAGAGAGGGAGGCGCTATTTAGAGGGGCGGCGCTATAGACAGGTTTAATAGTAATAATAATGTTTTACAATATTGCAACATGGAATAGCAATGCGTATGAATATTTTCTACCAAAATAATATGTTTTGAAAATTTTAAAAATATTTTTGACAGAACTTCTACTGAAGTACAGTAGGGCTTGTATAATTCAAACGTCTTAATTCTAAAATGTCATTGTTTGTCAACGTCAAATATCATGAGTGAGAAATAGAAGTAAAAATCTGAATGAATTTTAGAGAATTTTTAAACACCGTAATAAAAGTAAAAGGGAGGCCACCTGAAAACAGGTTAAACCAGCGGTGGCATCCTATCCCAGACTCTGTAATGACAGACCAAGTAATAATAAATATTATCCACTCAAACAGTCTTTGATGAGAGAGTACCTCCAGGAGAGTCTGAATAAAGTCGAAAGTTTTTAAGTGGTCTCTTATAAAAGACTTTATATAATAATTTAAAATAATGATTATAACTGCACTTGGGAAATATTAAAGTGTTGCGGAGGCCATTCTTCTATGTTTACCATAAACTTAGCACTTCTACTCTAAAAACACCTTATCAGCACAATCTTTTTGTTCTCCCATTAAGACAAAATAGATATTTATAACCAAGGTACCTTCAGCACAGAACACCCACTATTCAAACTGTCCAGCTCACCAGTATGTACTAGTGATAAGCAATTTTAATCGTATTCCGAGTGGTTTGCTGAGCAGAACTAGTTTATCAAATTACAAATATTTCCTCACAATGAGTTTCTTTTTATTAAAAAAACGCTAGCTTTCAAGTGATAATCGCTCTTCAACGGGCTTACTAAAATATCGACTTTATCCCACCAGAAATATTTACAAAAACAAACGGGCGAAGCGTGGATATTTATAACTTGAAATAGTTAAATTACAAACCAATTTAAAATTTTCAGTTATAAATATCCACGCTGCGCTCGTTTGTTTTTGTAAATATTTCTGGTGGGATAAAGTCGATATTTTAGTAAGCCCGTTGAAGAGCGATTAACGTTTGAAAGCTAGCGTTTTATTAATAAAAAGAAACTCATTGTGAGAAAATATTTGTAATTTTAAAACTTTTTTCACAATTCTATCATGAATAGAACTAGTTTATCAAATTCCATACTGAGGTCTAATTTGGCCATAAATATAGCATTATGGTGAAGAGGCTGAGCAAGTTAGAAATTTGCGTCTTTTGTTTCTGGAGAGTTGAAGAGAAGGTGATCAACTATCCGCGGTTTTTGTTAACAATGAGAACAGTTTGAGCTTTTTTCGAGATGCCCGAGCTCATGGCTCGAAAGCAATGCCTCTCCATAAAGTGAATTTTAAAGATATTTAAAAGGAAATTTTGGAGTGAAAGCAATTCTCTGAAGAGATCTGATCGAGTAGTGCTTGGAATATATTTCTGTCCATGATGTTAGAGCAGCCATAAACGATCGGTTTCGTGTACACATTCAAAGTAAAATGGAGTTTGACTTTAGTAGGGCAGAAGCAGTGGCATCCTAATGTAAGTTAGGTGCGGAAACCACGTCTATGCGTTCTTTCTCTTGGGGTAACTGGATTCCTAGAGCGTACTAAAATCACCAAATATCCGAGCTGGTCTTTAGGCTTCACGTCTAATGATGGACATCCAGTTTATAAGATGTGTAGCGGCTCCCAAATATTAGCTTTTCATATTTTCATCATAAGTTTTAATTTGTTTAATAACTATTTAATTTAAATATTAATCTTATAAATATATAATGCTCATATAAAATATATACTTTATCAAAATTATATAAATTAACATTAATATCACATTATATTTGTGTGTGTGTGTTATCATAATAAAATTAATTATACATCATTCTAAATATAAATCATATAATATTTATCTATAATATATCAAACACATATATCTAATATTTTATAACCTAGAAATAATATTTGACCACACATACATATAAAAAGAACATCAACATGTAGTATACAAAAATGCTTCTGATAATCTATATATATAAAAATGAATGTATGTGTGTGTGTCTGTTTCTCTTTTATGCCTGACCAAACCACTCATTGGAACGCCATGAAACTTTGGGAAGTTATTTAGTATAGTACTGGGAAGGTTTCTAGCGAATAAAATTTTTGAAATAACTTTTCGCTTTGAAATAATCAAGATAAATATTCTAATTTATCTGTTATAATTCAACAATCTGCTCTAAATATTATCATGATGATACGATGATTTTGTAATGTAGAAAATTAGGAAAGACAAAATTCAGGATGACACGGCAATTTATTTGAGACAAGAATAATGATACAATTCCAAGACAAGATGCTATTCCTTTAACTTCCAATTACCAAAGAAACCAATTAATATTGATTTCATTCAACTTATCGAGTATTTTTAAAAGGACCGGGAAAAAATGTTCACTTTATCGAGAGATTCGTTAGAAAAACCTTTACTCGGGTAAAACCCGGGCGAAGCCGGGTACATCCATACAAGAATAATGATACAATTCCAAGGCAAGATACTATTCCTTTAACTTCCAATTACCGAGGGAACCAATTAATATTTATTTTATTCAACTTATCGAGTATTTTTCAAGGGACCGGGAAAAAATGTGCACTTTATCGAGAGATTCGTTAGAAAAACCTTTACTCGGGTAAAACCCGGGCGAAGCCGGGTACGTCCGCTAGTTTGTAATAAATAAATGTAAATAAAAGTTGATTTTACGATAAATAATTTGTTGTCTGACTCCGCTTAGAATTTCATACCAACCAACAACAAATGTACTGTAATTGATAATGTTCTCTCTAGGTATCCAGTTTATCAGATGTACTGTACTTGGTTCTGTAGTTCTTCAGGGGTAAATATACTTATTCCTAGGAAGATGACTGTTTGGAACCTATGAAGCTAGTAGGCGGGACATCTGAAGTTTATGCGTTCAATTTTTACATCACCTTTTCTAGGGCAACAAGTGTGATGATTCATACACACAGCATTTCTTCAAACCTTTTGTACAACTTTCACATAAACGGAGAAGAATATGTGGTTCATTGCCAAATTGTATTTTGAAGTTTCTCTGAAAATATGAATGTCAGATCTGGTTTCAATATACAGTTAAACCTGTCTATAGCGCCCCCTCTTGGTACTCACCAAAATAGGGTGCTATAGAGAGGGAGGCGCTATTTAGAGGGGGCACTAAAGATATATTTAACGTACTATTAAAAAAATAGTACCTTTTTGTGCATACCGCGTTATTCTAAATTATTTTTATCTAAACAAAACACAAAATAAAACATTTTATAGTTGAGGATTGATTTTCATTAAAGTTATTCTATATAAAATATCTTAACTCCTTTTATTGCTCACTATGAAATATTGGAGTATGATTGGGAAAACTTGTAAATAGATTTATCTCTGATAGGTATGAGAAAGAAACGTGGAATATTGTATCTTCATTGAGCTCATACACAATTGCTCCAAAATTTACACTCAACTTTATAATTTTCTAATTGAAATCAGGTCTTCAATTAGGAGGCATCGTGAAAATCGTAATTTAGTTTATACAATACTTTTCAAAATAACTTTAATAAAAGAATGAGTGTATAAAGATTTTTTTTAAATAGTAATTTATTTTATTAAAAATTTATATACATTCATATGTACATGCACCAAAACATGTCATTCAATGGATTCTCTGGTAGAAGAGGAGGTAGGCGTTTTCACTATGGGCTATGGAAGCTGGACTAACTTTGGTGTCGTTGAACTCCATCCAAGATCCATTGTTGTTGCACACGGCCCAATAATGTCCCCTGTTTACACTTCCATTATGGACCGACATGGCGTAGAGGCGGTAGTTCGCACCTTTACAGTAGTTCGTGGTAAACTCACTAATATCGAGAACTTCAGGTGAGAACACTGGCTTCTTGTTCTTCTGTCCATCCAACGTAAATCTAGATAAGTGGATTATCAGGATTTCTTGAAGACGGGAAAGACAAGTCCATTTCATTGCCTCTACTGTCTTCTTACACTTTTGACATGAGTATTCAATTGTCTCTGGTGTCTTCATCTGCTTGAGACATTGTTTTAAAGTGATATCGTCACAGCTTTGTACTAAATGTGTCGTCAATGTCAACATTGGCTGGAAAGAAAATGTCCGTGTCGAGCATTCTGTGCATTCCACTGTTGCCTGAGTTTGTCCCAAAAACATGTTATTAATGATACTATCCTCATGTAGCAAATAACGTTGCCAATAAGATTGCGATAATATCTCCTCTGGCTGGTTTTCTTTAATTTCTTCAAGTCCTTTGGGAGGAGCCAGCACCTTGTTCAGATCTTGGTGAAGGAGATAAAGAATGGAAATTAAAAATTCCTGAGCATCTTGTTGCCTGTAATCACCAAACATGGGATTCAAACTTCCCATTTTCAACTTAAATTCCGAGGGTCTGACAACCCGATTTTTGAGTTGACTGTTAAGTGCATGGAATTCAGGGAGTATTCTGCCACTTACTTGTTGACAGGACTTCAGATATTCTGCCAATGGTGGAGTCTGGAATAAACACTGCAAAATTGAATTGATGTAGCAGGTATTTCTCATATTAATTAAACCGCATTTTGGAACTACTACCCTTCCTTTGTTTCTAATATTATTAAAATTTGGAAAGACCCTTTCTCCTGTATATATATTGGCTGAATTCGTTGAACCCCATTTTGACTCTACCACCGATCCTTTGTTTTTAATATTATTAAAATTTGGAATAATCCTTATACTCCTGTATATATATTGGCTGAATTCGTTGAACCCCATTTTGATACTATCACTGTTCCTTTGTTTTCAATATTTTTGTCATTTGGAATAACCTTTTATCCTGCATATTTATTGGTTGAATTCGTTGAACCCCATTTTGACACTACCACCGTTTCTTTGGTTTCAATATTTTTGTCATTTGGAATAACCTTTTATCCTGCATATTTATTGGTTGAATTCGTTGAACCCCATTTTGACACTACCACCGTTTCTTTGTTTTCAATATTTTTGTCATTTGGAATAACCTTATCTCCTGCATATTTATTGGATAAATTAATTGAACCATGTTTTGGCATTAATATTGGTTCTTCATTTTTATTATTTCTGACTTTAACAAGGATATTTGATAGGCATGATATCACAGCTCGGGTTTTTCGGCAAAAATTAGTTAAATTTATTGGGGCTCTAACAAAAGGCCAATTGTATGGAGCAACAGTTGCGTGGATGTATTCTGTTGAATGGCAGAAAAGGGGACTTCCTCATGCTCACATATTAGTTTGGCTAGCAAATAAGCTCCATCCCACTCAGATAGACTCTGTTTTATGTGCTGAGTTTCCAGATCCTATTCAAGACCCGCTATTGTATAACATTGTGGTTAAGAACATGATACATGGGCCTTGCGGTGAGTACAACCCTGTGTCCCCCTGTATGAAGAATAGTAGCTGTTCTAAAAAATATCCGAAAAAGTTTTTGCTGGAAACCCAGACTAATGAGAATGGTTATCCTTTATAAAGGAGACGCGCACCTGAAGCAGGTGGCTTTACTGCAAAGGTTAAAATACGTGGACGCGAAGAGGTCACAATTGACAATCGTTGGGTGGTGCCTTATTCTCCATTGCTATCGAAGATGTTTTGTGCGCATATCAATGTTGAGAACTGTAGTTCTGTTAAGGCAATAAAATATATTTGCAAATATGTCAATAAGAGCAGTGATCAAGCTATTATTAATTTACGCAGAGAAGGTAGAGGTCCTGACCCTCAAAATGAGGTGCGAATGTATCAGTGTGCCAGATACATAAGCAGCAATTGAAGCTGTTTGGCGTCTTCTCAGCTTCCCTTTACACCAACGCCATCCAGCTGTTATCCATTTAGCTGTGCATCTTGAGAATGGAGAACGGATATATTTCAATCAAAACACTCTTGCCCATCGAATGCTTAATCCACCAAGGACAACCCTGACTGCATTATTTTCATTATGCCAAACTGATTCCTTTGCTAGGACCCTGCTCTATCCAGATGTTCCCCAATACTACACTTGGAATTCTTCTGCCCACGAATGGAGAAGGCGAGTTCAAGGCAAGCTGGTCGAAGGACGGCCTGGAGTGAAGAAATCAGACACTATTGGACGGGTTTACGCTGTGCATGTCAGTAACTTTGAATGCTTTTGTTTACGTATGTTACTACATAACATCAAGGGACCAACTTCCTTCGCATATTTGAAGATTGTTAATGGCAGTCAATACGAAACATTTAGAGAAACATGCGCAGCTCTTGGATTATTGGAGAATGATAACCATTGGGTTGTCACAATGGATGAGGCCGTTCTTTGTCAGGCTCCTAGAAGAGTAAGGCAATTGTTCGCCATATTAATTTCTACGTGCACAATTTCGAACCCTCAGCAGTTATGGATTACCTATAGAGATGAGATGGCAAGTGATATTCTTCATCGTTATCAGCTTCTAGATTCCTCCATCAGGTATAATGATCTGATATATAATGAAACATTGTGTAACTTTGAGGATCGTGTCGTATCTATATGTGGGAAGAAACTGCAGGAATTAGGCTTAGGAGCACCCAGGAGAAATGTGGTTACCAATTCTGACATTTTGAGAGAACTTGCGTATGATATGGCAGTACTTGAAGACAATGCTGCATCCATGATGCCCAAACTCTTGCCAGAACAAAGACGAGTTTTTGATGCTGTTTTGGCAAAATTTAATTTGTCACAACCCATAATTATATCTTTAGATGCGCTGGGGGGAACAGGTAAAACATTTCTTTTGAATCTTCTATTAGCAATGGTTAAGAAGGAACAAAATATTGCCATTGCTGTTGCTTCCTCAGGGATAGCTGCAACATTGCTTGCGGGCGGAAGAACTGCACATTCAGTGCTGAAATTACCTCTGACTTTTGCAGAGGGCCAGACTGCTGTTTGCAATATACGAAAAAATAGTGATAAAGCTTCATTCTTACGTAGCTGTAAGTTGCTGGTTTGGGATGAGTGCACCATGGCCCAAAAAATTGCCTTGGAAGCCCTTGATCGGACATTACAGGATATCCATGATGATCCACAACCCATGGGTGGTTTAGTAGTGCTTTTGGCAGGAGATTTCCGACAGTAGTCACTAGAGGTACACCTGCTGATGAGCTGAATGCCTGCTTAAAGTCTTCTTATCTTTGGAGCCATATTGTGAAAATGCACCTCACAGTCAACATGAGAGTTCAACTCCATATTGATACCACTGCTGCACAATTTGCAGATGAACTCTTAAAGATAGGAGAAGGTCAACTAGAAACTGATTCCGAGGGTAACATCCAGTTTTCAAATACGTTTTGCCAAGTGGTGGAATCTTCAGAAAGTCTGTATGAAAAAGTTTTCCCTTATATAGGTGAAAACTATTTATCTGAAGAATGGTTATGTGCCCGCACTATTTAAGCCTCCAAAAATAGCACTATGCTAGAAATAAATAATACAATATTAAATTTAATCCCGGGTGAAAGCAAAATCTATAGATCAATTGATACATGGTTAATCCTGATGAATCTGTGTCGTTTCCCCATGAATTTTTGAATTCACTAGAATTGTCTGGTACACCTTCACACAAAATTGTACTTAAAGTTGGTGTGCCAGTAATTTTAATACGAAACCTTGATCCACCCCGTCTCTGCAATGGCACTAGATTATGCATCACTCGAATGGGCACTAATGTTCTCCAGGCTCGAATTTTAACTGGCTCTTTTCGAGGGGAAGAGGTCCTTATTCCTAGAATACCTATTATTCCAAATGATCTGCCTTTTAAGTTTAGACGCTTGCAATTCCCAGTTATGGTTGCCTTTGCTATGACAATTAATAAATCTCAGGGTCAAACATTGCAAGTAGTTGGTGTGCATCTTGAGTCTCCCTGTTTCTCGCATGGGCAACTCTATGTAGCATGCTCCCGTGTTTCCAGCCCAAAAAAATTATTTGTCTTTAGTACTACTTTTAGCAAGACACGCACTATTGTTTATCAGGGGGCTTTGATCTAGATTTTGACAATTTTGAAATAGATTTCTTCGAATAATGCTTTTGGGAAGCTTGACTTTTGTAAATACATAATTTGTCAATAATTTGTTCATCATTATTGCTCTACTGTAGTTTCATCAATAAAGCTTTTTTTACTTTATTTTTTTTCACATTTAATTCATTTCAATAACTCTATTCTTGAAAATTGTTTTTTTATGGTGTCGACATTTCTGGTTCAATTAAGGTTTTTGTTAGCCTGCAACACACCTTATTGCATTTATCAGGATAACTTTGCTGTTTTGAATTTTACACCATTAGTATTTTCATGACTCTATAATATTATATTTGTTTGCAGAATTTATAAACAATTTGGTTTGGGTTATGTACATTAAGAATTTGTAAAAATATAAAGGTCAAAATTTTACAACAAAAAAAAAAAAATTGGAACACCATTTCTCTCCCATTTAATTTAATGATGCTTCATTTATGATTTTTTGAATTGCATTATTTTATGCATATTATTTTTAAAAATTTGTGTTAGCAAGACATGGAATATTGTTAAGTTAATGTAATATTAACAAAAACTTTACCAACCCATGAAGCGTTAGCTCCAGTCTTTTACCGCTGAGGGCAGCACTGTTAGAGCTAATAAATGCTTTCGATTGGTGCTTACTTTTACATGCTGTTTGTTTTTAGACTAAATTTATACAAATCATAGGATGCAATCATTAGGTGCCCTTTAAAATGTTTGCTCTGGCTGTTTCTTCTTGGACAGCCGAGAGTGATGTGGACAAAGTGAAATTTTCAGATTGTGCCGACCATTTTCCTTTATTCACACTAATCATTAGATTTTTTTTTTATTTTTAAGAATTAAAGCCCAGTTTGGTTACTTGCACTCACTGGAGGGGTTGGACTTTTTAAAGAATCAGGAGCCATTGGGGCAATTTTTTTTTTTCAGAACAAAGTGTCTGAATCTGCATTCGATGATCCCGGATCATGGTTTTTAAAAATTAACAGTTTAGACCACTCCTCCAAACAGCACTCTATTCATTAGATGTGTTTGTGAAATGGATCCTATATTTCAGATTTTTTACAAGCATTTTCGATATTGCTGTTTGCAGTTTATATCCATTTTGCCGAAAGAAAATGCATTACATTGAGTTTACAAACAGTTGGGGCCTCTATTCATTCATGAGTAAACCCCACTCGAACAATACCCGGGCAACGCCCAGGTTTTACCCGATTAAATGTTTTTATTCATATACTATTCGTTACAATTATAAATTGGCGCCGTGGATGTCACTCTTGTGAAACGTCCCGCTCCAAACTTTGTGTCTGAGAAGCGATATTTTTATAGAAAGATGATCTGGCTTTGTATCTTCTGCTCGAATGAATGTTTTTCTGTTAGAATTTTGTTCTTGCATACTAAAAATGAACTGGCTTTACCCGTGGTCTCTGCTTTTTTAAAATGTTTCCGTTATAATTTTGTATCTGATAATCAAACATGATACAGCAATATTGTCATGATCATTTTCTGAATAAGATACAGCTATTTTTGTCAAGAGCCTTTCAATTTCAAATTTTCTTGGCTAAAAATCTGATAAATATCTCTTCCAGATTTTTCTCTATGTCCTGTTGAAACACGTTTTACATGTACATTAGGTCAGCTGATATTACCTCCCATTTTCACCGCTAGAGGCGCTGCTTTCGAGCAAACGGGCAAATTCGCAACGCAATTTGCAAATAACTCGAAATATATTCGGGATAGAGACCTGAAATTTTCACTATAAGTTTTTCCAGATTCTACTCTAAATACTGTTAAAATTTCAGTCAGATTAGTTAAGTATTGTGGACGTGTATAGTCGACATAGGAACAAACACACATACATACATACATACATACACTGACTTTTATATATATAGGGATATATGAAATTAAAAGAGTTGTGAGATAGATGAAGAATATAGAAAAACTTTACCGTTTAGCCTTTCAGCAGACGGAGATGGGAGTGGAGTTAGAATTTACCTATCAGCTGGTATAAATATGGAGAAATCTTGCTATCGCAGCAATCACCATCTTATTTAAACAAGTGGTCGAAGATTAGAACATTAACGACTATCCAGAAACCTTTTTTTCTTTCTCTTTCTTATTTTATTAAATTTGACTAGCTTTTTAGGGCCATATGTTGAACAAAAGACCAAAAATATATTTAATTATATTGCCACGTGGAAAATTAGGGAAGACAAAAACTTCAGGAGGAGACAACAATTTATTTCAGGGAAGGACAAACTATGAATTGTAAACAAAAGATAAGCCACGAGGGAAATTTACAGAGTCGCAAGATATAAACATAAAAATGACCACTCTGTTAATAAAAAATAATTAAATTAATAAATACTATGTGACAATATTTTCAAATATTAAAAATCTTCACGGAAACAGTCGAATTTCTAAGGAATGTTTGTGAAGATAATGGTTTATCTCTTTCACAAATATTCACTGCTTTTCATATGTGTAGACATATGGTGCACCTACAGTAAAAGCAGTAGTCTACTTCTACCCACCATAATTATTGTGGCCTGTACCACGTGTACTAGGGAAAAGTAATATATATATGTCGTATTGTAATTTTTCCAAAGTTCAATGTGTGGAAATGACAATTAAGCAGTCGTTTGTGGCTGTCTCCACCTCAATAATCATCGTCTTTATTTTTTTTTCAAATCTTTTTTAAACAAAACAAAAATTTACATACACCATTTAATTAAATCTTTAGTAAAAGAAAATAAAATAAAATAAAATTTACATTCTATCATTCAAAATGTATCACTACCCCCCACAAAAAAAAAAGAAAAATTTGTATTAAATTTTCTTCCTCAACGGAGGTTGGGAGGGGATGGAAGGTAAAGGATGAGATACATTTCGAAGGGGAAAAAGAGAGAAGAAAAAGAAAAAAGAAAAAAAATGCAAAAATTATATTACACAAGTAATTGTATTTACACAAGAAAACTATATTGTTAGAGGCAAAAGGCGACCAAGGCCTGTTAGGTGGGGAATTCACAGGAAAAGGTGGCCTTACAAAACCTAACTAACATAATGCAGACAACTGGGGAAAAATTTCTAAATATCAAGCACTACATGTTTACATACCCTCATACACATAGGTATAATCCCATTCAATAGCAACTTTTATTGCTGAATGGAAGTATGCAAAATTTAGGGTTTGTAGTGGAAAAACTTGCCTGTTAAGCTAAGTGCCCAAGCATTGTTCCAGGTCCTCTTCTTGAAATGGAAAAATTGTGTGTAGGTTTTCCTCGGTATCTTCAAATACTGGTTCCCAGAGTCTTATTTTAGAAATATTAACTATTGTTGTACGTTTATTTTCGGGTTGACATGGCTTATCTATTTCTATTGTTTGGGGGGAAGGTATGGCAATTATCGTATAAGGTTCTGGGTAAAAAGCTGGCATAAGTTTACCTTGGCCTGATTGGTAAGGGATCTTATACAGTACCTTATCTCCTATTTTTAAATTGGGTGTTTTATGGGATTCATTATATCTTTTGACTAATTTAAGATGTAGTTTTTTTGTATTATCATTGGCGGTTTTCCTAGCTTCTTCTATGGGGGGATAGGCTATTGTTAGGTCACTGGTATAAAATGGATTAATGCCGAAAAGTAAATAAACGGGAGGAATTGTAGTTATTGAATGGGGAGTATTCCTATATTCTTCTAATGCTTTTTGTAATAGCTTGTGCCATGGAATTCTGGGATTTTGTTGATGGTGGAGTCTTAACTTCGAAATGATAGTGGCATTAGCCCTTTCTACCAGCCCGTTACATTGTGGATGAGAAGGGGATGTCATAACGTGTTTTACGCCTTTTTCCTGTATGAACTTATTGAATCTTTTGGAGACAAATGAGGGATGTCTGTCGGTAACAATAATCTTTGGCTTACCTATACTTAATAACTGATTTATAATATTTATATACGTTGCTATCGAGGTACTCTTAGAAGGAAAAGCCCAAATGTATCTAGAGTGATGATCAACTACTACATGAAGGCAATTTTTTGTACTATTATATTCTCCTAGGCCTAAAATACTATCAAGAGCAACTACATCAAATGGTTTCTCAGCTAGCGGTAAAGTACCCATGAGTCCATATGAGGGTGTAGTCGGCTTCTTTACAGATTGACAGGTCCTGCATTTCAAAATATAATTTTTTATTTTACCTATCATACCTTTAAAATAATATTGTGTTGATATTACCCTAGCCATTGCACTAATACCTGGGTGTCCTAAACTTTCATGAGCCTTAATTATCAATTCTTGTTGTAAGGATGGTGGTACTACTATTCTATCTTTATTTTTTAATCGAATATAAGTGATATTGTCTTTATTGAAATATAATTTAGATGAAGGCTTAGCTAAGGATTCTTGTCCTTCTTTTAAATCTTGTATGGATAGGAAGCAAGAATATGGTAAGCGGGACAACATGTCAGCTTCATAATTTTCACATCCTTTATTATATTTGAATTCCAAATCATATTCTGATAATCTTAATGACCATCGAAATAGTCTACCATTTGTATGTTTGAAATTATTTAACCAAATTAGTGCTTGATGATCAGTGTGAACTATTACCCGCTGACCTGAAAGGTAGGGATGGTATCTCTTGCACGTTTCTATTATTGCTAATAATTCCAGCTCTGTAATGGTATATTTGGATTCTGCCCCCCTTAAGGCCCTACTATAAAACGCTATGGGTCTCATTGTGCCATCAGGATACTCCTGTTTGAGCACGCCTCCTAAACCTGCAGTACTAGCATCACAAAAGATATGCGTAGTTAATAACGGATTATAAATTTGGAGGATTGGTTTCGAAACTAATGCTTCTTTAAGAGCCTCAAAACTTTTTTGGCATTCGTCAGTCCATGTAAATTTTATATCTTTTTTCAAAAGATTATTTAAGGGAGCTCTTAATTTATTAAAATGATTTATAAACTTAGCATAATGTGTAACGCTTCCTAAAAATGATCTTAAGCACCTAACATTACGAGGAGGTGGCAATGATTTAATTATATCAACATTAATGCCCGAGGGAGACATTTGGTCTCCAAAAATTTCATAACCTAAATAATTTATCTTTTTCATAAAAAATAAACACTTTTCCTTCCTAAGTTGGATACCCTCTTTTGTAGAATTTCAAATATTTCCTTAAGATGTTCCAAATGGGATTGCGTATCGTTTGAAAAAACCAATATATCATCAAAATAAGAAATTACATTTTTAAGGTCATATTTTTGTAATATTGAACTAAGTATCCTATTAAAGATGGCGGGAGCTGTACGTAGACCAAATGGTAGTCTACACCATTGATAGGAACCTTCTGTGGTGGTAAAACATGTCATGTATTGATCCTTTTCATGCAAGGAAACAGTCCAGTATGCACTTAAAATGTCAAGACATGAGAATACTCTCGACCCTTGAACCTTCTGGATGATATCTTCAATTAACGGAATTGGAAAACTGTCACCCATTAATTTTGAATTTAATTTTCTAAAGTCAATACATAGTCTAGTCTTATCACTTTCTCCTTTTTTACGGGCTAGGGTTACTGGTGAACTGTATGGTGATGAAGCAGGCTTAATTATGCCATATTTCAACAACTGACTAATTTGTTCTTTAATTGTTCCGTTATCCTTTAGATTATGTCTATAAGGTCTGAGACAAACAGGAGTCTTATCTCTGAGTGTTAGTCTCGGGGGATCTACCTTTAAAGGTCTAACATTATACTTATTTTCACCAAAAATATCATCATAGTCATTCATCAAAACATGGAAATTATTTCCCAGTCTGACGTCATTATGTATATAACTATCTTCTGAGTTTGGTAAAGGCAAAGGTCGGAAGTTTGGTTGATAAATAGGTCTCGATTTAAAACAAGAAGGAAAATATATGTTAGATTGATTTATAGTTTTACCTATGGCAAGTACATTTTTTATACGATTACATTTCCCTGATAGTTTTAAACAATAATTATGTTTGTTGCAATATTTAGACCTAACAAGACTTAAATAATTTTTAGAATTATCATATTGTAAGGCATCAAGTTCTTCTTTAGAAAAAGTATAATCAAAATTAGATAAAACACCATCATTTTGCATAATAACATTTTTATCAAAATCAATCTTCAGTTTAAAATATTTTAGGTACTTTGTGGACATTATCAAAAAGTTCAAATTTAGATTATCAATAATATAAAACAAAATATTTTTAGTTATAATTCCAATTTTTATATTCAAACAAATCTGGCCTTTTATGTTAACATTATTAGATACAGTACTTATTTTATCGTAACTAGAAATATTTATGTTATTTGAAAAATTCTTGGCCAAAAAATGAGTAGGTAAGATATTAATCTCACTACCTGAATCAAACAGAATCATAAACATACCCAGGAACCATGAGTCTGCTGTCCCCACATCCGCTCTGATCCCCGGGCACCGTCAATATCCCACTTGGTCTTGATTACCGGGGTTCGACGCACTTTGTAGGCCGATGGATGAAGTCCCAGGATGGCCAGGTTCGTGGAGTTGGCCGGCGTTGACATCTCCATGCTGCGGCGTGATAGATCGCCACCGCGAGGCCATGTTGGGGCGATTTCCTCCAGCAAAGTTGTTCCTCCGTCCATTATTCCATCTTCCGTCCCTTTGTTGAGTTGTGTGCTCCAATGATTCGGCAATACGAAGCCAGTCCTCTAAGGAATGTGGCGAGGAAGCAATCAGAAACTTCTCGAGTGGGCCGGCACCAGATGTAAGAGATTCCAAGATTAAATCCTTTGGCATGTGTAGCTGTGTGCCAATTTTTATCTTTTCAAGATAATAACTACGAACTGATTGCATCTCTTGCTTAGTTAGTTGCCAAAACTTTTTATGTAGGCCGCGTTCAAACTCTGGGAAGAATGTCATCATCCTAGAATGTAAATCTTCCAATGTGTCAATTTCGTCACAAATTGTGGCATAAATCTCAAGAGCATTGCCCTTAAAGAGAGTAGGTATCATGAAAAGAGCATCTTCTTGTTTGATATTCCGGAGCTTGATCTGTTGGTTGAAAACCTTCAGCCATTGCGAGTATTTAAGCCCTTCTTCAGGGTTAAAGCTTGGTATCATATCTTTGGGATAATATTCCATATTCGAATTTTCTTTAAGATCAGTCTTATTAATAGATGAAGTAATTTTTGGGCTTGCCTTCCTCTTTCCCATGCCCTGAGATTAAATAAAATTTCCGCGAACAAGTTCGAATCCTGTCGACTACTTTGTCGTATTGTAATTTTTCCAAAGTTCAATGTGTGGAAATGACAATTAAGCAGTCGTTTGTGGCTGTCTCCACCTCAATAATCATCGTCTTTATTTTTTTTCAAATCTTTTTTAAACAAAACAAAAATTTACATACACCATTTAATTAAATCTTTAGTAAAAAAAAATAAAATAAAATAAAATTTACATTCTATAATTCAAAATGAATCATATATATATATGTTCATGAAGGGCACATCTTAACAATATGGATTGCTCTATTTTCAGAATAATATATATATATATATATATAGATGGAAATTTTGGCGTCTGTTTTAGACGTCTATTTTGACGGGAGAGGCGACCCTTGTCTCTTTATATATATATATATATTCAGTTCGTTTGCACATTTTAAAAGTATGGTGAAGAAAATTTGAAGATGAAGAAAGACATAGCCGGCCTATTTTTCATGAGAAACGAGAAACTTCTCTCAGAGATAAGAAAAAGGATAGAAGAGGATCGTTGTTTACTATCATAATTCTTGAAAAGGAATTGAATTTAATAGGAAGACAATTTGGAAAGGAAAATGTTGCGTGTGTATTTGTGCCATATTTTCTGTCTGATGATCAAAAAGCATGAAGGTGTTGAATATGCCAGACATTCTTAAAACAACTCGTAGAAAAAGAATATACATTAATTCAATTGTGATATGTGATTAAACATGTCAATTGTCAATTGAACAACTTTATTGACATCTCGTTAATCTTTACACTCAAAGGGAGTTAAACATGGTGTTTTCGTTATGATCATACTACTAAACGACAAAATACTAAATGAAAGTCATCAAAATACCAAAAGGCAAAAGAGTTGGACTTCTAAAGTCAAAATTTGAAACAATGCTGATGTATTTCTACGATAGCAAGATAATTATTCACCCTTAATTTGTCACTGAAGACAACCGTTAATGCTGATTATTCAGAAATACTTAAGCGTCTTATGAAGATAATAACTCCGCCTTTGCCGGTCCCAAGCCCGGATAAAAAAAATGAGAAGGGGGAGTA
This sequence comes from Cordylochernes scorpioides, assembly GCA_030710605.1. NCBI lineage: Eukaryota > Metazoa > Arthropoda > Arachnida > Pseudoscorpiones > Chernetidae > Cordylochernes > Cordylochernes scorpioides. Next base: position 13,019,601 of record CP092873.1, on the reverse strand, counting down.
GTAACAAGCTTGCTAAAAAACCTGGGTTCAGCTGGCCCGGCTGATATTACCCTGTAAGGGATCCTGATCCAGGGATACAGGATAAGCAGCGTTTAAACTCCATGTTAGGAGCGGCTGCAAATGGCGTCTGTTCCTCATGTCAGAGGCGGCCATTTCTTTTGGAGCTAAGTCGGCCTGCCACTGAGTAGTGCTCCCAGTCTTAATTACAAAGGCAGACGCATTTTACTTCACCCAACTGTATTGACTCATCCATTGATGACCTCTACTCTTCCCCGGCAGACACCATCAAAAGTCGCAAGCATTACAAGCTTGATATCTTAATATGATTGAGTGGAGATAAGAAAGAAGAAGAAGTAGAATAATGAAGATATTTCTACGAGTACGATTTGGACACGGAACGTGTCGACTGGCGTCCAGATATACATCGCCCAGTTGTCATTCCAATCAATATAGTTTACTCCATTCCCCTGCGTCACGCGATGTGACCGAAGAATCTCAAAATAAAAAGATATATTGCCTCATTTAGTTACTTCATCTATTTTATCAATTTATATGGAAATTAGCCAAGGTCTGCGTTCTAACGAAATATTATTCTTGACACATGGCAGGGCCATCTGTGGGTGAGGAAATAAATATAGAAATTGATATCACCCAATCTCCATTATATTGGTATAAATAGGAAAACTCGGAACAGTAAAAGTTTTGCTTCACAGGTGAGATGACAACGATATTACTTGGTTCTTTACTCTTCTTATTGGGGTCACATATTCTGCTTTCAGATGGTGCAGAAATAAGTAAGTGATAATAGTGAATTTTGATACAGTTAAACCTGTCAATAGCGCCCCCTCTAATTAGCGCCTCCCTCTTTATAGCGCCCGATTTTAAATATGTAGTATGATGCGATTTACATTAAAAGTGACCTGTCTATAGCACCCCCTCTCTATAGCACCCTATTTTGACAAGTCCCAAAAGGGAAAGCTATAGACAGGTTTAACTGTACATCAGTGCGCCATATGTTATGTGAATTCGAAACTATTATAGACGCGTATGATTATTTTAAAAATTAAACAATTATCTACTGCCCTTACTGCAATGAAAAATTAAGAGAAGAGCCTGGCTCATCAATGGTGAACCATTCCAGAGGTTTCGTCAGTTTAATCTACCATCCCGCTGTTATATTGCATTTTTTCGATCTTCCTTTTATAGTGATACTGATGCTAGACTCTTGGAATTGGTATTTTAGATGAACTATGGACATAAGCTTTGAGGACAGTAGAAATACATACAATGATAAGTAGATGGACTTTAGTTTCCCTCAAACCTTCAATTTTTGAAATTATAATTTGATTTTTAAAATACAGTTAAACCTGTCTATAACGCCCCCTCTAAATAGCGCCTCCTTCTCTATAGCGCCCGATTTTAAATACGTAGTATGATGCGATTCACATTAAAGGTGACCTGTCTATAGCACCCCCTTTCTATAGCACCTTATCTTGGTGAGTCCCAAGAGGGGGCGCTATAGACAGGTTTTACTGTATATACAAGTAAGAAAACACCATATTTCACAATTTTGTATGTAAGAAATATAATTATTTGATGCTATATATTTTCAATTTATTCGACACATTTCTACAATTAGTAAGCAAGAGATGAAATAAGATTTGGGGAGGCTTAGATTATAAGTGGTAAAATTTAAAAAGGGTTTCGTAAATTTAAAATTGGAAATTTCACCACTGATGAACCAAGTCTTCTCAAATCTTTTTTAATCTTCTGTTTGATAATTGGAGAAACTTGCGCTATATATTGTTACAACTTGAGATGTAGATGTTTTTTGTTCAGCGGTTTCCATTTTACCGTAGAATAAACCAGAATGAGTTCTCAATAAAAAGCTAACGCTTTATTTTGGTAAGGTTACAAAAAGAATGAAGAATGCCGTGGCTACACAATGTTAACAAAGAATGAACAAATCAACCTTGATTTGTTTAATAAATTAAATTATTAATGAAAATATTTACATGAGTCTATGTCGGCTGTGAAAATATTAAAAAAGAAACAATTTTATTCCAAATTCTTTATGTATATAGATAGACATATAAGAGAACAATTTTTAATGTCTTGCCAAATGCTTTATTTTCATTTACTTCTGACGAAGACAAAATATTTTTGTCGAAACGTTGATAAAATAAAAACTCTAACTGGCCAAAGTGTCTATCTTTCATAGAAATATGAATACCAGCCAGGCAGCTTCTATGTTTACGATAGACATATAAGGTAATGTTACTTCAAATATTCAGGATTTTTATTGTAAAGAATGAGTAAATTCAATATTTTTATATTGGAGAATGTGATAGATTCTAGTACAACAACAACAACAAAAAGCCTTTATTTAGGGTCACTGACCCTATAAAGGATTCACCAGAGGTATGCATAAGAACAAAGTAGTGAGACAAAGGAAACAACGATATAGACAGAAGAAAAAGAAAAAAAAAAGAAATAAAAACAAGAAAGAGTAAGTGGGAAGCAAGAAAAACAACACAAAAAGAGTAGCAGTAAGAAAGTGAGGAGTGAGTGTCACTTGGCCTTCTTCTGAGATATGGACTTGTGGAAACCATAAAACGCCGTAGCAATATACTTATTCTGGGTCATATTGTCAATTATTGATGGAAGTGAAGAACAGAGTTGCCCAGTTTTGAGCATAAGGGTTCTTCTTTCTTCTTTCAGAGCAGAGCAATCAAAAATATAGTGAGTGATTGATAGATTCTAGTATACCATGGTTTTGGGCTATGGGTCTCATCGGTACAGGGACGGCTTCGATTTCATAACATTCGATGAGAGGTCGCATTTACCAAGCAAATAAGCTGGGCAAAGCCGACTTTCAGACAAGATTACAACCTAGAGTTACGAGAGAATGATATTCATCTCACCAAATAGAAACCTCTTCCATTAATTTATTATTTTTTTATTTAGACTTAAGCGCTATGTCCCTTAGGGACACTTGCACTTTAAAGGTAAACTAAACATAGAAAGAAAATATATTTGAAATATGTACAAGAATTAGTATGCAATTAAGTTAGATTCGGTTCCAAAATCACTTTATTAGGTACCGCTCAAAAAGAAAAACCTAGATTATGACAATTGTAATAATGGATAATATGTAAAGGTTATTCACCTATTAAACAAAATGTTAACGCGGGATTCATTCCCGGTTCATGACTGTCGGGAATCGAGGGTGTTACCCACTCGTCCACCGACTCTGTAATATCTTTGAGAAATACCTATATATATATGTATCCTATCTCTTTTATATATTTAAACTAGCGGACGTACCCGGCTTCGCCCGGGTTTTACCCGAGTAAAGGTTTGTCTAACGAATCTCTCGATAAAGTGAACATTTTTTCCCGGTCCCTTGAAAAATACTCGATAAGTTGAATAAAATCAATATTAATTGGTTCCCTCGGTAATTGGAAGTTAAAGGAATAGTATCTTGCCTTGGAATTGTATCATTATTCTTGTCTCAAATAAATTGCCGTGTCATCCTGAATTTTGTCTTTCCTAATTTTCTACAATACAAAATCATCGTATCATCATGATAATATTTAGAGCAGATTGTTGAATTATAACAGATAAATTAGAATATTTATCTTGATTATTTTAAAGCGAAAAGTTATTTCAAAAATTTTATTTGCTAGAAAGCTTCCCAGTACTATACTAAATAACTTCCCAAAGATTCATGGCGTTCCAATGAGTGGTTTGGTCAGGCATAAAGGACAAACAGACCACACACACACACACACACATACATTCATTTATATATATATATATATGAAATGATTCTTTGATATTCGTGTTCATCACAAAACTAATATTTCTTTCATTAAGAAAGTTTGCATATACAAGGTGCTAAATATGCCTTTGTGTTCGATGTGTAATCCATAAATTTTAAAAAATCATTGTTTGTGTCTAAATGACTACTAAATAATAATTTTAACAGCTTGTTTAAACTTTAATTCTGATTAAAGTTACTTGTAGAAAAATATGACGCAATAACCTGGTAGGTAGACAACTATTTATTCTAACATATTCAATGCATATCTGAAAATTCTGGTAATGGATCCATTATTAGGAAATATAACGAAATTGTATTTACGCATTTCAAATCATTTATCAATATATCAATTTATCATTGTTGTTGTTGTCGTATCCAATGAAGAGACTCAGATGTCTCCATACATCTTTATCACAGCAGTCACAATGTTCTCTATCTTGGGTGTATACTGTGTTGTTGTTGTTGTCGTATCCAATGAAGAGCCTCAGATGTCTCCATACATCTCTATCACAGCAGTTACAATGTTCTCTATCTTGGGTGTATACTGTGTTGTTTTTGTCGTGTCTAATGAGGAGACTCAGATGTCTCCATACATCTCTATCACAGCAGTTACAATGTTCTCTATCTTGGATGTGTATACTGTATTGTTGTTGTTGTGTCCAATGAAGAGCCTCAGATGTCTCCATACATCTCTATCACAGCAGTCACAATGTTCTCTATCTTGGGTGTGTATACTGTATTGTGTTGTTGTTGTTGTCTCCAATGAAGAGCCTCAGATGTCTCCATACATCACTATCACAGAAGCCGCAATGTTCTCTATCTTGAGTGTGTATACTGTATTGTGTTTTTGTTGTTATGTCCAATGAAGAGCCTCAGGTGTCTCCATACATCTCTATCACAGAAGTCTCAATGTTCTCTATCTTGGGTGTGAATACTGTATTGTGTTGTTGTTGTCATGTCCAATGAAGAGCCTCAGATGTCTCCATGCATCTCTATCACAGCAGTCACAATGTTCTCTATCTTGGATGTGTATACTGTATTGTTGTTGTTGTGTCCAATGAAGAGCCTCAGATGTCTCCATACATCTCTATCACAGCAGTCACAATGTTCTCTATCTTGGGTGTGAATACTGTATTGTGTTGTTGTTGTGTCCAATGAAGAACCTCAGATTTCTCCATACATCTCTATCACAGCAGTCTCAATGTTCTCTATCTTGGGTGTGAATACTGTATTGTGTTGTTGTTGTCGTGTCCAATGAAGAACCTCAGATGTCTCCATACATCTCTATCACAGCAGTCACAATGTTCTCTATCTTGGGTGTGAATACTGTATTGTGTTGTTGTTGTCGTGTCCAATGAAGAGCCTCAGATGTCTCCATGCATCTCTATCACAGCAGTCGCAATGTTCTCTATCTTGGAAGTGCATACTGTATTGTGTTGTTGTTGTGCCCAATGAAGAGTATCAGATGTCTCCATACATTTCTATCACAGCAGTCGCAATGTCCTCTATCTTGGTGGGGGATGGAGGGGTGGAAAGCAATTTATATTAAGTAATCTATTATCATAATACCATTTCTAAGATTCCACCCTTTTCAGTGTAGCATATATATTCAGAATGATCCAATACAGTATTACAGCTATAAAGAAACGGTCTGGTAGATTAAATCGGAGAAACCACTGGGAGGGTTTACTACCGATAAGCCAAGCCCTCCCAATATTTTTTCATCGCAGTAAGGACTGTAGAAGTTTGTTTTATGTTTAAAAGAAACATTCGCGTCTTAATGTTTCCATTTATAACATATAGATGGCGCGTTATTGCTTTCTATTATGTCTAATTAACCATTTTTAGTTCACAAAAGATGTAGCCATCATGGTTTTCACCTTTGATAGGATTTTGCTGGAAAACTACGTCAATAATGCTCATTCTTTGTTATTAGTTCATATGAGTGAACATATATGTCGTAAACCCGGGTAAGACAACAAGTGAGTTGGAAGCAGTCGGGGTTGAGTGGCAAGGCGTGCAGAGTGGGAAGTCTGTACGGGACAGTAAGGACAAAGTTTGGGATCAAAAGACGCTCTCCTAGTACGTCTCACGTGGCACCAGGACCAGGGGAAGTTGAGGATTAACTGAGGAAAGCTCGGCGTCCTGCATGAAGCCGCGGAGGCAGGGAGAAGCCAAAACGGCGGCCACGGGGTGTCCGGTGGCAAGCTAGTGTCACTTTGAGACGACTAGAAAAGACGTCATACTTTATTACTTACATATCACATTGTTTAAATTACGATATATATTTTATCTCCCTTTAAATAATTCTTGTAATGTATTCAGAAACTTTTCAAAATGTCATGGTAGACTTTTATTATATATTTTTTTCTAATTCCTAGTACACGTGGTACAGGCCATGGTAATCATGGTAGATAGAAGTAGGCAACTGCTTTTACTGTAAGTGCACCACATGTCTACTTATTAAATGTTTAACAAGCAAATAATATATACGGATTATTTAGAATTTTACCGATATTGATTCGCTATAGTTTTGTGAAATATTTTTAGTTTAAAACAATAAATTGAGATAGAATTTTAACTTATGTGCATTTTTATTTATCTCTTTTGAAAAGTATCTATAATTATATTTTCATCTATTAATTATATATTCATATAATTAAAAATTTCGAAATACAGCTAAACCTGTCTATAGCGCCCCCTCTTGGGGCTCACCAAAATAGAGTGCTATAGAGAGGGGATGCTATAGACAGGTCACTTTTAATGTAAATCGCATCGTACTACGTATTTAAAATCGGGCTTTATAGAGATTGAGATTGAAACTGATTTATTATAACGTCCATATAAGATTATATAAGGTTAAATACATAAAATGAATAAATAAGATTATTTGTGAGGAAGGCGCTATTTAGAGGGGGCGCTATAGAAAGGTTTAACTGTATTGATATTCAAAAGGTTCTAAACTTGTATTTTTCTGTTCCCCTATTTTCAGAACCTATAGGTAAAAATAAAGACAACCGTGTCGCTCTGGGCCATGGAACCACTCTTATACTTTAACAAATATTCTTTATTTGCCAAGCTAAAACTTTTGTAGCAAAAGGTGTTTAAAGCAACAAGACTACTCTATTCCTAAGGCTGGACTGAACTTCTCAACTTTATCCATATGTCTTATTTATATCACAAATAAGTTAAATTGAAACTATCTAAATTTTGCTACAACAATGGACAAATATTAAATGAGGGCTGATGAGGGCCAACAGCCCGAAACGAGTCCGTGGTTAGCTTTTCTTGATTAATCAAGAATGGGTATTTGGCCAATTCTGGAATAATTAAAAAATCAACGAGAAAAGTTGATATTTATTCCGATAGATGGCGCAAGCCATCAGCAACTTTCAGTTGCACGATAAGGAGATGCCTTTTTTCATAAATATTGAATGGTTAGAATCCTTTGATCACAATCAGAATTAAAAACAAATCTCCAAGTGTCTTCTTTAAAAGAAGACACATATCCTTGAAGACTTGTTTTTAATTCTGAAAGAACGAATATTCAAAGAGTAAATATGCAAATACACAACAGAGACTATGACACATTATCATAAGTCGGTGGATGAGAGGGTAACACGCTCGATTCCCGACAATAAGTCGGTGGATGAGAGGGTAACACGCTCGATTCCCGACAGTCATGAAGAGGGATAGAATCCCGCGTTAAAAATTGTTTAATATGTGAATAACCTTCACATATTATTCATTGTTCAATTATCATGAACTAGGTTGCTCTTGCTGAGCGGTACCATTTATGTGATTTGAACCAGAACACATTATCAGGCTTATTATATTCAAATAAAATTCCAACTTATATACCAATTTCTGGGGATGAGAAAAAAACTCGAGCAACCTACGGAATTATTTTAATCAACATCCAATTGATTTCATTTAACTAAATTTGCATACCAACCCTTTGTACATATTTCAATTGTGTTGATATTTTTTCTTCATTCATCTAACTAAATTGCATACTAAATTTTTACATATTTCAAGTATATCTCTGTCTTTTTTCTTTCTACGTTTTGTTTACATTTAAAGTGCAAGTGTCCCAAGGGGGACATAGCGCTCAAGTTTAAATTAAAAAAATTAATTAATGGAAGAGGTTCCTATTTTGTTACATGATGAGCATTCTCTCGTAACTCTATGTTGTAATATTGACTGAAAGTCAGCTTTGCTCAGCGTAAATACCTGTTTGGTAAATGCGACCTCTGATAGAATGTTATGAAATCAAAGCCGCTCTTATACCGCGTTGTACCGTGATATACAGGTTGGCTTTTTGTCTGAATTTACTAGTTGACTGGTGTTGCGGCTCATTTTTTATCATCACTAGTAAAGTTTTTTACAATGGTGATGCACAATATGATCGTTCTGATGTATAATAGAAGGTGAAGGTATCTGTTTTGGTACATATATTTATACATCTATATATATACACACACACACAAAGCCTTTATTAAGACGTTAGTCTTATACAGATTCTCCGTACAAGGTGCAATAACAGGAAACCAGTAGTTCCACAACTATATACAATTATTAGTAATAAGGAAAAGTAAGATTTAATATGAAAGGTCGACGCCATCGCCTCAAGTCTTCAATTCCATAAGCGCGGAGCAGAAATAGGGACTAAATTATTTAGTTCGCCATAAATATAGCATCCAGGCACAAAAAGGAGGTTATCTATATATATGTTGTAATATATTCCAATACATCTATGTCTCCATGTATTGTATAAATGTATAATGTAATTGCCAAAGTGACAAATAAAATTTCGAGTGAGTGACAGCCGATGCCAGAAGGAGGAAAGAGGTCCGAAAAACAAGTCGGGTATGCCCTGTGGTGTGTCGATTTACTGGTCCAGCGATGGCTCAGAAAGTCTCTCAAAGTTAGTGCTTTATTGAAGATTCTTGATAACTACATTCATATGGGAAGACCAAAAAGGACAACACCCCAGGAATGTACATCTGGTCCTCTCTAGATTCCCCCGCAGTGCCGACCTGGCGCGCGCGGTCGTCCTGGTAATTTATGGCGGCCGGCTGTTTATTTGTCTTGACGGCGGCGGGGTGCTGCATCCAGCTGGCCCCCACAGCCCCCTTTTTATAAAAACGGTTAGTCGGCTTTGGGACGATACTTTCAGACGCCTCTAGACAGATCTCTCCCCTACCGGCGCCGGCTACACTCACTTTTTGCCATCTCCGTGGTGACATCTACCATGTCTCGTTCTTTGGTGCAATACATTCACGCCTGAACCCACTCTAACATTGAGGTCACAACGACTGCATTTGACCAACACACTACAGTCATCCTAAAGGATCGACTACCTTACCACATATATATAAATCAATGTTTGTATGTTTGTTTGTTTGTATGTCCGGTATACAAATTCGCAGTATTTCACTAATTCAAACCAAAATTTCCATACATAGGTAAGAAAAAAAGGGGAAGACGATAGGCTATTTAAAAAATATATATAAATCAATTATTAAAACTATATATTCAAATTATTTTACTTAGCTCACGAACAGCGCCCTCTATCAAAGATTAGATTAAATTATGCTGATGCAAACAAATAGATAATGCTAATAACAAACAATTATTTAAAAAATCTTATCTAAATATATATCACTCGGGTAGATATGCACACGGGTCAATCCCGGGGCGAAGCCGGGTCACCCGTCTAGTTAGATAATAAAAAGGCATATATTGGATTTAATAAAAGATTTATTTGCCAATATTTCGGTTGGCTTGTAGGGAATCATATCATTTTATTTCTTATAATTTTAAATCATATTATTTTATTTCATATAATCTTATTTCTTATTATTTTAAATCAATAATTGTAAATACCAAAATAAAAAACAACAGCTTAATTCTAAAAATTATATCATCATCAATTCTCATGTTATTGTTGTAGACCAGGGGTCTCCAAACTACGGCCCGAGGGCCACATCCGGCCCGCAGACAGATTTTGTCCGGCCCGCGGAGACATACTTGAAAACTCCTTTTAGAGAACAAATATTTTTTATAGCAAATAAAATGTTTGTGATAAGTTGGATAAAGAAACACAGAATGGTAATGAGTAAAGACATGTATAATTTATGCAGTAAATTTAACTTCAGCATATAATAACTAACAAATTATTGAAATGAATCCAACTTACATTTTATACATTGTAAGTAATGAACAACACATACCTTATAACATGACATATGAAATGCTAATGAGATGTATGTAATTGAGATTTTCCAACGACAATAGTTTGTAGTTGTGGACTAATTTTACTTGTACCAATTATTAAAAGAGATTTAAGATGCTCGTCAGTTAATTTAGATCTGTATACATTTTTTGTGAACTTCATTTTGGAGAAGGTTTTCTCACACAAATAAGTAGTACCAAAAACGGAAAACAGCCCACGAGCAAATTTATGCAAATTATCAAATTGTGTCAGTGGAAGACTCTTATAAAATTCCAACAAAGATGAGTTTTCATATTTGTTCTTAATTATATCACTGCACTGAAGATCAATCATTTCCATTTGAAGTTCCGAGGCTAGGGTTTCAATGTCAGCATCAAAAGGATTCTGAAAAATCTTAATTTGATTCGCAATGGCATCAAAGTCCGAGAAACGAGTATCAAAATTTATCTTCAAAGCACTCAAAGTTTCGATTGCAAAATCGATAGGAAACTCAGTCTCAGTAGTGTGGCTGAATATTTCACATGTTTTAAAATGTGAAAAACATTTACTTCGTAGTTGTGATTGAAACAGTATCAATTTCATCCGGAATGACTTGATATTAGTGTATAAATCAGGAAGATGCTGGTTTTCTCCTTGCAATCTCAAATTCAGTTCGTTCACATGTTTTGTCAAATCAACATAGAATGCTAACTTCCATAGCCATGCGTTGTTTTGTAATTCAGTAAGAGGGCGGTGCTTTTCATTCAAAAAAATTTCGATCACTGCTCGAAGTTCAAAAAAGCGCTGAAGGACTTTCCCACAACTAAGCCAGCGTACGGCAGTATGATAAGGTAAGTCTGTTTCTCCAATCTCTGCAATAAATTGTCGGAATTGTCGGTGATTCAGCCCAAAAGATCTGATGAAATTAACAGTTGATATGACTGGTTTCAGAACGTCAGACATATCCAAACATTTTCCGCACAAAGACTGTTGATGAATGATACAATGTAAGACTAATGGTTTTGAGCCGCCGTCATTTTCTACAGCCTTTGACGCAAGAGCGACCACTCCTTTATCTTTCCCACTCATGTTTTTGCCTCCATCAGTTGTAATACATTTCAAGTTTTTCCATCGAAGGTTCTTTTTATTAATGGCCATTTCAACTCCTTTAAAAATATCGGTACCAGTAGTTGTGCCATGAATACTATACATATCAAGAAGTTCTTCGTGCACTTCATAGCTTTTATCTTCTCCTCTAATATAAATCAATACCTGAGCAGTATCTGACACATCCGTTGACTCATCCAAGGCCAAAGAAAACCACTCAACATGTCCATTTTTGTCGAACAGTTGAGAGGATATATTTTCAGCGATGTTTTCTACCCTTCGAGCCACAGTGTTTGCTGACATACTGACAGTTTTTAATAAATTTACCTTTTCAGGGCACATTTCTTCGACTACTGCAATTATGCATTCCATGATCATTTCTCCATCGGTGAATGGTTTTCCACGTTTTGCAATTTCAAGAGCCACACGAAAGCTGGCACGAGTTGCCGCCTCTTGTTCAGTTTTGACTTTTGTAAATAAAGATTGCTGCGATTTCAATCCGCGCTTCAAAGCTTCGAATTTTTCTGTCCGCACAATTCCTGTATATTTTGAGTAATTTTGAGAATGTTTTGTTTCATAAAGACGTTTCATGTTATATTATTTGAGATCGGCTATGCTTTCATTGCAAATCAAACATAGCGCCTTGTTACTGGACTCAATTACGAAATACTGAATGTTCCACTGATCTTTGAATTTTCTGCATTCACAATCAATTTTTCGCTTCTTTTCCATTCTGCTAAATCACACACAAAAGCAACAATTAATAATAACATTTAATAACAAATAAACATAACAATTAATACAGGAAAATTAATAATATGCAGTGTTGCCATCTTAGCCCTCGGAACTTACTGGAGTATTCAGTATGGCCCTAAGGCTGGAAAGATCCCATCAGTATGGCCCTAAGGCTGGAAAGTTTGGAGACCCCTGTTGTAGACGAAGAACACGCTTGTTTCCGTATAAAAACGATAATAAAATTACTAGCTGAATTTAATGTGATTTAGTAATTAATTCTTGAATTATAAATATATTGTAACACGCCTGCAGCCGCCCCAACAGACTGAACGCCAAACCTTTATCAAGGCATTACATTTTTGTATACACAAACTCAGCGCCGCATAGTGTTATAATATCACAGTTGAAATAATTTTAAATATATAAAGTGAGCGGGGTAAATTGTGAAAGAAAAATTATTTTAAAAGTTTTACAATAAGAATAAGTTAAATAACTTAAAATATTAAAGTAGAAAAAGTAATGAGGTCTATCCTATATTTTAAAATATTTGTATTAAAGAACATAAAATATATCTACGTAGAAAATTAAAGGGAAGACATAAACTTCAGGAGAAGACAAAAATTTATTTCAGGCAAGGACAAACTATGATTGATAAACAAAAGATAAGCAAAGAGGGAAGTTTATAGAGTATAGCAAAATATAAACATAAAAAATAATATTCTGCTAATAAAATAATAAATACTCTTTGCTACAATATAATTCATCAATAAATCGTTAAGAGATAAAAGTAAAAATATATGTATTTATTAAAACATTTTTAAAAATATATAAAAGGTTTAAATAATATATATATGTATATATTAAGCTATTATATACAAGGAAAACACTTGTTTATCCTATTTTTCAATCTGATATTGACTCAATTTATTCCTATTATTTGATTTTGTCTGTAAATTTTAAGAAATATCTGTGTTTTTGTGGCAGATTGCTTCGCAGGTCTAGTTCCTGGATGCTATTGTACTGCACCTTCCTGTTTTTCTTTGAAACCGGAGAACGCTATATTTTGTAAACGATGCATAGAGATGTGCGTATGTCCTGATGGGAAGGTTTTCGACAATGGAGGAAGATGCATCGAGAAAGAGGAATGTGATTAGAAATAAAAAGTATATCCATGTTTTGTTTTTGTTTTTTGTTTTGTAGTTTGATTAACACTATAAAACGAACATCTATAAATACAGTTAAACCTTTCTATAGCGCCCCCTCTTGGGACTCACCAAAATAGGGTGCTATAAAGAGGGGATGCTATAGACAGGTCACTTTTAATGTAAATCTCTCATCGTACTATGTATTTAAAATCGGGCGCCATAGAGAGAAAGGCGCTATTTAGAGGGGGGGGCGCTATAGACAGGTTTAACAGTAATAGTATTTTTTTTTACAATATTGCATCATGGAATAGCAATGCGTATGAATATTTTCTACCAAAATAATATGTTTTGAAAATTTTAAAAATATTTTTGACAGAACTTCTACTGAAGTGCAGTAGGGCTTGTATAATTCAAACGTCTTAATTCTAAAATGTCATTGTTTGTCAACGTCAAACATCATGAGTGAGGAATAGAAGTAAAAATCTAAAGGAATTTTAGAGAATTTTTGAACACCTTAATAAAAGTAAAAGGGAGGCCACCTGAAAACAGGATAAACTAGCGGTGGCATCCTATCCCAGACTCTGTAATGACAGACCAAGTAATAATAAATATTATCCACTGAAACAGTCTTTGATGAGAGAGTACCTCCAGGAGAGTCTGAATAAAGTCGAAAGTTTTTAAGTGGTCTCTCATAAAAGACTTAATATAATATTTTAAAATAATGAATATAACTGCACTTGGGAAAAATTCAAGTGTTGCGGAGGCCATTCTTCTATGTTTACCATAAACTTAGCACTTCTACTCTGAAAACTCCTTATCAGCACAATCTTTTTGTTCTTCCATTAAGACAAAAGAGATATTTATAACCAAGGTACCTTCAGCACAGTACACCCACTATTCAAACTGTCCAGTTCACCAGTATGTACTAGTGATAAGCAATTTTAATCACGTTCTGAGTGGTTTGCTGAGCAGAACTAGTTTATCAAATTACAAATATTTTCTCACAATGAGTTTCTTTTTATTAAAAAAAAAACGCTAGCTTTCAAGCGATAAACGCTCTTCAACGGGCTTACTATAATATCGACTTTATCCCACCAGAAATATTTACAAAAACAAACGAGCGCAGCGTGGATATTTATAACTTGAAATTGTCAAATTACAAACCAATTTAAAATTTTCAGTTATAAATATCCACGCTGCGCGCGTTTGTTTTTGTAAATATTTCTGGTGAGATAAAGTCGATATTTTAGTAAGCCCGATGAAGAGCGATTAACGTTTGAAAGCTAGCGTTTTTTTAATAAAAAGAAACTCATTGTGAGAAAATATTTGTAATTTTAAAACTTTTTTCACAATTCTATCATGAATATAACTAGTTTATCAAATTCCATACTAAGGTCTAATTTGGCCATAAATATAGCATTATGGTGAAGTGCCTGAGCAAGATAGAAATTTGCGTCTTTTGAGAATTGAAGAGAAGATGATCAACTATCCGCGGTTTTTGTTAAAAATGAAGGCATGTTGAGCTTTTTTGAGATGCCCGAGCTCATGGCTCGGAAGCAATGCCTCTCCTTAACGTGAATTTTGAGGATATTCAAAGAGAAGGTTTGGAGTGAAAGCAATTCTCTGAAGAGATCTGATCGAGTAGTGCTTGGAATATATTTCTGTCCATGATGTTAGAGCAGCCATAAAAGACCGGTTTCGCGTACATGTTCAAAGTAAAATGGAGTTTGACTTTAGTAGGGCAGAAGCAGTGGCATCCCAATGTAAGTTAGGTGCGGAAAACCACGTCTATGCATTCTCTCTCTTGAGGTAACTGGATTCCTAGAGCGTACTAAAATCACCAAATATCCGAGCTGGTCTTTAGACTTCACGTCTAATGATGGACATCCAGTTTATCAGATGTGTAGCGGCTCCCAAATATTAGCTTTTCATATTTTCATCATAAGTTTTAATTTGTTTAATAACTATTTAATTTAAATATTAATCTTATAAATATATAATGCTCATAAAATATACTTTATCAAAATTATATAAATTAACATTAATATCACATTATATTTGTGTGTGTGTTATCATAATAAAATTAATTATACATCATTCTAAATATAAATCATATAATATATCAAACACATATATCTAACATTTTATAATCTAGAAATGATATTTGACCACCACAACAGACAGAAAAAAAAGATCAACATGTAGTATACAACAATGCTTCTGATAATTTGCATTAAATAAATGTAATAAAAGTTGATTTTACGATAAATAATTTGTTGTCTGACTCCGCTTAGAATTTCATACCAACCAACAACAGATGTACTGTACTTGGTTCTGTAGTTCTTCATGGGTAAATATACTTATTCCTAGGAAGATGGCCCTTATGAAGTTGGTAGGCGGGACATCTGAAGTGTATGTGTTCAATTTTTACATCACCTTTTCTAGGGCAACAAGTGTGACGATTCATACACACAGCATTTCTTCAAACATTTGTAAAACTTTCACGTAAACCGCGAAGAGTGTATGATTCATTGCCAAATTGTATTTTGAAGTTTCTCTGAAAATATAAATGTCAGATATGGTTTCAATATACAGTTAAACCTGTCTATAGCGCCCTCTCTTGGTACTCACCAAAATAAGGTGCTATAGAGAGGGAGGCGCTATTTAGAGGGGACACTATAGATAGGTTTAACGTACTATTAAAAACATAGTACCTTTTTTGTGCATACCGCGTTATTCTAAATTCTTTTTATCTAAACAAAACACAAAATAAAACATTTTATAGTTGAGGATTGATTTTCATTAAAGTTATTCTATATAAAATATCTTAACTCCTTTTATTGCTCACTATGAAATTTTGGAGTATGATTGGGAAAACTTGTAAATAGGTTTATCTCTGATAGGTATGAGAAAGAAACGTGGAATGTTGTATCTTCATTGAGCTCATACACAATTGCTCCAAATTTACACTCAACTTTATAATTTTCTAATTGAAATCAGGTATTCAATTAGGAGACACCGTGAAAATCGTAATTTAGTTTATACGATACTTTTCAAAAAAACTTTGATTAAAAAAATTGAATTAAATAATGAGTATATAAAGTTTTTTTTTTTAATAGTAATTTATGTTATTAAAAATTTATATACATTCATATGTACATGCACCAAAAAATGTCATTCAAAGGATTTTCTGGTAGAAGAGGAGGTAGGCGTTTTCACTATGGGCTATGGAAGCTGGACTCACTTTGGTGTCGTTGAACTCCATCCAAGATCCATTGTTGTTGCACACGGCCCAATAATGTCCCCTGTTTACACTTCCATTATGGACCGACATGGCGTAGAGGCGGTAGTTCGCACCTTTACAGTAGTTCGTGGTGAACTCACTGATATCGAGTACTTCAGGTGAAAAACTGGAGTTTTATTTTTCTGTCCATCCAACGTAAATCTAAATAAGTGGATTATCAGGATTTCTGGAAGACGGGAAAGACAAGTCCATCTCTTTGCCTCTACTGTCTTCTTACATTTTTGACAAGAGTATTCAATTGTTTCTGGTGTCTTCATCTGCTTGAGACATTGTTTTAAAGTGATATCGTCACAGCTTTGTACTAAAGGTGTCGTCAATGTCAACATTGGCTGGAAAGAAAATGTCCGTGTCAAGCATTCTGTGCATTCCACTGTTGCCTGAGTTTGTCCAAAAAACATGTTATTAATGATACTATCCTCATGTAGCAAATAACGTTGCCAATAAGATTGCGATAATATCTCCTCTGGCTGGTTTTCTTTAATTTCTTCAAGTCCTTTGGGAGGTCCAGCACCTTGTTCAGATCTTGGTGAAGGAGATAAAGAATGGAAATTAAAAATTCCTGAGCATCTTGTTGCCTGTAATCACCAAACATGTAATTCAAACTTCCCATTTTCAACTTAAATTCCGAGGGTCTGACAACCCGATTTTTGAGTTGACTGTTAAGTGCATGGAATTCAGGGAGTATTCTGCCACTTACTTGTTGACGGGACTTCAGATATTCTGCCAATGGTGGAGTCTGGAATAAGCACTGCAATGTTGAATTCATGTAGCAGGTATTTCCCAAATTAACTAAACCGCATTTTGGCACTACTACCCTTTCTTTGTTTTCAATATCATTAATATTTGGCAAGACTCTTTCTGCTGTATATATATTGGCTGAATTCGTTGAACCTCATTTTGACACTACCCTTCCTTTGTTTTCAATATTATTAAAATTAGGAATAACCCTTACTCCTGTATATATATTGGCTGAATTCGTTGAACCCCATTTTGACTCTACCACCGATCCTTTGTTTTCAATATTTTTGTCATTTGGAATAACCTTTTCTCCTGCATATTTATTGGTTGAATTCATTGGACCCCATTTTGACTCTACCACCTATCCTTTATTTTCAAAATTATTAAAATTTGGAATAACCCTTATACTCCTGTATATATATTGGCTGAATTCGTTGAACCCCATTTTGACTCTACCACCGATCCTTTGTTTTCAATATTATTAAAATTTGGAATAACCCTTACTCCTGTATATATATTGGCTGAATTCGTTGAACCCCATTTTGACACTATCACTGTTCATTTGTTTTCAATATTTTTGTCATTTGGAATAACCTTTTCTCCTGCATATTTATTGGTTGAATTCATTGAACCCCATTTTGACACTACCACCGTTTCTTGGTTTTCAATATTTTTGTCATTTGGAATAACCTTTTCTCATTCATATTTATTGGATAAATTAATTGAAGCATGTTTTGGCATTACTACTGGTTCTTTATTTTTTTATTTCTGACTTTAACAAGGATATTTGATAGGCATGATATCACAGCTCGGGTTTTTGGGCAAAAATTAGTTAAATTTATTGGGTCTCTAACAAAAGGCCAATTGTATGGAGCAACAGTTGCGTGGATGTATTCTGTTGAATGGCAGAAAAGGGGACTTCCTCATGCTCACATATTAGTTTGGCTAGCAAATAAGCTCCGTCCCACTCAGATAGACTCTGTTATATGTGCTGAGTTTCCAGATGCTATTCAAGACCCGCTATTGTATAACATTGTGGTTAATAATATGATACATGGGCCTTGCGGTGAGTACAACCCTGTGTCCCCCTGTATGAAGAATAGTAGCTGTTCTAAAAAATATCCGAAACAGTTTTTGCTGGAAACCCAGACTAATGAGAATGGTTATCCTTTATATAGGAGACGCGCACCTGAATCAGGTGGCTTTACTGCAAAGGTTAAAATACGTGGACGCGAAGAGGTCACAATTGACAATCGTTGGGTGGTGCCTTATTCTCCATTGCTATCGAAGATGTTTTGTGCGCATATCAATGTTGAGAACTGTAGTTCTCATCATATTTGCAAATATGTCAATAAGAGCAGTGATCAAGCTATTATTAATTTACGCAGAGAAGGTAGAGGTCCTGACCCTCAAAATGAGGTGCGAATGTATCAGTGTGCCAGATACATAAGCAGCAATTGAAGATGTTTGGCGTCTTCTCAGCTTCCCTTTACACCAACGCCATCCAGCTGTTATCCATTTAGCTGTGCATCTTGAGAATGGAGAACGGATATATTTCAATCAAAACACTCTTGCCCATCGAATGCTTAATCCACCAAGGACAACCCTGACTGCATTTTTTTCATTATGCCAAACTGATTCCTTTGCTAGGACCCTGCTCTATCCAGATGTTCCCCAATACTACACTTGGAATTCTTCTGCCCACGAATGGAGAAGGCGAGTTCAAGGCAAGCTGGTCGAAGGACGGCCTGGAGTGAAGAAATCAGACACTATTGGACGGGTTTACGCTGTGCATGTCAGTAACTTTGAATGCTTTTGTTTACGTATGTTACTACATAACATCAAGGGACCAACTTCCTTCGCATTTTTGAAGATTGTTAATGGCAGTCAATACGAAACATTTAGAGAAACATGCGCAGCTCTTGGATTATTGGAGAATGATAACCATTGGGTTGTCACAATGGACGAGGCCGTTCTTTGTCAGGCTCCTACAAGAGTAAGGCAATTGTTTGCCATATTAATTTCTACGTGCACAATTTCGAACCCTCAGCAGTTATGGATTACCTATAGAGATGAGATGGCAAGTGATATTCTTCATCGTTATCAGCTTCTAGATTCCTCCATCAGGTATTATGATCTGATATATAATGAAACATTGTGTAACATTGAGGATCGTGTCGTATCTATATGTGGGAAGAAACTGCAGGAATTAGGCTTAGGAGCACCCAGGAGAAATGTGGTTACCAATTCTGACATTTTGAGAGAACTTGCGTATGATACGGCAGAACTTGAAGACAATGCTGCATCCATGATGCCCAAACTCTTGCCAGAACAATGACGAGTTTTTGATGCTGTTTTAGCAAAAATTGATTTGTCACAACCCATAATTATACTTTTAGATGCGCCGGGGGGGAACAGGTAAAACATTTCTTTTGAATCTTCTATTAGCAATGGTTAGGAAGGAACAAAATATTGCCATTGCTGTTGCTTCCTCAGGGATAGCTGCAACATTGCTTGCGGGCGGAAGAACTGCACATTCAGTGCTGAAATTACCTCTGACTTTTGCAGAGGGCCAGACTGCTGTTTGCAATATACGAAAAAATAGTGATAAAGCTTCATTCTTACGTAGCTGTAAGTTGCTGGTTTGGGATGAGTGCACCATGGCCCATAAAATTGCCTTGGAAGCCCTTGATCGGACATTACAGGATATCCGTGATGATCCACAACCCATGGGTGGTTTAGTAGTGCTTTTGGCCGGTGATTTCTGACAGACTCTTCCAATAGTCACTAGAGGTACACCTGCTGATGAGCTGAATGCCTGTTTAAAGTCTTCTTATCTTTGGAGCCATATTGTGAAAATGCACCTCACAGTCAACATGAGAGTTCAACTCCATAATGATACCACTGCTGCACAATTTGCAGATGAACTCTTAAAGATAGGAGAAGGTCAACTAGAAAGTGATTCCGAGGGTAACATCCAGTTTTCAAATACGTTTTGCCAAGTGGTGGAATCTTCAGAAAGTCTGTATGAAAAAGTTTTCCCTTATATAGGTGTAAACTATTTATCTGAAGAATGGTTATGTGCCCGCACTATTTAAGCCCCCAAAAATAGCACTGTGCTAGAAATAAATAATACAATATTAAATTTAATCCCGGGTGAAAGCAAAATCTATAGATCAATTGATACAATGGTTGATCCTGATGAATCTGTGTCATATCCCCCTGAATTTTTTAATTCACTAGAATTGTCTGGTACACCTTCACACAAAATTGTACTAAAAGTTGGAGTGCCAGTAATTTAATGCGAAACCTTGATCCACCCCGTCTCTGCAATGGCAATAGATTATGCATCACTCGAATGGGCACTAATGTTCTCCAGGCTCGAATTTTAGCTGGCTCTTTTCGAGGGGAAGAGGTCCTTATTCCTAGAATACCTATTATTCCAAATGATCTGCCTTTTGAGTTTAGACGCTTGCAATTCCCAGTTATGGTTGCCTTTGCTATGACAATTAATAAATCTCAGGGTCAAACATTGCAAGTAGTTGGTGTGCATTTTGAGTCTCCCTGTTTCTCGCATGGGCAACTCTATGTAGCATGCTCCCGTGTTTCCAGCCCAAAAAATTTATTTGTCTTTAGTTCTACTTTTAGCAAGACACGCAATATTGTTTATCAGGGGGCTTTGATCTAGATTTTGACAATTTTGAAAGAGATTTCTTCGAATAATGCTTTTGGGAAGCTTGACTTTTGTAAATACATAATTTGTCAATAATTTGTTCATCATTATTGCTCTACTGTAGTTTCATCAATGAAGCTTTTTTTACTTTATTTTTTTCACATTTAATTCATTTACATAACTCTATTCTTGAAAATTATTTTTTTATGGTGTCAACATTTCTGGTTCAATTAAGGTTTTTGTTAGCCTGCAACACACCTTATCATAGCTCATTGCATTTATCAGGATAACTTTGCTGTTTTGAATTTTACACCATTAGTATTTTCATGACTCTATAATATTATATTTGTTTGCAGAATTTATAAACAATTTGGTTTGGGTTATGTACATTAAGAATTTGTAAAAATATAAAGGTCAAAGTTTTACAACAAAAAAAAAAAATTGGAACACCATTTCTCTCCCATTTAATTTAATGATGCTTTATTTATGATTTTTAGAATTGCATTATTTTTATGCATATTATTTTTAAAAATTTGTGTTAACAAGACATAGAATATTGTTAAGTTAATGTAATATTAACAAAAACTTTACCAACCCATGAAGCGTTAGCTCCAGTCTTTTATCGCTGGGGGCAGCACTGTTAAAGCTAATAAATGCTTTCGATTGGTGTTTACTTTTTCATGCTGTTTGTTTTTAGACTAAATTGATACAAATCAAGTTAGCATTTTTTCATGCTTCAAAAGTTAAGATTATATTTTTAACGTTTCATAATACTTTTCAAATTAAAGCCGGAAATAATATTCCTTTTTTCCATCCTGCAGGTCTACATTACACTGCAACATGCTATCATAACTCTGGCTTTTGGCATTGATATTTATGTATTGTGAAAGTACTGTTTGCTACCTTAAGCTCTGGAGAGATTATAATGTGTCTACAGATCCATCATGTGGAAAGCACACCATTTAGCTGGTAGCAATGTATCGCATGTGTAGACATGTGGTGCGCTTACAGTAAAAGCAGTCGCTACCTACCCACCATGATTATCATGGCCTGTACCACGTGTACTAGGGATAATTAAAAAAAAAGGAAGTAAGACCGAATACAAATAAATATATTATGTGTGGTTTCAGTTACATTTTGGCTATCTTCAGACAAAGGTACTGAATACATTCTGTTCGCCAACTTCTTCTGGCTGGTTTTTCTATGTTCACTCTTCACCCAGAGGTACAGTCAGCGCAGAGGTCTTCTCCTAAAATGCAGCGGGCCCTCCAAGCTCTAACTAAGTGAAAGCACTAGTCTTACCAAAGCTCAACTCAACTCACATTTTATTTCCAAGCACATTATATATACAATAAAATACACACACGTGACCAGGCACTCCTGGTCAAATATAATATAAACATTTACACAGAGTAATAATAAAAATAAACTCTAACATTCCTCCCCGAGTTGATGGGTCACATCAAGTTCCGGAGGGGCCACCGGAAGCAGCACCAGCTTCACCAAGGGTCTTCGGAGCACTCCAACCGATGTCCGAACCGAAACAACCCGCACCAGGCCGTCCTTCCCAGGATGTGTCTCCACCACTCTGCCCATAAGCCACCTTGCAAGGGGCATTCTTTCCTCTTTTATCAATACTAACGTATTGATGTCGACATTGGGAGAGATGGTCTTCCACTTATTACGCTGTTGCAAGTTATTCAAGTAGTCCTTTGACCATCTTTTCCACAGATGTTGCAAGACCCACTGAACCAACTGCCATCTTGTTAGGAGATGATTCTTTACCAATAATAGGTCATCTTCCGGGACACAAGAGGATGGTTCAGCAAGCAAGAAATGGGCGGAAGTTAATACCCCTTGATCATTAGGATCATTACTCATTGGGTACAAAGGTCTCGAATTCAAACAAGACTCGATTTGAACTAGAACGGTCAGCAGTTCTTCATATGTCAACAAATTGTTCCCAATAATTCGCCTCATATGATATTTCAAAGCCTTGACCCCAGCCTCCCAAAGACCACCAAAATGGGGGGCTCCTGGAGGATTGAACTTCCACTCAGTTCCATCATTAGCTAACACGGCAGCTAGTTCTTTTAATTGATTTTGAACCAGATAGAAACATGAACGCAACTGTCGTGCAGCTCCCACAAAATTTGTTCCTTGATCACTATATAGCCGAGTGCAATGTCCTCTTCGCGCTACAAATCGCTTAAAGGCCGACATGAAGGTGGGTGTAGAGGCATCGGTGACCAATTCAAGATGTACTGCTCGGGTCACAAAGCACACAAATAGACAGATGTAGCCCTTTTCAGTCTTTCGGCCTCTACCCTTGGACAATCGAAGGTTCACAGGTCCAGCATAATCTACACCACTGATTGGAAAGGGTTTACCCGGTGTTAATCTCTCCTTGGGTAAATCGCTCATTAGCTGGCCTTGAGTGACGCGATTGTATCGACAACATGTCACGCACTCTCGAATGCATCTCTCCACCTGATCTTTTGCTCTCAGCATCCAATACTTCTGTCTCAATGTGGACAGCATCAGGTGCACACTTCCGTGCAAAGTCCGCATATGAACCGCTTGAACAATCATCTGAGCCACCTTTCCTGATGAAGGCAATAGCGCAGGATGTTTTTGTTCATATGTCATAGATGGAGCCCATCTTAATCTACCGCCGACTCTAAGGATTCCTTGATCGTCGAGGAACGGTGTTAAACCATAAATCTTGCCCGTGCGCTTCACTGATCCTAAAGTGGTCAAACTTCTTATTTCTTCCCTGAAATGCTGGCACTGAATTGCTTGAAGTATTCTCCTATGAGCATTTCTCAGTTCGGCTGTGGTTAAGTGCGACTGATATCGCTCCGCACTGTAGCGGCAGTTATGGCAAAAACGCAATATCCAGGCCACTTTTCGGATATACCCATTAAAGGTTGAGCTCATCTCTCCGATAGCCACCAAGAAAGGTGTTTCACTGATGGCATGAACACTCAGGAGCTCAATTTGACCTTGGTGCTCAAACACAGGAGGCATTCTAGGCCATTCTGTTGATTCTGCTGATAACCAGGTAGGTCCTGTCCACCAGATGGAAGACTGTTTCAGCTCGGACCCCAGAATTCCTCGCGAGGCAATATCCGCTGGATTATCTCCTGTGGGAACATAGCGCCACTCCCTGACTTGTGGACAACTCTGAATCTCCGCCACACGATTGCCGATGAAAGTGGGGAGATTTCTAGACATAGTTCTTAACCAACTCAAGACTATGGTAGAATCGGACCAACAGGTAGCACTCTCCATTTTGATATTCAATTCTTCCATTATATATTTCATTAGTCTGGTCAGCAGAAGAGCTGCGCACAATTCTAAGCGTGTAATTGACATCTTCCGAATGGGAGCCAACTTAGTCTTTGATGCCAACAGTTTTACACTGACACCATCATCAGTGGGAATTCTTATGTAAACGGCTGCCGCATAGGCGTCTTCAGAGGCATCACCGAATCCATGCAATTGTACTCCCTGGGTATTCCTTCCGAGACCCAACCATCGGGGTATTCTCAAATTTCCTATGAAATTCAATTCCTTTCTAAAATTAGTCCATGTTTCAATCAATGATTCATCCATCGGATCATCCCAATGTAATCCCGTTATCCACAACCTTTAAACCATTATTTTTCCTGTTACAAGGACAGGTGCCAACCATCCCAAGGGATCATATTACTTGGCGATAAAGGAAAGCATTTCGCGTTTGGTAGTCACCGATGTCTTTTCCAACGACTGAACGTCATATAAGAAACAGTCTTCACTTTGGATCCATCCCAAACCCAATGTCCTTATAACCTTGGATTGTTCAAACGTAATCTTTTGTGCGCAATGTTCTTTCGCAATGTTGCCCAAAATCGTCAGATCATTTGACGACCACTTCTTCAAGGTGAATCCTCCACATCTAAGCAACTCGATGAGTTCATCCCGCAACGCCATTCCATCTCTTAGATCATCTGCACCGGTAATAATGTCATCCACATAAGTATCCTTTATGATTGCTCTAGAGGCTCTAGGATACTTAGCCCCTTCATCCTCTACCAATTTTAATAGGGTTCTCATTGCCAAAAAGGGTGCTGCAGCAGTGCCATAGGTAACAGTATTAAGTCTATAAGCCATTAATTTATCTTCCGATCTTCGCCTCCATATAATTCTCTGCCTTTCTGCATCGCTAGGACGGACCAAAATCTGTCTATACATCTTTTCTATATCTGACATAATAAATATTCTGTGTCTTCGACAATTCATCAGGATAGACAATATATCTCTCTGTAGCTTTGGACCAGTGTAAAGTCTATCATTAAATGAAAATCCATTCTTGGTTTTAGCGGATGCGTCAAACACCACTCTAAATTTCCTTCTATCAGGTTGGCCTCCAAGGACGGCATGATGAGGCAGGTAGCAATGTCCCACTTGATCACCAACTGGGATCTCGGTCAGCTGGGTCATGTGTCCCAATCCTTCATATTCTTCCATAAACTTATAATAATCCCTTCCCAGCTGATCATTCAGAGCTAGGCGCCTTTCCAGGGCCATCTGCCGTCTGACACATAAGTCCAGGGAATTTCCGAAGCAATCCTGCATCCCAACCCGTGGATCAAAGGGCAAGGGAACTATATATCTCCCATTGGTGTCACGTCGAACACTATTTTTGTACAGGTCCTCACAAAACTCATCTTGGGGAGTTATTTTGTTAAAAACCCGAACCTCTTCAACTTCCCAGATTCTTTTTAAGATAGTTTCTAAATTATCCTCATACTGCACACGGGTGGTAAATACCCGCGTATTGCCGACATCGCTTCCTGACAATCCTCCTGATATAATCCATCTTAATTTCGTATTTTGTGCACACAACTGGGTCTTGTCATCTCTTCGGATTTCAGGCAGCAAGAGCAATCCGTATACATCAGTTCCCAGAATTATATCAATTTTCCCACTCTTCATAAACTGGGGATCCGCAAGCTGTATATCTCTCAACTTCTCGGTTATTGGTAGGCGAAGGTCCCTGCTCGGTAACAGTCCTGTCATTTTATTCACCACCAAAGCCTGCAATGGCAACTCCCAGTCTTGATTTCCTATGAGGCCTGATGGCAAAATGGGCAAGGTTTTTAACTTCCTCTCCCTTAGTAGCATTGATCCCATAGATCTGAGCGTCAACTTTGGAGACCGGGATACTCAGACCCTGGAGCACGTCCCTATGTATAAAGGAAGACTGCGAACCCTGATCTAGCAAGGCTCTCACCACCTTTTCTTCATTCAGATGATTTACCAACCGCACTAAAGCCGTGGCCAAAAGCGCCGTTGGCACCGCTGTTCTCACATGCATGCCGGCGAATGACACATCAGGCTTTTCTGCATTGGATTCAGTCTTCGTGTGGATGTTCTCCTTAGTGCTCGATGGTCCCTGATTTGATGTCAAATGCTCCCCGAGTTGCAGCAAGGCATTGTGCGACTTCTTGCATATATTGCATTCTACATCTCTCCCGCATTGGCGCCCGTGATGACCCAATCGGAAACATTTGAAGCAAGCTCTTTGCCTCATCAATACTTCTCTTCTCTTCTGAATAGACATGGCCAACCACTTCTGACAATTCCTCAACCAGTGGTCGCCACGACAGAACAGACATGCCATCAGGTCTCTTTCTCTTGGCTTGTTGACCTCAGCCACATGTAGCCTCGTGGCATTTGGCCTTGTACTCCTGGAATTCGAGGATGCCCCAAATCCAGCTCTTACATAGGCCAGACGCTCTTCGCCCTTTACTTCTCGTCTTAAAAACTTTAACAACGAGCCGAGCCGCCCATCAACAGGTTGAGGTGTATCTTCACCTTCATCATTATATCCCGAAAGGGCACTACGCTGCCACACCGTGATCAACTCCTCCGACAGACTTGACTCCACAAGCGGGTACAAGAACGCCGCATTTGTTCGGCAGTGATTCCCAGGGATTCCAATGATCTTAAGTAGGACTCCAATTTGTCATAGAGATCCTCAATCCCTATGGTCTTTCTCCGGGCGATATTCACCACTAATCCCAATAGTTGTCTCACGTATACCTCTGTGAGAATCACTCTATCTCCAAAGCGGTCTTTCAACGCCGCAATGGCCTTTGGATAGTTGTCTGCGGTGATGGGATAACTCCTCACTAGCCTTGAGGCTCTTGTGTTTTCCTTCATGGATTGCACCAAATACTGGAATTTATCCACATTTGAGAGTGTAGAATCCTCATGTATCGTGGAAAATTGGGCCCACCAGCCCAACCACTCCAGCCAGGATCCATCAAATTTTTTCAATTCCAATTTGGGCAATCGGCAGCCTCTTGTTCCAGGCAGAGAGCCCTTTTCCGAACTATTATCATGGAGGGCATCAATATTTTTCATCAGAGAGCTGAGGAAGTAATTAACTCTTATCTCAAGATTTATCCACTTCTGATCATACTGGATGACTGTATCCCTCTCCTCCTCTAGTACCTTGTCATCATTCTCCTCATCGTCCAGCATCAATTCCCAGATTAACTTATCTTCATCTTGAAGACTTGCCATGTGCTTTTCGAGGAGTTTATAATTCATTCTTATCGTATTTTCAGCAGGAGTTTCCTCATCCAACTCCAGTTCTACCTTTTTAATCATCTTGGAAATAATCGTTCTTTGAACGGCTCTACTTCTTATTGCCCGCTTCATTTTCTAGACTTGCTGCTGTTCTTAACTTAACGCGCTATACCTCTGTTTTATCTCTTGAGTTTAATTTGCAAGAACTTTCTTAAAGCCTTGTTTACATAAATTCTTCTTTGTTATAATATTGCTTAAATTTATATAAGCCTTTTTTTCTTGATTATCTTAGTATCAACAAATTGAATTTACGGATTTTAAACTTTTATCTTCTTTATCTCTTGAGTGAACCTTTCTAAATCTTGTAACTTTATCCGGCTCGAGGGACCAAAAATGTTCGCCAACTTCTTCTGGATGGTTTTCCTATGTTCACTCTTCACCCAGAGGTACAGTCAGCGCAGAGGTCTTCTCCTAAAATGCAGCGGGCCCTCCAAGCTCTAACTAAGTGAAAGCACTAGTCTCACCAAAGCTCAACTCAACTCACATTTTATTTCCAAGCACACTATATATACAATAAAATACACACACGTGATCAGGCACTCCTGGTCAAATATAATATAAACATTTACACAGAGTAATAATAAAAATAGACTCTAACACATTCAGTAATTTTGTCTTTATATGGCAATAATGCTGTTACTGAAACATCACACATAATTTTTTTATTTTTTATTTGGTCTTGCTTTTTTGGTATTTTTAAAATTGCCCTTGCCTATTAGAAAATTATGAAAATTTCCTTTTTATTTTATATACCATTTTAAAAAGTACATTCTTTTGTTAAAATATCCAATTTCCCACACTTTTCTAAAACTCCAACAATAACTAATAAAAAATTCTTCCAAGTCCAGGTATTTCAATATTGCAGAAATATATTACATTTATAAAAGTTGCTTAACTATTTAGATATGTAAATGCCGGATTAGGTGCCCTTTAAAATGTTTGCTCTGGTTGTTTCTTCTTGGACAGCCGAGAGTGAAGTGGACAAAGTGAAATTTTCAGGTTGTGCCGACCATTTTACTTTATTCACACTAATCATTAGATTTTTTTTTTTTTGAGAATTAAAGCCCAGTTTGGTTACTTGCATCACTGGAGGGGTTGGACTTTTTCAAGAATCAGGAGCAATTGGGGCAATTTTTTATCAGAACAAAGTGTCTGAATCTCCATTCGATGATCCCAGGTCATGGTTTTTAAAAATTAACAGTTTAGACCACTCTTCCAAACAGCACTCTATTCATTAGATGTGTTTGTGAAATGGATCCTATATTTCAGATTTTTTACAAGCATTTTCGATATTGCTGTTTTCAGTTTATCTCCATTTTGCCGAAAGAAAATTCATTACATTGAGTTTACAAACAGTTGGGGCCTCTATTCATTCATGAGTAAACCTCACTCGAACAATACCCGGGTAACGCCCAGGTTTTACCCGATTAAATGTTTTTATTCATATATTATTCGTTACAATTATAAATTGGCGCCGTGGATGTCACTCTTGTGAAACGTCCCGCTCCAAACTTTGTGTCTGAGAAGCGATATTTTTATAGAAAGATGATCTGGCTTTGTATCTTCTGCTCGAATGAATGAGTTGTGAGATAAATGAAGAATATAGAAAGACTATACCGTTTAGCCTTTCAGCAGACGGAGATGGGAGTGGAGTTAGAATTTACCTATCAGCTGGTATAAATATGGAGAAATCTTGCTATCGCAGCAATCACCATCTTATTTAAACAAGTGGTCGAAGATTAGAACATTAACGACTATCCAGAAACCTTTTTTTCTTTCTCTTTCTTATTTTATTAAATTTGACTAGCTTTTTAGGGCCATATGTTGAACAGAGGGCTAAAAATATATTTAATTATATTGCCACGTGGAAAATTAGGAAAACAAAAACTTCAGGAGGAGACAACAATTTATTTCAGGGAAGGACAAACTATGAATTGTAAACAAAAGATAAGCCACGAGGGAAATTTACAGAGAGAGAGTCGCAAGATATAAACATAAAAATGACCACTCTGTTAATAAAAAATAATAAAATTAATAAATACTATGAGACAATATTTTCAAATATTAAAAATCTTCACGGAAACATTCGAATTTCTAAGGAATGTTTGTGAAGATAATGGTTTATCTCTTTCACAAATATACACTGCTTTTCACATGTGTAGACATATGGTGCACTTACAGTAAAAGCAATAGTCTACTTCTACCCATCATGATTATTGTGGCCTGTACCACGTGTACTAGGGAAAAGTGAAAAAAAAACAAATATTCAGGTAGTTTGCACGTTTTAAAAGTATGGTGAAGAAAATTTGAAGATGAAGAAAGGCATAGCCGGCCTATTTTTCATGAGAAACGAGAAACTTCTCTCAGAGATAAGAAAAAGGAAAAAAAGAGGATCGTTGTTTTGCTATCAGAATTCTTGAAAAGGAATTAAATTTAATAGGAAGACAATTTGGAAAGGAATATGTTGCGTGTGTATTGCCCAATTTGTGCCATATTTTCGGTCTGATGATCAAAAAGCATGAAGGTGTTGAATATGCCAGACATTCTTAAAACAACTCGTAGAAAAAGAATATGCATTAATTCAATTGTGATAGGTGATTAAACATGTCAATTGTCAATTAAACAACTTTATTGACATCTCGTCAATCTTTACACTCAAAGGGAGTTAAACATGGTGTTTTCGTTATGATCATACTGCTAAACGATAAAATACTAAATGAAAGTCATCAAAATACCAAAAGGCAAAAATGTTGGTCTAAAGTCAAAATTTGAAACAATGCTGATGTATTTTTACGATAGCAAGATAATTATTCACCCTTAATTTGTCACTGAATTATTTATTTATGCTTATGAGGTGATACAGCAGCGTATTTACAATTAGAGAGGAAACAAAATTAATTAAATCTAGAAAAAAGAAGTGAGGACATATCGGTCATTAAAGTCTGAGAGGCAAGTCCTTCAGCCAGTTCAGGGCTTCCGGGGTGACAGAATGGAGATTGGAGATTCCTCCATTGAATTTGTACAGCGGGCAGTCATCTAGTATGTGGGACATTGATTGTGGGACGTTGCAGGCACAATTTGGATCTTTGGTGTAGCCCCATAACTTCATCAGCTCTGCACACCTTCCCTGACCTGTCCTAAAGCGGTTTAGAAGCACCCATTCTCGTCGAGGGAGGGAAAAACCTGGGATCTTGACATTTGGCCTTGTGATGAGGTTCTTGTTTGGGATATCGGTGCTGATCCAGGAATTTGTCCATGCTTCTGAGATATTAAAATTTTGGGAGAGAAGTTGGTTTCCTCTGGACCATATCGGCTTCCTTGATTTTAGTCTATGATTTGGGGGAGACTGTAGGATAGGGTTAATTTCGAGGTCGGGTGAATCCAAGAGTTTTTGGTACATTTTCTTGGTGGCTTCCTTTCTGCGTAGTTCAGGTGGAGAGAGACATATCATGAGTGCATAATGTAGCTGCTGTATTGTCCGTGAGGTCAAGAGACGTACGGACCTCTGTGGTGTTGTCACTGAAGACAACCGTTAATGCTGATTATTCAGAAATACTTAAGCGTCTTATGAAGATAATAACTCCGCCTTTGCCGGTCCCAAGCCCGGATAAAAAAATGAGGAGGGGGAGCAGTAACAAGCTCACTAATAAAACTGGGTTCAGCTTGCCCGGCTGATAGTACCCTGTAAGGGCTCCTAATCCAGGGATACAGGATGAGCAGCGTTTAAACTCCATGTTAGGAGCGGCTGCAAATGGCGTCTGTTCCTCATGTCAGAGGCAGCCATTTCTTTTGGAGCTAAGTTGGCCTGCCACTGAGTAGTGCTCCCAGTCTTAATGACAAAAGCAGACGCATTTTACTTCACACAACTGTATTGACTCATCCATTGATGAGCTCTACTCTTCCCTGGCAGAAACCATCAAAAGTCTCAAGTTTTACAAGCTTGATATCTTAATATGATTGAGTGGAGATAAGAAAGAAGAAGAATTAGAAGAATGAATATATTTCTACGAGTACGATTTGGACACGGAACGTGTCGACTGGCGTCCAGATATACATCGCCCAGATGTCTTTCCAATCAATAGAGTGTACTCCTACCCCTGCGTCACGCGATGTGACCGAAGAATCTCAAAATAAAAAGATATATTGCCTCATTTAGTTACTTCATCTATTTTATCAATTTATATGGAAATTAGCCAAGGTCTGCGTTCTAGCGAAATATTATTCTTGACACATGGCAGGGCCATCTGTGGGTGAGGAAATAAATATAGAAATTGATATCACGCAATCTCCATTATATTGGTATAAATAGGAAAACTCGGAACAGTAAAAGTTTTGCTTCACAGGTGAGATGACAACGATATTACTTGGTTCTTTACTCTTCTTATTGGGGTCACATATTCTGCCTTCAGATGGTGAAGAAATAAGTAAGTGATAATAGTAAATTTTGATACAGTTGAACCTGTCTATAGCCCCCCCTCTAATTAGCGCCTCCCTCTCTATAGCGCCCGATTTTAAATACGTAGTACGATGCGATTTACATTAAAAGTGACCTGTCTATAGCACCCCCTCTCTATAGCACCCTATTTTGACAAGTCCCAAAAGGGGAAGCTATAGACAGGTTTAACTGTACATCAGTGCTCCATATGTTATGTGAATTCGAAACTATTATAGACGCGTATGTTTCTTTTAAAAACTGGTTGTATAGCTTTATAATTATCTACTGCCCTTACTGCAATGAAAAATTAATAGAAGAGCCTGGCTCATCAATGGTGAACCATTCCAGAGGTTTCGTCAGTTTAATCTACCATACCGCTGCTATATTGCATTTTTTCGGTTTTCCTTTTATAGTGATACTGATGCTAGACTCTTGGAATGGGTATTTTAGATGAACTATGGACATAAGCTTTGAAGACAGTAGAATTACATACAATGATGAGTATATGGACTTTTAGTTTCCCTCAAACCTTCAATTTTTGATATTATAATTTGATTTTTAAAAATACAGTTAAACCTGTCTATAGCGCCCCCTCTAAATAGCGCCTCCTTCTCTATAGCGCCCGATTTTAAATACGTAGTATGATGCGATTCGCATTAAACGTGACCTGTCTATAGCACCCACTCTCTATAGCACCTTATTTTGGTGAGTCCCAAGAGGGGGCGCTATAGACAGGTTTAACTGTATATACAAATAAGTAAACACAATATTTCGCAATTTTGTATGTAAGAAATATAATTATTTTATGCTATATATTTTCAATTTATTCGACACATTTCTACAATTAGTAAAAAGGTGATGAAATAATATATTTGGGGAGGCTTGGATTATATATAAGTGGTAAAATTTTAAAAAGGGTTTCGCGCGCGCGTAAATTTAAAATTGGAAATTTCACCACTGATGAACCAAGTCTTCTCAAATCTTTTTTAAACTTCTGTTTGATAATTGGAGAAACTTGCGCTATATATTGTTACAACTTGAGATGTAGATGTTTTTTGTTCAGCGGTTTCCATTGTACCGTAGAATAAACTAGAACGAGTTCTCATTAAAAAGCTAACGCTTTATTTTGGTAAGGTTACAAAAAGAATGAAGAACGCCGTGGCTACACAATGTTACCAAAGAACAAAAAAATCAACCTTGATTTGTTTAATAAGTTAAATTATTAATTAAAATATTTACATGAGTCTATGTCGGCTGTGACAATATTAAAAAAAGAAACAATTTTATTCCAAATTCTTTATGTATATAGACATATAAGAGAACAATATTTAATGCCTTGCCAAATGCTTTATTTTCATTTACTTCTGACGAAGACAAAATATTTTTGTCGAAACGTTGAGAAAATTAAAAACTCTAACTGGCCAAAGTGTCTATCTTTCATAGAAATATGAATGCCAGCCAGGCAGCTTCTATGTTTACGATAGACATATAAGGTAAAGCTACTTCAAATATTCAGGATTTTTATTGTAAAGAATGAGTAAATTCAATATTTTTATATTGGAGAATTTGATAGATTCTAGTACAACAACAATAACAAAAAGCCTTTATTTAGGGTCACTGACCCTATACAGGATTCACCAGAGGTATGCATAAGAACAAAGCAGTGAGACAAAGGAAACAACGATATAGACAGAAGAAAAAGAAAGAGAAAGTGGGAAGCAAGAAAAACAACACAAAAAGAGTAGCAGTAAGAAAGTGAGGAGTGAGTGTCACTTGGCCTTCTTCTGAGATATGGACTTGTGGAAACCATAAAACGCCGTAGCAATATACTTATTCTGGGTCATATTGTCAATTATTGAAGGAAGTGAAGCACAGAGTTGCCCAGTTTTGTGCCTAAGGGTTCTTCTTTCAGAGCAGAGCAATCAAAAATATAGTGAGTGATTGATAGATTCTAGTATACCATGGTTTTGGGCTATGGGTCTCATCGGTACAGGGACGGCTTCGATTTCATAACATTCGATGAGAGGTCGCATTTACCAAACAGGTAAGCTGGGCAAAGGCGACTTTCAGGCAAGGTTACAACCTAGAGTTACGAGAGAATGATATTCATGTCACCAAATAGAAACCTCTTCCATTAATTTATTATTTTTTTATTTAGACTTAAGCGCTATGTCCCCTTAGGGACACTTGCACTTTAAAGGTAAACTAAACATAGAAAGAAAATATATTTGTAATATGTAAAAGAATTAGTATGCAATTTAGTTAGATTCGGTTCCAAAATCACTTTATTAGGTACCGCTCAAAAGAACAACCTAGATTATGACAATTGCAACAATGAATAATATGTGAAAGTTATTCACATATTAAACAAAATGTTAACGCGGTATTCAATTCAGGTTCATGACTGTCGGGAATCGAGGGTGTTTACACTCGTCCACTGACTCTGTAATATCTTTGAGAAATACCTATATATATCCTATTTCTTTTATATATTTAAATATGAAATGATTCTTTGATATTCGTGTTCATCACAAAACTAATATTTCTTTCATTAAGAAAGTTTGCATATACAAGGTGCTAAATATGCCTTTGTGTTCGATGTGAAATCCATAAATTTTTAAAAATCATTGTTTGTGTTTAAATGACTACTAAATAAAAGTTTTAACAGCTTGTTTAAACTTTAATTCTGATTAAAGTTATTTGTATAAAAATATGACGCAATAACCTGGTAGGTAGACAACTATTTATTCTAACATATTCAATGCATATCTGAAAATTCTGGTAATGGATCCATTATTAGAAAATATAACGAAAATGTATTTACGCAATTCAAATCATTTATCAATATATCAATTTTTCATTGTTGTTGTTGTCGTATCCAATGAAGAGCCTCAGATGTCTCCATACATCTCTATCACAGCAGTCGCAATGTTCTCTAGGTTGGTTGTATACTGTGTTGTTTTTGTCGTGTCCAATGAAGAGTCTCAGATGTCTCCATGCATCTCTATCACAGCAGTCGCAATGTCCACTATCTTGGGTGTGTATAGTGTATTGTTGTTGTTGTTGTGTTCAATGAAGAACCTCAGATGTCTCCATACATCTCTATCACAGCAGTCGCAATGTTCTCTATCTTGGGTGTGTATACTGTATTGTTGTTGTTGTCGTGTCCAATGAAGAGCCTCAGATGTCTCCATACATCTCTATCACAGCAGTTACAATGTTCTCTATCTTGGGTGTATACTGTGTTGTTTTTGTCGTGTCTAATGAGGAGACTCAGATGTCTCTATACATCTCTATCACAGCAGTCACAATGTTCTCTATCTTGGATGTGTATACTGTATTGTTGTTGTTGTGTCCAATGAGGAGCCTCAGATGTCTCCATACATCTCTATCACAGCAGTCACAATGTTCTCTATCTTGGATGTGTATACTGTATTGTGTTTTTGTTGTTGTGTCCAATGAAAATGCCTCAGGTGTCTCCATACATCTCTATCACAGAAGCCGCAATGTTCTCTATCTTGGGTGTATATACTGTATTGTTGTTGTTGTTGTGTCCAATGAAGAGCCTCAGATTTCTCCATACATCTCTATCACAGCAGTCACAATGTTCTCTATCTTGGGTGTGTGTGTATACTGTATTGTTTTGTTGTTGTTGTGTCCAATTAAGAGCCTCAGATGTTTCCATACATCTCTATCACAGCAGTCGCAATGGCCTCTATCTTGGGTGTGTATACTGTATTGTTGTTGTTGTCGTGTCCAATGAAGAGCCACAGATGTTTCCATACATCTCTATCACAGCAGTCACAATGTTCTCTATCTTGGCTGTGTATACTGTATTGTTGTTGTTGTTGTGTCCAATGAAGAGTCTCAGATGTCTCCATACATCTCTATCACAGCAGTCACAATGTTCTCTATCTTGGTGGGGGTGGAGGGGTGGAAAGCAATTTATATCAAGTAATCTATTATCATAATATCATTTCTAAGATTCCACCCATCAGTGTAGCATATATGAGCAGAATGATCCAATACAGTATTAAAGCTCTAAAGAAGCGGTCTGGTAGATTAAACCGGCGAAACTGTTGGGAGGGTTTACCACCGATAAGCCAAGCCCTCCCTATATTTTTTCATCGCAGTAAGGACAGTAGAAGTTTGTTTTCTGTTTAAAAGAAACATTCGCGTCTTAATGTTTCCATTTATTATATATAGATGGCGAGTTATTGCTTTCTATTAAGTTCATGTCTATCTAATCATTTTTAGTTCACAAAAGATGTAGCCATCATGGTTTTCACCTTTGATAGTATTTTGCCGAGAAGCTACGTCTCTAATGCTCATTATTTTTCATTAGTTCATATGTGAGTGAACATATATTTTATCTCCCTTTACAATATTCGTGTAATGTATTCAGAAAGCTTTTAAAATGTCAAGGTAGAATTTCATTATAATTGTTTTGCTTATTCCTAGTACACGTGGTATAGGCCATGTAATCAAGGTGGGTAGAGGTAGGCGACTGCTTTTACTGTAAGTGCACCACATGTCTACTTATTAAATGTTTAACAAGAAAATAATATATACGGATTATTTGGAAATTTTACCGATATTGATTCGCCATAGTTTTGAAAAATCTTTTTAAAACAATAAAATGAGATATATGGATTTTTAACTTATGAGCATTTTTATTTATCTCTTTTAAAAAGTATCTCTATAATTAAATTTTCATCTATTAATTATATATTCATATAATTAAAAATTTCGAAATACAGTTAAACTTGTCTATAGCGCCCCCTCTTGAGGCTCACCAAAATAGAGTGCTATAGACAGGTCACTTTTAATGTAAATCGCATCGTACTACGTATTTAAAATCGGGCGCTATAGAGAGGAAGGCGTTATTTAGAGGGGGCGCTATAGAAAGGTTTAACTGTTGTTGAATTTGAAAAAAAAAATAAATGTGGGGAAGGTCAATCTTACCCAGATTGAAAATAGAGATTCACCAGTTGTGTTTGCCCAAGTTGTAGAAATACAATTTAACAAAAATGGCCTAAATATATATTTTATTTTGCTTATCAAAAATGACTGGGCAATAAAAATAAATAAACAGATAAAAAGGGTGATAATCAAATTGGCCAAAAGGTTAGATATATTTAAAATTAGAATAAACAAAACAAGTGATACAAGTTAAATATACATACAAACAAATAATGTAGAGAGCAAAATAACTAGGGGTGGAAAGGCAAAATCTTTTTCAAACAAAGTTTGCAAATACTTATCTAAGCTTCCGTTTTGTAAAAAAACAAATCTTGTTTTCAATTCTGTCGATAAATTTGATCAAGAGTTCACTTGAAATAATTCTTCACTTGAGATAATTTTCCAGATTAATTCTTCTGTTCCTTAACAGGAAACTATATCGCAACCCACTTAATTGGTGCGCAATTCTATAACGACGCTCTCCTCGTTCTCTTCTTTGTTTCATTCACACGTGGTTACTCATTCCTTCTGAGGCACGGAGCTCATATTTCCCCGGTGCTGCCGTTTGTCCTTTCTTCTTTTTTCTCCCCGTCACCGCGCATAGGTGCTCGCGCATGGGATGGGGGGGGCGATGTCTTGTTTGTTTACAAATTTTGCTCCTTCCATTCTTTATTCCTTTCCACCCATTAAGAGAAAGAGGCAACAAAAATAAAATAAAAATATATATACATAATAATAATAGGGGAAAATATATAAAACATACAATTATAAATTATCTATTTTTAACATACTCCCACCTTTTTGTATGGGAATACAAAAAAAAAAATCTTAATTAGGAAAGATTATTGGTGTACACCCCCAATCTGGTAGGTTTTTTCACTTCTCTTCCAGACCTAGTAAAAATTGACTGTTCTCCATCTGTTGATATCTCCTGGGCTTTGATCCCTTCTGTCTTAGGTAATCTCACCTCCCTGGAAATATCAGAGCCAAGTTCCAAAGAGAAAAGTATCTTTAACGGTCTTACAAATTCACCCGTAGCAGTCCTAACTCTAGCTACACGTTCTCTGCCATCCTTCCCGGGGTACAGTTCCAAGATTCTGCCTAGTGGCCAGAATATTCATTTTTGATCATCTCGACCAATCAGCACAACTTCGCCTGGAAGAAACCTTTTACCCTCCGTTTCATTCCTCTTTTGTACGAGCATGGCGAGGTATTCCTTGTGGAATCTTTCCTTCTCATCTATACCTACGGTCTGAAAAGCTTTGCGGATTTCAGCGATGGCTCCTATTTTCTTTTCCCTAAATCTTATCAGGATTTCAGGTAAAAGTTCAATCAGATTAGGTCCAGTCTCTAAACATTCATTTAGAGACAAACTTCTCTTACTTGCTTTACATGATGCATCGTAAACGGGTCGAATAGGAGTAGTCTGACTCTGAACCTTATATATTGGGCGATGTGGTAGATAATGTCCAATAGGTCTGATGTCTTCCCTGTCAACTTCTTCTATAAGGTTTTCCCTGAACCAGGATCGGAAGACTTCATCATAAGGAACAAACTGACCCTTTTGTGTCAACTTTTGAGTCATAGCCTCCAAGCGCCTTTTGGCTATTTCCAAGTTATTAGGTATTGTCCCAATTCCTTCCTTCCATGGAAGAGATACAAGATAACGTCCATCATGGCCTCGACCTATTTTCTCACAAAACTTTTCTTGCATGAGAACATTTTTCTCTTTCTCAGAGATGACCTCTGTAGGATCTCGTATCCCTATTGTTTCTAATTCCCATAAGGATGTTACTCTCTGTTGGGTTGTAAGTAA
>CP092873.1:12945828-12980901 GCA_030710605.1 Cordylochernes scorpioides | reverse complement strand
AAGAGACAAAGGACGCCTCCCCGTCAGAATAGACGTCAAAACCAGACGCCATCTATTGACCGTTCCGCAAACTAGCGTCTTCGGGTCGGTAACAAAGTCACAACACCAGCTTTGGCAAACTGAAAAAGCGCCCACCTAGAGACCATTTCTCATGGAATAAAGTCCGCCCTAGGCTGACTAGGGTCATTAGCCCGAAACCATGGGCTATTTTGACGGGAGAGGTGACCTTTGTCTCTTTATATTATTCTATATGAATTTATATCGATTTGATTTGTTTCAAATACCTCAATCACTCATAAAAATAACATTAGATGTATAAAACTATAATATATATATGGGATATTTTCTCATAGTGTACACATATATATATAACGACAAATTTAATTTACTATTTTAAAATCATAATAACATATATCAAACATCAAAGATAATATTTTAGAATGAAATTTGACAATTATACCGCAAATGTTTCTTTTGAACGGGAAATCGAAATTTATTCTAAGGTGAAAAAACGACTATTTCTACCCTTAGGGATGAAGTATGATAGGATGAATTGTAAAGAGTAATGATAAACGGAAAAAATAAAGTGTCCAGGGATATAGGAATATTAATAAAATGTTTTGAGAATAGAGCAATCCATAAATATATATTTAATTAAAAAGACATATATTTGATCAAAATATCATTTATTATACCAATATTTCAGTTGGCTGAACGCCAACCTGAATTTGTTGTTGACACACACATTATTATGTTATAATACCTTGAAAAAGGTTGGCGTTCAGCCAACTGAAATATTAGTAAAATAAATTATATTTTGAGCCAATATATGCCTTTTAATTAAAAAATATATATATAATGTGTAAAACGAATATTTTATTCGCAGGACGAACAAGTGCCGGAAATTCCAAGCACATCTGATGATACTGAACCTCCTTCAGAAACAATGTAAGTCTTACTTCAATATGATATGTCAAGATAATACTAACCTGTTTATTTCAGTGTCAGCAAGAGCCTTCATAGAAGAAATCATAATTTGATTCCCAAATTTCTTCGCCAAGTTTTCGATTTCTCAAGAAGACATCCAGATTGCTTGGAATCCGCTGCAGAAGAAGGTAAAAACCTCATCTCATGATAGACAAAATAATATTTGAATAATTTGATAAATGGCTGAATATATTTCATACAATAGATTTTATCATATTAGAAATATATAAGGAATAGAGATATAAGGATTAGAGAGAATTGTAACTTTAATAGTAAACTATGCGTGTGTTATATCCATAGCATCTTCATTGCAATTATTAACAAAGAACATAATTCATACATAAGGCTTTAGCATTTGGATATTAACTATTTGCTCAAGACAGCCTGATATAATGACTATGATGAATAAATACAGGGTGATCCAAAAGTCCCGCACAACTTTAAAAATTAATAACTCCGCGAATATTTGCGCTAGGGCAATGCGGTAAACACCATTGTGTTCAGGATGCAATGGGATTTTTTATGGCAAATAATGAAAAATTCGAAATTGATTTTAGTTACAACCTTACTTTCTAGATGGCGCTCTACCAGAATCAGCGATTCAGCGGCCAAATGGTTTGATAAATTGAAAAATATAACTGAACGACACGTATTTTTTCTTTTTGAATACCAGGAAAGAACCCTAATAATATCAAATGATGAATTAATAAAACACCATTTCGCCAAAAGTTAGAAGAAATGGTTAACGATTTTCAAATACAATCTGAGATATGTAAAATAGGTATATGCAAATTAAAACATGTAGCAAAAAAAAAACTGATATTTTAGATGAGATTTGCTGGAATCCTCTCAGCTATTTAAATTTCGAAAATAATAATTTTCTATTTTTTT
The DNA here is from genome assembly GCA_030710605.1 of Cordylochernes scorpioides. Classification (NCBI taxonomy): domain Eukaryota; kingdom Metazoa; phylum Arthropoda; class Arachnida; order Pseudoscorpiones; family Chernetidae; genus Cordylochernes; species Cordylochernes scorpioides. The sequence continues at coordinate 12,979,023 of CP092873.1, read as the reverse complement.
TAAATTCAACTCTCTCTCAGTTATTTATATATCTCTGATTATTTATTTTACTCTGGAATGCCGTTGTTGTTTTTGTCGTGTCCAATAAAGAGCCTCAGATGTCTCCATGCATCTCTATCACAGCAGCAGCAATGTCCACTATTTTGGGTGTGTAAAGCAGCTGCTCTGGGTCTATGTCAATTTTCTGCAAGGTTGCGGTCATGAGAATATGTGGGTAGGTGTTAGTTCCACACCAGGACAGTTGTTGCATGTTCTATAGGTTCTTGTGCCCTCTGGATGCATTGTCATTCCATTATAATGTTTTGTTCTAAATCTTGTTATAGTTTTGTCATTTTTCTCTCGGAGTTTATTTCACATTTTGATCTTTTCTTATTTTTGTTTAATTATCTTGTATTTTGCAAAAGCATTAGCGTCAAATAATGACATTTGTTCTTTCCTTTGGCTCAACTTTCTGGCTTCCTTTGCAAATTCCACTGCTATTTCATTACCCCCTATCCAAACACTGCCAGGAATCCATTGTAGAATGCAGTTATTCTCCAATGATATCAGTTGAGTAAGCAACGAGTGTATTTTCTGTGTGATTTTAGTATTGACCTTCTGAATTGCTTCTAGATCGGATATGAAGTCGCTGTATATTATAATTCCTTCTGCTTGATGCAGGGATGGTTGGTTAAGGCATACATTAAGAGCTTTCCAGATAGCTGTCAGTTCACAAGTGAAGTTTGACGAAATCTTTCTTGCTCCTTCTTTGATTTTGATGTATTTTCCATATTGCAGTATTATGTTTATTGCAGCCCCTCCATTACTTATGGTAAGGTCTGATGATTCATCTGTATATGCTGCTGAATAATTTATCTGATCGCATAAACCAATTGTGTCAAGTCCATTCTTTTTAAGTATGTTTTTGTTCTCTTTCTGAAGGAAATCTATAGGTTTGTGTTTATTGGGTTTATGGTCATTTTGAGTTTCATTGCCCACTTCTCCAGTCCTCTCATTGATGTGTTCAGTATTTTTCTGATATTTCTATACTGATACTTGTGTGCCATATGGCTATATGATCTGCATAACAGGCAGCCTTTGTGTCTTCAGTGAGGTAAGGATGGATGTTGTTAAGGTTGTGTCATAATTAGACGTACAACAACTCAAACTTGACTATGACTCTTTTTTAGCTCTTATTCTTTTCGTTTGCCAACAACAAATGTCCAATTTATATTCACACATATTCTTACATAACTAGACTTTAAAGAATGCAAATAATATTCATCTATTTACATACACAACACATCTCCCCCCTTAATAATACTCCAGTCGGCCTGGGGGTTTCCTGGCTCTCTGAGGTCTACGACTGCGGACGGGCACTTGCACAGCGGCAGCCTCCGGTTTAGAAGTGCAAGAGGGCACGTGCACAGCAGCAGGCCCCTGTCTAGGAGTGCAAGAGGTAGGTACGTGCACAGAAGCAGTCTCCTCCTTGTTTCCTGATGTAACCTCGGGAACCTCCTCTTCACTTTCTTTCGGACTTCCACCTACAGGCTTCTCTCCTGATGTTCGAGGAAGTATCAAATATCTTGTCTCCACTTGTTTCTTTCTCACAAGTCGCAATTGATTGATATGTCTCTTATACACGACGCCCTCGCAACTTATAAGGTAGTGACGGTAGCTCAATAATTTCAAAATGGTACCTTTTTACCGTTTAGGTCCAGTTGCATAGTTGCGGAAATAAACCTCGCAACCTGTAATAAACTGCTTCTGCCTTCTTACGGCCTCATGAAATACCTCTCGCGGATTTCCCACCTTGGTATTAAATTCGAGAATTTTGTACTTAAACTTCTCTTCATTAGCAGTTCCGCGGGGGAATTCCTTTATTACAGTTTGGGGGAATGCTCTATGAGCAAATAAGAATCTTTGTAGATTCGTCTCTAAATCATCCTTCCCATTACTCTTTCTCAAAAGGTTTTTAAACTCTCTTACATACCTCTCAGCTAAACCATTTGTACTAGGATTATACGAACTGATCTTAGTGTGCCGTATACCATTTATTTTGGTAAATTTCTCGAATTCATCGGATATAAACTGTCTTCCGTTATCTGTAATAAAATTTCGGGCAATCCAAATCTGGCAAAAATTTCTCTAAGATGATTTATAATCGTTTTGCTGGTAATATCTTTGATAAAAATTTCTATCCGCTTTGAGTATGCGTCCACGAGAACCAAAAACATTCTTCCCATGAACGGACCCGCTAGATCAAGATGAAGTCGATGCCACGGTTTTTCGGGCCAAGTCCATTCCGAGATGGTAGCCGGGGACATGCTTGCCGATTCTTGGCATACTCTACATTCTCTAGTTAACTCCTCGATGTTACTGTCTATGCCTGGCCACCTGAAAATACCGTCTGGCAATCATCTTCATTTTAAAAATCCCCATGCTTTTTTCATGCAAGTCATTTAATTTTAAAGATCTTAATTTTTGAGGAATTACCACTCTTTCACGCCATTGAAGACAACCAAACTCCAAACTTAATTCCTCATTGATCTTATAATGAGGAGCTAGTGGATTTTCCCTCGGTACCCTTGTGAATTTCCAGTTGCCTTCTCTAACATTCCTTAATACTATAGACAGTATTTTATCTCGGGACGTCTCATATGCCACCTCCATAAAAGAGAACGGTACCTCATTCAACTTCCTTAGAAGAAGTACCTGGTCTTCATCAAGAGACTCCCTGACACTCAATTCTAAAGGAAGACGTGACAATGCGTCAACATTGGAATTATCACTAGTTTTTGGAAATTCCACAGTATAATTAAATGCAGCTAATTTTAAGGACCATCTTTTAATTCTGGATGATGCACATATGGGAATTGGTTTATGAGGTGAAAATATATGAATTAAGGATCGGTTGTCTGTGACCCTTTCAAATTTTCGTCCCAGTAAGTATTGTCTGAATTTCTCAACGCCATTAGTTATGCTCAACGCTTTCTTTTCTAATTGAGAGAAACGTTTTCCCCGCTTCAGTTAATGTTCTAGAAGCAAAAGCTATAGGGCATTCTTCCTTTCTATCATTTCTATGACTCAGAATTATGCTTAGTCCATAATAGTCCATAGTCCATTTATAATGATTTACATTTTTTAAATAACATTCGATATTCTTTCGTCCAATTCCATCTACAATTTTTATTCAAAAGTAGATAGAATAGCGCTAAAATGTTTGCTATATTCTTTATGAATCTATAATAATAAATTAAGAGTCCTATGAAAAATCTTAATTGCGAAACATTCTTTAGGTTCAGGCGCCTCTATCACTGCTTTAATTTTATTTTCTAAGGAATGCAGTCCATATTTATCCATTTTAAACCATTAATATTCCACCGATTTCTTTTTAAATTTACATTTATATCTGTTTAACTTTAAACCTTTTTCTAGAAATCATCTAAACACTAGATCCAACTTTTGTTCATGATCTTCAAAGTATTTTCCTGCAACCAAAATATCATCTATGTAGCAGGCTACACCTGGCAAATCAGCAAATAGACTTTCCATAATCCTCTGAAATTTATTTGGTGCTACCGCTACGCCATATGGTAGTCTTTTATAAGAAAACAACCTCTTTGTTGTGTTTATATCAACAACAGCTTTGGCTTCTTCCGCTAACATTACTTGTAAGTAAGCCTGTGATAGGTCTAGAGTCGAATATACGGTGCTTGTAGATAATTTTGAAAAGATCTCATCGATCGATGGAATGGGATACTTATCTAAATATATTGCTTTATCAGCTGTACACCTAAAATCACCACATATCCTTACACTACCATCCTTTTTTAATACTGGTACTATTGGAGCTGTCCAATATGCATGAACTATAGGTTATAAAATGCCAGAATTCACTAAACGAACAATTTCATTCTCTACTTTGTTTTTTAGAGAGAAAGGTAAGCTTCTGGCCTTACAAAACACAGGAGTCACATCCTTTTTTAAATTAAAATTTATTCTAACATCCTTTAGACAGCCCAAATCTTTGTTAAACAAATCTGCCTATCTATCAATCAAACTATTTCTATTAGATTCATTTTTTAAATTTTTAATGCTAAACAATCTAGAATAATCAAAAGTTTTAACTGTTTAAAACCATTCTCTTTCTAACAAAATCACCTGGATTTTTCATTTACAACTATTAATCGTAAATATTGGTTTGGCTTCTTTTAAAAAACATTTCTTTGCCCTATAATCTCTATTGATTTACCACAAAAGGATTTTAATCTTAAATTTGGAAATAATTTTTTACCTTGCCAATAAATCTTATAGATATCTTTAGGTATTAACGTAACTGGACTTCCTGTATCTATTGTAAAGCACAAATAATTATCATCTACTGTTAAATTTATTGTGCATCAGTTTCGCCCTGTACAGAATATATAGAGTCCTCTTGTACAAATTTACATCCCCATATTTTTTACCAGCTTTGCAGACCCTACTTAAATGACCCAGTTTTTTTTTTACATTTTAAAACAAGTCTTTGTTCTATAAGGCCAAACAGAGGCGACGAGTGAATGTCTTTTACCACATCTATAACACATTATTTTTCCCCTTTGCCTGAAAGGCCTATGCTGCACCATACTATTATTGTACTCACCCTTTTTATCTTTTCCATTCACAGGGGATATCTTGGCCACTAATTTAACTTGTAATTCTCTTGTATTTATCTCCGCCAGTTCGAACGAGATCGCCACTGCAAACATTTATCCAAGGTGACATCGTCGTTCTCTTGCAGTAGCTTCTTTTGCAGGCTTTCCAACTTGATTCCAGCCACAAAACGGTCTCGCAACATGGTTCCCAGCATATCGCCGAAATGTTTCAATTCTCTAAGATATTCCGAAATTGATTCTCCTTCCTGTTGAATTCTCTTTAAAAATCTGCATCGATGTGGTATCACTTTCTTTTTTGGATCCAAATGCAGCTTAATTCTTTGAATGATAATATCATGGGGTTGATCTTTCATTAGACCAGGAAGAAAATGTCGTTTCCCCTGCTTCAAAGTTTCAGAATCTGGTAGCGAGGTAAAAATCAGCACTTTAATCTCCTCCTTCAGATGCCAAAAAGAAAGTCTCAAATTTTTGTACAAAAAGATCGAAGTGTCCTCCACTGGACTATAGCATCTAAAAGGTACTATTAACTTTGAACTTGTCATGCTGATATTTTCTACTCCTTTGTTTTCTTGAACCAGATAGTTTAAAAGATGTAGTTGTTATACTTGCGTAGACGCCGTTTTCCTCAGATTTTTACTGGCTCTGTAGATCCTGCATCCTCGTCGCCACTTTTGTTGTGTCGTAATTAGATGTACAAGAGCTCAAACTTGACCATGGCCAACAACAAATGCCCAATTTATATGCACATATATTTTTACATAATGAGGCTTTAAATAATACAAATAATATTCATCTATTTATATACACAACAGTTAATATATAGCGAGAAGAGTAGAGGACTGAGCACAGATCCCTGAGGTACACCAGCCCATGTTCTTCGGTCCTTGGAAAATGTTCCATTGACCCGAACCTTTATCCTTCTTCCCCTTAAGAAGTCTGCAATCCAGATTAAGGTTTTTCCTCTTACTCCGATGTTGTGCAGCCTTTCAAATAATTTCTCCCTCTACACTCGATCAAAATCTGAAGTCATATCCAGGAATACGGCCGTTGTCTTCTTTGGCTGTTTTTCCTGGAAAGAATCCATTATTGATTGGCAGAAGTAGAACAGTGGATCAGTTGTACAGTGTCTGGATCTTTAGGCAGTTTGGTAGAGGTTTATTTTATTATTGTTAGTGAGCCAGACTATGAGCCTAGGGTGGATAATTCATTCTGTTATTCTACAAAGTATGCTGGTAAGAGCAAATGGCCGAAAGTTCTTGCATTCCTTGGCATCTTTGTTTGGTTTCAGTATTGGCACTATAATTGATATCTTCCAATTCTTTGGTAGTTTACCAGTTTGCCATGAAATGTTCAGTATTCGTAGGAGTTGATTTTTAGCTTCGTCTCCAAAGTGTTTAATCATTTGACCAAAGACAGGTGACATCTTGGATTTAAATTTTTTATTGATGAGCTTAGCTCATTCAGTGTGAAGTCTCTAGAGAAAATATCTTGTTGATGGTAATTTCTTGCTTGTTTAACTAACTTGTTTACATTATTTTTTAGAGTCCTGCCTTCATTCATATAGCTGAGTCTGGAAGTGCTTGAAAGATATTCAGCAATTATGTCAGCCATCTGTTTGTTCGTTCTCGCTATTCATATCGGTTAGAGTTTTGGAGGATTAGTGTTGGTTTTGATTGTTTTATAACACGAATTTTATTACAGTGATGGCTTTCCTTTTTTGGATCCATTTTTTTTTCACAGAATTCTGCCCATTTCTCTCTCTCTCTTGTTTGAATATCCAAATTTCTTGTTCTAATTTGTGACTAATTTCAATGAGTTTCTTTATGATTTCTTCTGTTTTATTTGTTTTAAGAAGTTCATTGATATTGTCTCTCTCTGCAACTATTGCCTCGATATTGTGGTCCTTCCAGTAAGGTATTCACAGGTGTTTACGTCTACCTCTAGGTATAGATACTTTCGCAGCTTTGGATATGTTCGAAGAGAATTTTTCCAATTTTTTGTCAATCGTTCTGTGATTTAATTATTCGTTGCACAGTTCTTCAAGCTTCTCTGTGAATTTTTTTCCAGTGTTCTTTTATTCTGTTGGACACATTCTCAATTTTGATTTTAGGGTTGTTAAAATTGGTCTGTGGTCACTGATTGTACTTTTCAGAATTTTCCATTGTGTTGTGGGTGCAATGTTGTAATTTATCGCTGTGATGTCTATTGCGGATTCTGTGCCTGTGGACTTCTATCCAAGTCCATTTCGTTATTTAACGGTGTACGGTCGAGGTCGGTTAGCATTTCTTCAACCTGCTGACCTTTGTTATCCTGGACAGGTGATCCCCAAGTTGGTCTTTAGGCGTTAAAATCACCAAGTATGATTGCGATATCCGAAGACGCTTCACTTAATGTCTCTATCAGGCCTGTATTAATGCTAGTATTATCGTGGTGATAAATAGTTATGATTGTTATTGGTTTTTTTTTTCTGGGAGGTAGATTTCTATTGCCTGAGCTTCTGTTGTGCTTTCTGTAGGCTTACTCTGATTATAGGCGATTTCCTTAAATTTGATTTCTAGAGTTTTAATCTAAACGGCAATATCTCCTCCAGATTTTCCCGGTCTGTCCTTTCGCAGTGTTGAATAACCTTTGATATTGAATCTCAGATTCGGATTCAATTTTGTCTCCTGAAGACAAGCAATATGCACATTGTTGTCACAGAGAAGACAAGTCAGCTCTTTATTTTCCTCTGGGTACCATTTATATTGAGTTGTAGTAGATTGAATTGTGTCCTCGTAGTAGATTTCTCATCATGAGCTCGAGCTGCAGCTCCTGACGCGGCGGTTACCCCGGACGCGGTAGCATCACTGGAGATATCAGTTTTGCTCTTCATTTGAAAATGGGTGCCGTTGCAACGTTAGTCACCTTGGAAACGAACCAGAATTCGGTCAAATATTCCAAGGGTCCAGGGGGGACCGCAAGGAGGTGTGGTCGGACTTCTCCCCTTCCCCCTGGAATGCCGTCACTACAGGATAAAGCACTCTTGGTGATTTTTTAAAATTGTGATTCAGAATTTGCCACTGAAGCTTTATGAGCGTTTCGTTCCTTTAAAGATATTCGAAGCGGTAAAGGACCAATGAGTTGCTACTCTCTAAGGCGAATGATGAAAAGTTTTGAGGAAACTGGATCTCTGGAAGCAAAACCTCGGAGTGGAAGACCATCGACATGCAAGTCAGTGGCTGTTACGGTTTTGCAGAATGCTGAAGCTATTGAAACGTTATCCACGTATGAAGAAGTAAGTGCTAGACAAGTTTCTCGACAAACGGGGATTTCGTATGGAACAGTTTGGAGAGAACACACATTTAGAATTTTTCTATAAAAATACCCTAACAAAATTCAAAGTTTTCACGAGTTGGAAATCAGCGATTTTGAGAAGCGTCAAGAATTCGCTGCATGGGTTTTCCGGCAAATTGATATTGATGAAAACTGGCTGTCAAATGTTTTAAGAACAGATGATGCTCACCTTTATCTAAAGAGAGAATTTAACATTCAAAACTGCCTCATTTGGGCAACAGAAAACCCTAGGATTTTTACAGAAATACCACTTTATCAGCCCAGAGTTACAGTTTTGTGTGGGTTCACTTCTTCTTTTATTATTGGGCCATTTTTCTTTGAAAAAATCAATGGAATAACTTTTAGAACCGTTTTTGTAACTGGTGAACGTTATGTTCAACTTTTGAGAGAAAAGGTTATTCCCGTATTGCAGGCCAGACAAGCACTAAGCGAAAAAACATCCATGCAAGATGGTGGACCTCCTCATATCTCCCGCGGTGCCAAACAATTGCTGAAGGATACGTTCGGTGAAAATCGTGGGATAAGTCGCCACTTTATATACCAGTGGCCTCCAATATCACCAGACTTGACGCCTTGCAATTTCGGTTATGGGGGTACATTAAGTCGCGTTTTTATCGATGCCGGCCTACCACATTGGCCATGTTGAAGGCTTCTATCAGATGGCACGTTTTATAAATTTCAACTATTTAATTGTGACCATTCTGTCATCTATCGTCTGCAGGCGATGTTTGAGAATGAAGGGCGCCACATTGAGCAAGGATTGTGACCTAATACAAGAGAGAAGGCAGTTACCTCATGTGTTATATTTTGCAGCTCTTTGTTTTGGGTTATGGGAATAATGAATGCTGTCCTCACATCTTGACTCTTTTTTTTTTTTCTGTGAAGAGTAATTTTTTTGTTTGTCATTTGCCCACATCTTATATTATGTCGTGCAGGCCAAAGTGTCATAACTTCTCGAATAAAACTGGTATACACAATTTTAACCCTTATGTTTAGTTTATCACTTTTCGCTCATTAGAAGAAATAGCATAAGGAATATTCTCCGTACCCATCCAACTTTAGAAATTTTGCGCAAAAAATAATACAAAATGATTTTACTACCACGTTTTTCAACGCAAAAGGTCGATTTAAAAATGATTTTTTTAGGGGATACATTTTCAAAATTATGTACAGTATAATAAACAATGATAACATTTGACAAACCCATAGGATATTTGGAATGAATTACAACAAATAGATTTTGTCACCCCCCTCTATATTTCATTTTTGATCATGACAAATATCCAGTTGAATAGTAAAGTGTCGGCAATCAGTCAAGAAACTACACATTCCTTATAGCAAGAAATCCTATTAATAGTGCCATCATAATTTTTGGTACTATACTAACATTTCAAAAATCGTGTATTGATATCAGCAGTGTTTTTCAAACATTCAATCTATTTCACAAAGCTCCATCTAAAATATAAATATTTTTTGCTACATGTTTTAATTTGCATATACCTATTTTACATATCTCAGCTTGTATTTAAAAATCGTCAACCAATTCCTATAACTTTTGGCGAAATGGTGTTTTATTAATTTATCATTTGATATTATTAGGGTTCTTTCCTGGTATTCAAAAAGGAAAAATACGTGTCGTTCAGTTATATTTTTCAATTTATCAAACAATTTGGCCGCTGAATCGCTGATTCTGGTAGAGCGCCATCTAGCGAATAAAGTTGTAACTAAAATAAATTTCGAAATTTTCATTATTTGCCATAAAAAATCCCATTGCATCCTGAACACAATGGTGTTTACTGCATTGCTCTAGCGCAAATATTCGCGGAGTTATTAATTTTTAAAGTTGTGCGGGACTTTTGGATCACCCTGTATATTGTAACAAAGTATTTATTATTTTATAAGCAGATTATTATATTTATGTTTATATTTTTCTATACTCTGTACACTTCTTCCCTCTTTTGCTTATCTTTTGTTTATCACTCATAGTTTGTTCTTGCCTGAAATAAATTGCTGTCTCATCCTGATGTTTTTGTCTTCCCTTATTTCCCACGTGGTAATATCGTTTGTAAGCAATAGTTACCCAGAAGATATTTGAAAAAGGAACAATAAAATGCAGGTAAAAAGTTTGTTTTAATTTTAGTTTTTTAGCAAGCTTTTGAGCAAATTTCTGCTCTTATCAACGGGCAAATACTTCTATGTACAATATCAAGATGATATTTATACAAAAATGGTTGAAAAAAAATCATATTGATTGTGTATATAGAAGTATTTGCACTTTGAAGAGCAGAAAATTTGCTCGAAAACTTGCAAAACCAAAATTTACAAAATTTTTACCTGAATATTTTTGTTCCTTTTTCAAATATATTGTTTAAAAGCGTACACCCAGAATTTTGAAAGATTCCATGGGGAAAAAGATTTATAATTTATATATATATTTTTTAATAGAGCAATTCATAAATAAATATTCAATTAAAAAGACATATATTGGATCAAAATATCATTTATTTTACCAATATTTCAGTTGGCTGAACGCCAACCTTTATCAAGGTATTATAACATATTTATGTGTTACCTTGATAAAAGTTGGCGTTCAGCCAAAAATAGTTTACATTTTTTCTGACAGATGGCGCGCTAATGCATCATATTCTTATATATTGAGTATCTGTTGCAGATGTACCACGTTACAGGAGTCATACTGCAGGCCTCTTTAATCTAGGCAATACTTGCTATATGAATTCGGTAGTTCAATCCTTGGCACATACATCGCGTATTCTGGAATGTTGCCATAAGGAATTCGCACCAGAAGATATAAATCGCGACAGCATCAGCGGTGGCCTAATTTTGGAAAGATTTGGCGAACTATTGAAAGATCTTTGGGTAAAAGAACAACCTTTCAGGTCAGTAGATTTCCATACGCAAGTTGGAATATTGGAGTCTAGATTCGGTGACCTTACTCAACAAGACGCAATGGATTTCCTTCAATATTTCCTTCAGCAACTTCATCAAGATTTCAATCCGGTTTCAGAACCAACTCCAGATATCGAAACAGACGATGAAGGCATTGAGCTGTGGAATATTTACCGAAAATTTGAAAATAGTCCAATAAGTGATATCTTCACTGGTCAAACTGTCAGCACCATCTTTTGTCAAACCTGCAATAATACATCGAGAAACTATGAAATCTGTTGGGATTATTCTTTGGCCATCCCTGAAAAACAAGATATATCTTTGATCGATTGCTTCGACGGATTTTTCAAGAAAGAGATACTCGAAGATCATGTATGCTCCAAATGCAACAGTAAAGGATCGACTAAATCCAATTGTGTTTCACAATGGCCAAAAGTACTTTCTGTGCAACTGAAAAGATTCACATTCGACATGAATAAGATCAAGAAAATGGTCAATTGTCCTCTATCTTTGGACCTTTCTGCCTATGGACCAGAAATAAAATATAATCTTTATGCCGTCGTCAACCATTATGGAGGATTCGATACAGGCCATTACATAGCATCTTGTAGACACCCGACATCTACCAAATGGCACAAGTACGACGATAAGATTGTGACACAGATCAAATCCGACCAAGTCATCACCAAGAACACCTATCTTCTGTTCTATGAAAGAGCCCAATAAGTCATCGCTCCTAACTTCTATGGCGGTCACTCATTAGCATGGACCACCCAGTTCTTACAAGATGTAAGAGTTGGTATGTTGATTCTCTCTATAATTATTTTTTAAAATTTTTATCATAAATATTCATATTAAAAGAAAATATTATAACATTCTTAAATATAACAATAACAAAAACTTTATTAATACCTTTTAGTCTTATACAGATTCTCCAAGAAGAAATGTAGGATACATGCAAGAGAAAAGTAATAGTACATGAAATGGTAATATGAAATTTATATACAGCAAAATATATATAAAGGCAATCAAGCTAATAGATTAGTCTGGGCAAATTGGAAGAAAATAAATTTATTATACATGGATTTACTACGGATTCACTGCAAATGAAGATAGAAAACCAAAGGATAATCACAATCAAAATAGCGATAATGGAATGTATACATTATAATTAAGAAAAATGAGCTCATAAAAAGATTTGAATGCAGATTACATGCCAGTATTTTTGATTACATTTTTATAAACCTATTTTTTCTTATTCCTACTGAGAAGATGGACATCGCAGTCAAGATCCATCGCAGTCACTCACTCAACTCAGGCAATTTCAAGGGTTAAGGCGCTGGGGCAGGTACCTCGGGAGTTGGGTGGAAAAGCTGCCATCTATTTAAACTATATTGATTTTGAAACAACTAAATGGATTGAAAAAATAATTAAATCAAATACCTAAACACTAATATAATACAATTTTGTCATCACACACACTTTTTGCCTGTGGTTTATGTGTTACTTCTGTATTGCTATTCTATGGCACTTCTACTATTTATTATTGATGTACTTTCAGTATGAAGGAAATTGCACTCTTGGGAATTCTCGGGCGAAGCCGGGTCATTCGTCTAGTAGATTATGAATTTTATATTGTTATTACCTTGAATAAATTTCTTTGTCATCCTGAAGTTTATCTTTCTTAATTTTCTATGTTATAATATATTATTTCAAATAAATTTTATTTAAATTTGACCCTTGTTGTTTGTGTTGTTCCAGATTTTATAATTCAGCTGCTTCTTCAACGATGCTATATAATTTTTTTTTTCATTTTTATTATTTATTTTTTTTACTTTTTAATTTAATTTTTAACTAATATATTTATACTGAGAATTTTCCATTGATTCTAAAAATTCAAACAGGCGTGTTTAATAGGCGCAACTATTGGCAAAAAAAAAAGCGAATGAATTTGATATTCGTAAAGAATGTTTGATCCCTTGATCTGTTGGACTGTTTTCTGGTACTGCGGAGACAGGGAAAACATGGCTGGGTTTTCTGGTCATTTTGGACCAGTAACACCTGGTTTAGTTTGTTGAGGTTTTAACCTCAATTTCGGGAATCCAGGGTTTTACTCTGGTGGGCGCGGGAGGGAGCCCACCAGGGGAGGGGGAGACCCCTTCCGTCTTCGCAGTACAGTACCAAATTCTGAGCAGTAAGCCATGTAACAGAGGGTAAAGAATCATTATTATCATACATCGCAACGATGTTTGAAAAAAAATTCCTTTTGATATTGGATTAATCAAGTTATTGAACACGAATTGTGCGAAGAAATAGAGGGAAAACAAAATTGACTTAAATTTGGTTGATCAAACGAAATTTTGAGAACAGGAATAATTCAGCGAGTAAATTTATAAAGAGAAGGCGAATAAAATGATAAGGGTCATTAATTTTGATCCTTCGATTAACTTCATTTCTGGTACTGTATAAAGAGGGAAAACGAACCAAGTAATTCTAATTATCTTACCAGGACGATGAACACCTGGTGTAATTTGTTAAGGATTTCGAACTCAGTTTAAAAATTTCGGGGTTCTTCTCTGTCAGGGGTGGTTGGGGGTCTGTCAGGGATGGGGATGGGATCTGTCAGGGGTTAGTGGGGATGGGATCTGTCAGGGGTTGGGGGGGGGGATGGGGATGGGATCTGTCAGGGGTTGGTGGGGATGGGGATGGGATCTGTCAGGGGTTGGTGGGGATGGGGATGGGATCTATCAGGGGTTGGTGGGGATGGGGATGGGATCTGTCAGGGGTTGGTGTGGGTCTGTCAGGGAGGGGGATGGAATCTGTCAGGGGTCGGTAGGGATGGGATCTATCAGGGGTTGGTGGGGGTCTGTCAGGGAGGGGAATGGGATCTGCCAGGGGTCGGTAGGGATGGGAACTGTCAGGCGTTGGTTGGGATATGGATGGGATCTGTCAGGGGTTGGTGGGGATGAGATCTGTCAGGGGTTGGTGGGGATGATATCTGTCAGGGGTTGGTGGGGATGGGATCTGTCAGGGGTCGGTGGGGATGGGATCTGTCAGGGGTCGGTGGGGATGGGATCTGTCAGGGGTCGGTGGGGATGGGATCTGTCAGGGGTTGGTGGGGATGGGATATGTCAGGGGTTGGTGGGGATGGGATATGTCAGGGGTAGGTGGGGATGGGATCTGTCAGGGGTTGGTGGGGATGGGATATGTCAGGGGTCGGTGGGGATGGGATATGTCAGGGGTTGGTGGGGATGGGATCTGTCAGGGGTCGGTGGGGATGGGATATGTCAGGGGTCGGTGAGGATGGGATCTGTCAGGGGTCGGTGGGGATGGGAAATGTCAGGGGTCGGTGAGGATGGGATCTGTCAGGGGTCGGTGGGGATGGGATATGTCAGGGGTCGGTGGGGACGGGATCTGTCAGGGGTTGGTGGGGATGGGATCTGTCAGGGGTCGGTGGGGATGGGATCTGTCAGGGGTTGGTGGGGATGGGATCTGTCAGGGGTCGGTGGGGATAGGATCTGTCAGGGGTTGGTGGGGATGGGATCTGTCAGGGGTCGGTGGGGATGGGATCTGTCAGGGGTTGGTGGGGATGGGATCTGTCAGGGGTCGGTGGGGATGGGATCTGTCAGGGGTTGGTGGGGATGGGATATGTCAGGGGTCGGTGGGGATGGGATCTGTCAGGGGTTGGTGGGGATGGGATCTGTCAGGGGTCGGTGGGGATGGGAAATGTCAGGGGTTGGTGGGGATGGGATATGTCAGGGGTAGGTGGGGATGGGATCTGTCAGGGGTTGGTGGGGATGGGATATGTCAGGGGTCGGTGGGAATAGGATATGTCAGGGGTTGGTGGGGATGGGATCTGTCAGGGGTTGGTGGGGATGGGATCTGTCAGGGGTTGGTTGGGGCCTGTCAGGGAAGAAGAGCGAGTTTTCTCTCGTCCTTTTAGTACCAGCAGAAAGTGAAGAGATGTATCACGTGGTAATATGTCTACTCAAGGTGACATACTGCAGAGTGATATTTGCATATAGTTGGAAATGTATATAGGAAAATGACTAATCATTTTGGAAACAGTGTTAGTGAGACGTCTTAGTTTATACACGATGGAAAAGTTGTTTATTAAAATTTAGAATGTCAAAATTGAGTTATAAATATATACTTGAATATTCTAAAGTTTATATGTGAAATTATCATTTTAATTCTTCAGTAGAGCTTATATCAAGTTTTTTTCGAGTTGTTTTTCTTTCTCTTTTACCTTCAATCAAATTTCAAAACTAACTGTCCATTAATTTCAACCATAATAATTGCCTATATTTTTAGAAAAGGAGAAAAGTCTGTCTATTGAATTATATTGATTCCGGGAATATATTAAACTATTCAGACGCAAAATTCACTATTCACATATTTTACATGAAATATCTGAACTTGAAATGGATCAATGGATCAAATATTTATATTTTTGACTGGAATATCAAGATTATTTTTCAGCTACTGATGGTTTAAGATAATTATGTACATTATGAAAAGCAAATTATTGGATATTTTGAGAAAATAGTTTATTCCAAGCGCCTAACAATATTTCTAAATTGAAACTTTGTTAAATGAATGAAAAATAAAATGTGAAAATGAATTTAGTTTTTATTTATATTTACACTAACCAAAAAGTATAGGTTCTTATATTGTTTTTTCAATCAAGATATATATATATGGTAATTTAAACCAACAACCTTATATTGTATATAATATAACAATATTTTCATGTTGTATAATAGAATCACATCTATAAATAATTATACACATGATTGACATGTGTCATTACATCATCATATGTAATGTACTTTGTACAAACTGAGGATTAATAAACAAAACTCTGTAATAGATTTAGAGTTGAGCTAAAGCAAGAGATTGAGATAGAAGTCCAACGAGGCCTAAAGATAGCAAGATATAAGAGCGTTTCCAGGAGTATACAATGACATCTTCCGATACACGCCCTTGTTGCATCCGCTGAAATCCAAAACTTCCTCTCGCAAAGATATATAAGCCTCCAACAGGGCCAGAAATAAACAGTCACTTCATATTCACTTCACCATCAGCGGAAGCCCTCGTCGGTTGTGTCCAAGGTCCACCTCATCGACCATGTAGAACAGTAAGACCTCTTTTATTTCCATCTTGCTCCTAGCTCGACTTTTATCTGTTAACGGAACTTTCCTAGTACAACTGTGTCTCTTCGTTTTTTGTATGGAAATTCCCAAGCTTTCCACTCTGCCTCTACCACGACTGCCTGTACTCTGTGAGAACTGTTGAAGGTCTTCCAAGGTGCAGAGAGGTACTGGAAACTCTCCACACCCTGACTGTTCCTCTCGGTTAACACAGTATAGCGAAAGTCGACAGGAGCACACACCACAGCGAGAGACCCTCAGGATATCAGGAAGATATGAATCAAGAATCATACGCGTTTATAATAGTTTCTTATTTTGATATATATATAATATTTGCCTTTGCTTAATAATATTCAAATGTTTTATTAATTATATTTGATAAAAAAGAATAGATTTCTCAATATTTATTTTAAATACTAAAATATTATATATATAATCGAAATTTATTTGAGGGATTTATATAACTAATTTTTATACATAATTCTTTTTTATTTCAACACTCAAAACGCAATATCCCGCGCGCGGCTAGGGATAATTGCGTAGATTTACATTTTAAACCGAAAAAATTATAAACACATTATACAAGAAAAAATATACATAGTGTGATCAATAATTTCCAGGAATGCTAAATATTTAAAGAAATACAAAAGTATAATAAAGTTTTATTTAAAATTTCTCAAAATAATCACTGCCACTATCTACACACTTGTTCCATCTTTTTTTCCAGATATCAAAACACCTATGAAAATCCTTATCTTTCAGGCTTTTCAAAATATTCTTCGTATTCTGCTTTATTTCAAGTATTGAGTCGAATCGACACCCTTTTAAGACTTTTTATTTCATTTAAGGGTAAAGGAAAATATCGTTGGGAGCAAGTTCAGGAGAATAGGGTGGCTGTGGTAGTAAAGCAATTCCGTGTTTAGCCAAATAGAGTTGTACAGTGACGGCCGTATTTTGCCGTGCGTTGTAATGATGCAAGAGACCATTTTTCTTATGCCTTTTTTCGGGTCGTTTCTGACGCACAGCCTCCCTCAAAGATCGCAATACATCAAGATAGTAATGTTAATTAATGGTCTGACCCTCGGGAACGAATTCATAGTGTACCAATCCCTTTACATCAAATAAAGTGATAAGAAGACACTTAAGCTTCGATTTGAACATCCGTGCTTTCTCTTGCTTATTCGACAAGCTTTTAATCGTGCAAACCATTCAAATGTCCTCGATTGTGATAGGGCATCTTCTTTAAGAGCCCGCTTCAAGATTTTAAATGATTTGGAAGCTGTTTTCCCTAATTTAAAGCAAAACCCTATGCAGACTCGCTGTTTTTCAATACAGTCCATACTGTAATTCGAAAATGTTCTGATATACTCGAGCTTATAAATTCGATAAAACGTGAGCGCGTGCGTCTATGTGATCAATTTTTATTTCTACGTGTTGATACATATTTCATCTATAAAGACCTTATGAAATTATTTCATTATTTTGAATATTTTACGTGATCCAGTCTCATTCCTGGAAATTATTGATCACACGTTGTATAATTAAAAATAAAAAGGATAAACAATAACATATATTAGGAACCTGAATTTTTCAGGTTAGAAAAATAATCATAAATATTAATTAAAAGGCATATTTTAGATCCAAAATATGCCTTTCAATTAATAATTTCATATGGATTTCTCTATATTCAATAATCATAAATATATTTACAAAAATAGTTAAATCTGTGATAATTATATATATATATATCTCTATTATTTACATATTGATATAGATCTACAACATTATTTACTGTCTGTTGTCTAGCGATAAAGAAGAGTGGGTATTCTAGCAGTAGGTGTCTGTATTGAGTAGTTTTATTAAATAAATTAAGGGGGTCGGTGGAAGGCTGGTTAAACCGTTCGGGTTTCGACCACTACGACCCGGGCTCGATTCCCGCATTGGACACTTTTTCTGTTTAAAAAAAAAAATGCTCCAATGGCCCCCGATTCTTGCAAAGTTGAACCCCACCAGCGAGTGCAAGTAACCAAACGGGGTTCTGGTACATTTGTAAGTGCAAAGTCGAACTGCTTTTCACATATGTAGACATACGTAGACATATGTAGACATATATGTAGACATAATAATAATAATAAAGGTCAGGTATTGGTATTAAACTCAAAAAAGTCATATCCTGATCACGAATACATGAATTTTTTAAATAGCAGAGCGCCATCTAAAATATATTTGAATAAAAATGTTCAAAATAGGTTTATTTTATACTTAAAAATCAATATGGCTTAAATAAATTGTAAATTTTATCATTTCAGATTTTAGAATTAATCTATTTACAGAAGGGATATATTGATATAAAAAATGTCCCTTAGTTGGTTTTGTCATTCTCTTCTAGGAAGAAAAATTTGATAAATTCTAAAATTTTACATTATTCTTTAGTTTCTTTTCTTGTCTCAGGTCTGGACTTCAAGTATAGACCAGATACTGAAGGTCATGTCTCTTTGGGTAGTATGTGTCTGTTGTTAATCTACAATAGATTGGGATCACATCTCCTGTAGTAGTCTGACTTAGCTCCAAAGGAGTGACCGCCTCTAACAATGAGGACAGAAGTCACTGCAGTCGTTTCTAACATGAAGAACAGACGCTGCCAACTCTTACAGCATTAGAATTATGAAGTTTTGTGCCAGAGATGATTTGCCTGTAACCCTAGCTGAACCAGGGTTTTTTTAACGAGCTTTTTACTGCTCCACCTCCTCCTTTTACATAAGGCTTGGGACCGTTAATGGCGAGTCTTTAGTGAATCTCATAATATTAAAATTCTTATTGGATTTAAAATGAACAATAGCAAAAATAATTGCCTTCTGGTTGTGTGATTTAATCAAATCCAATTTTGTGTCTTTATCCCTGACTTGAAATTATTATAGATTGACCAGAGAGTCAATAAACAGATAACACTTAATTTTAGATCTTAAAATTAAAGATATTTCGGCCATGTAAATCTTTTTATTATCTCGCGTATCGACAAAAATCTTTTGTCCTCGTCAGAAGCAAATAAAAAGTAAAGCATTTAACAAGACGTTAAAAATTATTCTAGTTTTTAGTTTGGTTTGTCGGTAAATTTGATCATTTCTAAAAAAATGTCTGTGTATATAGATCTACAGATGTCAAATTAATGTAATAGACTCTCTCTCTCTCTCTTGCTGATAAGACTTATAAGCATCTTAATTTAATCATATAATCTTCGGTGAATCAAATGTTCATAAGTAAAATATTTGCTCTCTCTCTCTCTCTCTCTCACCGCACATTCGAGAAATTAAACACATTTTTTTTTCCATTTGGAAATCCTTATTATTTTCGTCCAAATTTTTACAACGCACAGTTCATTATAAATCATAATATTTTTGAGAATTTCTGGCGAAAATCGGGGCAACGATACGTTTCAGAACTTCTTTTCTATTTGAGAAAACCAACCTTTCAGTTTTAATTTTGTTTTTAGTCTTGTTTGAATTGGAGAAATGATAAACTCAATGGCATTATAAGTGTGAAGTAATTGAAGTAACGACAATTATATTTAAAGAGGTACTAGTAAAAAAGATTGTTTTCAATTCAAGGAAATTTTGAAATGAATTCTATTTTTCTGAATTGACAGGTTTATGGGTAGAACAACCTAAAACAATATTAGAGAATTTAGGTTATACTCAAACTGGTAAATATACTTGTCCAGTTTATCTATAAAGAGCACGAACCACTGACAATATTTTTATGTCAATAAAGGTAAAGTTGATTTACACAGAAAAAAAATTAATAGTTCTTCTGATTATATTGCATAATATTTGTTAGTGAAGTTGGTTAAATTGATTTTTTCTTTCGTTTCGTTGTGATTAGTCGATACATGTTCGCTATTAGATGTCTATGAATCCTGTGGAATGTAGATGTTACTTATACGGCAAACTGGCTCAGGACGCAGAGAGTAACGGCTGAACTAACACTTGGACAAAACGCGTGTACAAGTCCAACAGTTTTGAAAATAGAGCAATCCATATTTAATCCATTAGATAATAAAAAGGCATATATTGGATTTAATAAAAGATTAATTTTGCCAATATTTCGGCTGGCTGAACGCCAACCTTTATCGAGGCATTACATTTTTGTATGCACAAACTCAGCGCCGCATAGTGTTAAAATATCACAGTTGAAATCATTTAAAAAACAAAGTAGGTGGGAGAAATTTGTGTATGATAAAATTATTATAAAAATTACAATCAAATATGTTAAATATCTTAAATGATTTCAACTGTGATATTATAACACTATGCGGCGCTGAGTTTGTGTATACAAAAATGTATTGCCTCGATAAAGGTTGGCGTTCAGCCAGCCAATATTTTGGCAAAATAAATATTTTATTAAATCCAATATATGCCTTTTTACTATCTAAGTCCAACAGTATTCTCTTCACAAAGTATTCTTCCTTCTGGAACTATCGGATTAACAAATATAAAATAATTAAAACAATTAGCAAAAAGGTTCAACGATCATCAGTGGACATGTTGTATTGATCTGTTGATCTCATAATACCCTTGTTTTTTTGGTTCTGTAGGATAGATAATCTAAACATGATCCTTAGGAAGAACTTGTCCTGTGAAAATAAGCATAATTGTAGGCAAAAGGAATATCTATATGCGTCAAGAACAAGATTATTGCCCCCCCTAGTACATATAAAATTAAGCTAATGTGGTGAAATAAATTATTAGGGATCTTAAACATGAATCCTATTTCCAATACAAAGAGAGTAGATATATTGAACTTAGGTTATGGCCCTCAGATAAGGCAGATTATTTATGACCTCAATTGCGGAACTTAACAGATAATTTTAAACAATAGAAGATCGGTCCAGGGTCAAATGGGACATCTATATGAATGCATATTACTGCCGAAACTTACGAATGTACTTTGCGGTAAAAATACCCTCAGAAATCTCTATAAGTTCGTATATAGCACAGAGAGAGAGAAAGAGAATGCAAGTTGATATTAGAGGTTTTTCCCATCCAAATATGCCAGCCATTTTGTTATGAAGTATCGCAATCTGATTGGTCCCCCACACCAAGTGACCCTCAGGTCCAAGCTAGATGAAAAATGGAAAGTTCAGTCAGAGTTTTCACGGTCAGCTAGAAATTTTAGTCAACGTTGACAGAGAGTAAACAGCAGAAGATGAGCAGGACTCACAGTCCAGTTCTGACTTCACGCTAGTGAATCATCCATATCTTCAGGAACTTTTCATCAACCTCCGTCAAACCTTTTGCACACCTCAAATAACCCATGGTTTAAGAACCAACTTATTTTCATCGTTTCTATTTGGGAGCTTCTTGTTTCCGAAATCCATCATGTGTCCGTGTCTTCTTTAACAAAAGAGAAGCCGCTTGGCCATCGACTGCAAAAATCAGGTGATAGAGGTTCCGATTGACTGTCTAGTTGGGAGGGATTCATTTCTTCCTTATTGGTGGATTTTCAAGATCACGACAGCTTGCGCTATAGAGTCGATACAGGATATTAAATTTGAACTTCAGACTAAATTTCTAATGCTTAAGAACAATTTTTGAGCTTTTTTTTTTTTGTTGATCAATATTATAATATTTGTAAAACATCGTTTGATAGGTTTTACCGCAAATGTTTCTTTTGAACGAAAAAATTGTAATTAATTTTAAGGAGAAATAACGATTTTTCTATCCTTAGAGATGAGTATGAAAGGATGAATTATGAAGAGTAATGATGAACGTAAAAATAAAAGTGTCCAGGGATGGCAAACGTCGTTTTAAAATCATAAGCCGAATTATATTGTAATATTTGTTGAATCTATTTACAGAGCACAGAATAACTCATTTTAAATATGGTAAATGGTTGTAAAATCTTTAGATAAATTTTCATCTCGATCAACAAATAGTTGTGTGGCTTTTTGTATTCAAACGATTGATCATTGTTATAGTATATCTTTTATGTATAAATATAGCTCGATTTTTTAAAGTTCAAAAAAATTGTTTTAAAAAATGGGCAGAAATCAGTCCAAAGGTGATTTTGATATTTTGAAATTAATTTATGGAAAATATGCCTCTCTGCTCCTTATCATTTGAAGAAATATTAGTATCTGAAATAATATTTTTTTATTTCATTAAACATTATAATATTTTTGAAAATAGAGCAATCCATAAATGAATCTTCAAATAAAAAGACATATATTGGATCGAAATATCATTTATTTTACCAATATTTGTGTCTTTTTATTTAAAAATTATAATAATTCATTTGAATTATCACTATTAGTTTTTCAATTGATAAATTAAAATATTTGATTAGTATTTAAGTTACTTCTAATAACCATTTTGGATATAATAGTCTAGTTTAATATTCCAAAGATAATTTTTAATTAATATAGATTATAGAAAGATAAAAGACGATTTGAATCCTAAATTTACAACTACAGTTAAACCTGTCTATAGCGCCCCCTCTAAATAGCGCCTCCTTCTCTATAGTGCCCGATTTTAAATACATAGTACGATGTGATTTACATTAAAAGTGACCTGTCTATAGCACCCCCTCTCTATAGCACCCTATTTTGGCGAGTCCCAAAAGGGAGCGCTATAGACAGGTTTAACTGTATATTCATTTCTATATTAGTTGGAGTAAGATAAATATTTTTTCTTCATAAACTTTACTTGAAGATTCATAAGCTCCTGTAAAAGACCAATGTTCAAATCTTTGAAATTTTATGAAATAAACCCAGATGTTAGTTTTACATATTTGAAAATAATGTATATATAAATATCAAATAACAGAACAAATTAAAAATATAAGTATATACTTTCGAATTAATTTTTTAAATAAAATATTGCGAAAACAAATTTCTAAAAAGACACTAAGGACTCTAAATCAAAGTTTTAATATTTGTCTAAATGTAAACTAATCATAAATAGGTATTGAAAATAAAGCAATCCATAAATAAATGTTTAATGAAAAAAGTCATATATTGGATCAAAATATAATTTATTTTACCAATATATCAGTTGGCTAAACGCCAACCTTTATCAAGGTGTTATAACATATTAATGTCTGTCAACAACAAACTCAGCGTCACATATGGTCAATAGAATTAATAATAAATAATTACAAATAGAAATTATGTGGCGTTGAGTTTGTTGTTGACACATATTAATATGCTATAATACCTTGATAAAGGTTGGCGTTCAGCCAACTGAAATATTGGTAAAATAAATTATATTTTGATTCAATATATGCCCTTTTTAATAAAAAATAGGTATGCTAATATATACATGTGGTAATATAGTGGTAATAATGTGGTGAGGAGAGAAATAATCACACGACGAGTTGGCAGAGGAATAATCCAGGCAGCCAGCCGAGAGAGAGAGAGAGGGCCGAGGTTCTATGTCCGCTGAACGACCGTTTTTTGTGGCGACCACCCCCCGACTATCCAAAAATAGTCCTGCAGGGTTCCCAGAAAAGCCCCCCTCAGGAATGTGGCCAAAATGGCCGTAACTTAGTTGCCTTCTATCGAGTCTCTCTCTAGTTGACTGTAGGTTTACTTTATTATTCCTGGAAGAGCATATATTATGACATATGGCCCCCGTTGAAGAAGGCTGAACATGGTTTGAGTATACTTAAAGCTGGTGAAGCCAGGGATAGAGAAAAAAATTTTACAGTTGAAATTAATTAAGGTTATGGTGACATAGTTTTATGTAAATAAAATGTTGTATAGTACAAGTAAATATTATTTACAAGCAGTTTTACAACACCGGAGAGTTTGATATTTAAGGAAATTCTTGAAAATATCAAGGTTATAAAAGGCTATATACAATAACATTTAATGTATTATAAGGAAAATGCTATGGAGGAGTGTGAAAAACGAGAAGGGTGTCACATACATATGATGAAATTCTGAAGATCATTAAGACTGGGGAACTCTACACTTTAAGATATTTTTCAGGCGGACATGGCAAGGGGAAACTTGTCATGGGCTTTCTATGCAATAGGTGTAGAGTACGAGAAATGAGATTGAGGTTGGCAATTGTGTGAGCTCAGGGCTGAGGTAAATATAAAACTACATACAATGTTAGAACCTTGGCGAACAGAGCGAGGGGAAACTTGCCCTGGGCCAATCTACCTTATCTATGTAGTTACTTGTGTAGCGAGTCCGAGGGGAAAAGTCCCGTGTGTAGGTGAGGAAGTCGAATGGACTTATATTTAATTTGCGAAGATAAAGTAGTTCGAGATGCAAAGGTAGAATATAGGCGGACAGAGCGAGGGGAAACTTGCCCTGGGCCTTTCTACCTTAATTATTTAGATGCTACTGGGTTCGTAAAGTCTCATTGTCAGGTTAGTAATTGGTAAAGATTTCAGGGGATAAGCGGTTCAAATATCTTTGATCATCTTGATTGTAAGTGTAGTCATTTTGCTTTCGTGAGTTAATAGCCGTTTTAGTATGGATTAGAGTGTGATTGAAGTGTTTATATGGGAAATTGAAGGTATTTTTGGGTTGGTCTCGATCATTTACGGGCGGTGAAATAAATTGTTCGTTTTCCGTATAGTGTTTTAATTTGTTGACATGAATTGTATCTGTCTCACGACTTAGAGGTCGGTTGGAGCGGTTGATCCGTACGATTTGAGGGGAAATTATCTCCAGTATTTCATAAGGTCCTGAGAAGAAAGGTGCCAGTTTACCGGTGTCTGGATGGTGGTATGTTTTTGACATACTGACCGCTGGGGGGAGTTGTCCCAATTCTCCGTAGATAGGTCCTTTTGGTGGTTTGACCAATTGGCATACTGAAAAGGTCCTTACATGTGTCCTGATGTCATTTGTCATGCCGTCCCAATAGTATTGGGCTGCGATCAGTCTGGTCATCTGCGAAATACTGGGGTGATTGAAATCGCGATGGGCTCGTTGTAGTAGGGTGCCACGGAGTGATGGTGGAACAATTATTTTAGTGACACCCCGTCGTGTGATGGTCATAATGTCCTTGTCATTGAGGATATACCTTGTGTCCCTCCGTAATTCGCCCTGATGATCTTTTATTTGACCTGTGGATAGAAATCCGCAGAAAGGGTTACGGGAGAGTAGGTCCGCTTCGTACTGACGCGAGCCCTTGAGGTATTTGACCTCATAGTCGTAAGCTGAGAGTCGAAGGCTCCAACGAAAGAGGCGTCCGGTGGGGTCTTTTATGGTCTTTAGCCATTGTAAGGCGTGATGATCCGAGTAGATGACAAACCTTGTACCTAGGAGGTACACTCGGAATTTGTCAACGCACTCTACAATGGCTAAGCACTCCAGTTCAGATATAGTGTAATTACGCTCATAGGAACGCAACGCGCGACTGTAATATTGTACAGGGTAGATGTTACCGTCAGGATGTACTTGTTTGAGTACACCTGCGATGCCCTGCGTGGAAGCGTCGCAATAGACCTGGCATGGGAGCCCTTCTTGAAATAGATGTAACACGGGTTGTGTTGCGAGGTGTTGCTTCAATTTATCAAAGGCTTGTTGACAATTCGGGCTCCAAAGCCATTTGGCGTTCTTTTTTAGTAATTGATTTAAGGGGTGGCGAAGTCTAGCATATTCTGGGATGAATTTATGATATACGTTGACGGCCCCTAAAAATGATTGTAGAGTTTTAATGTTGATAGGGGTTCTAATAGCGTTTTATAGCGGTTAATAGCGGTTAATACCGATTTCGGTATTTTTAATATTAGGTGTGTAAGTCCCTGCGGTGATGTGGTAGCCGAGAAAATCTATTTCATTTTGATAAAAATTACATTTTTTAAGGTTAAGTTGGAGCTTTTCCTCTAAACAGAATTTAAAGAAAAGTCGAAGGTGTGTAAGGTGTTGTTCTGAGGAGTCAGAAAAAATAACGAAGTCGTCATAATAATGGGCTATGAAAGAGAAGTGGTGTTTGTGGATCAACTGGGTAATCACACGTTCGAAAATTTGGGGTGCTGATTTGAACCCAAAGGGTAAGCGTTTGAAATTATATTGCCCTTGTTGAGTCACGAAAGAGAGTAGTGGTTGACTCTCCTCCGCGATGGGGATTTGATAGTATGCATTGCTTATGTCAACGGTGCTAAATACTCTGGCTTTCGACAGGTTATCCAGTAGCGTTTCTATCAATGGCAAAGGATGCAAATCCGAGGGTACTAGTTGGTTCACGCGACGGAAGTCAATGCAGAGACGCATGGTGTTATCGCGTTTGCGAACGAGTGTCACAGGAGAGGAATATGGGCTAGAGGAGGGGGTGATTATGTCATGTTTTAGAAGTTGAGATACCTGGTCCTGAATTTCCTTCTGGTAGGCATAGGGAGTTCGGTATGGTCGGAGGGAAATAACCTTATCGGAAATAATTTTGAGTTTTACAGGGGTTATGTTGAGTGGTAATACATTGAATTTATTGATAGGGAAAATATCTTTAAAAGAATACAATAATTGCTGATAAGGGATAGTCAGTTCTGGGCGTTGTTCGATAAATTCTTTAATCATTAATTCTCTAGAGGAGCATGGGCTGGTAGGAAGGCTTTTAAGGTTGTATGGGTGAGAGGGGCATTCAGGGGAAGGTTGATAAATATTACTAAGGGTTGTTTGTAAGCAAGGCTCACGTGGAGGTTGAAAATCGTCAACGCCTAAGTTAACCGATTGAATTATGGGTCGTTTAGGGTTAGAAGTTATTATTCGCGAGCCGTGCTTACAAGTGGGAAGGTCACATACAAAATGGTACAAATGTTTAGGTACTGGAACACTTTTGAAGTATCAATTGATTATGAAAATCTATTGTTAATATAAAGAATTGCATAACATGAATAGATAGGATACCAAGTTCAAGGGGTGAATTTAAAATATAAAATGTTTCATTAAAATTAAAATTATTAAATTGTATTTTGGTAAGGTAACTAATCCGATTGGTTTGGCATGACTAGATATAGTACGGATAATAACTTCATTGTTAATAGGGGTGAAACAAAAGAAACTATTAACATTTTTAATATATTCAAATTGGTTTAAACTAATTATGGAAACATTGGCTCCAGAGTCAATTAGGAATGGTATCTTTAAAGAATGAATGATAGGCGTTAAAATAATTGCACTTACAGGTGTATGCTGGTTTAGGGTGCAGGTAGGTTCATTGAGCTTCGGAGGATTTCTGCTGCCGAAGTTGGCATTACTTGGTTTCTCCCGAGCTCGTCGTTGCTGCGGTCTCGTAGACACCTGCAGGCCCAGTCGATCTTTGGGGTTGCTCGACGTTGTGGACCGCAGGTGTAAAGGTCCGAAAAGTCCGCTGGTAGGGTCCTCGCTGCTGACACTGTGCGTGCCAGTGTTGTCCGCCACAGTAACGGCAAGGATATGGTGGGGTCTTGTCCACGGTGGTGGAAGGTGCTCTGCTCTGGCGCGGTGATCGTTGTTGGGCAGCTTTAGTGCTGGTGTTATCCCCTTCGTAGGTCAGCTGTTGGGCTAAGCACAACCATTCTTCTGGTCCCGAGGGTTGTGCCATCTTTAAAAGGTTGCCATAGTTACGTGGCACACCGTTGGATAGTGCTTGCACGATGGCACTCTTAGGGAGGTTGATCGCCAATCCTATTCGGACCTTGTTCTTGTAGTAGGTCTCGATCTCGGCCATCGATGTGCATTTAAGTTCATAGAACTCTTGAAGAGTGAAGCTAGGGCGTCGGGGATAGACAGCGCAGAGTGACTTCTTGACCTCTTCATAAGTCTTATTGAGTAGAGCTAAGTCTTGTGCAATTTTGCGAGGTTCGCCTCTGAGTGATGATAGAGCCTTTCGAGCTTGGCGTGCTGGCTCTAAGTTGTGGAAGTTCGGCTGAGACTCAAGTTGTGAGAAGAAGTGTGCGGCAGGTTCATCTCCGTCGTAGGTGATTGCTTCTTCAGACTCACGGTTTGAAAGTTGGTCGAGGCAGAGGGTGAGAGTTCGAAGGGAAGCGGCTACAGTAGAGTCGGTCGTTGGTTCTTGTGGAACTTGGTTGTGGGTTTGTTCGATCATCGTGGTATTGCTTCTTGTTTTCTTCATACTCTGGTATATGAGGGATTTGTTTCCCGGTCAGGTCTTATCCTGTCGACTTTCAATGTGGCAATATAGTGGTAATAATGTGGTGAGGGGAGAAATAATCACACGACGAGTTGGTAGAGGAATAATCCAGGCAGCCAGCCGAGAGAGAGAGGGAGCGAGGTTCTATGTCCGCTGAACGACCGTTTTTTGTGGCGACCACCCCCCGACTATCCAAAAATAGTCCTGCAGGGTTCCCAGAAAAGCCCCCCTCAGGAATGTGGCCAAAATGGCCGTAACTTAGTTGCCTTCTATCGAGTCTCTCTCTCGTTAACTGTAGATTTACTTTATTATTCCTGGAAGAGCATATATTATGACATACACATATTTACTGAACGATCAAATGAGCATTTTAGATGGCAGAGCGCCATCAGGTGAAACAAAGATCAACTAAACGTTGATTTAAGTTTGTTTCATAATATTTTGGCAACCCATTTATTGATTAATCAAGAAAGGCCAATCACGAACACGTTTCGAGCTGTTGGTACTTGTTAGCATGATGCAGTTTGCACTTCAACTACCAAATATTAGGCCCAAGAACCTTCCTGGGTTGGCCATATATTATTGAACAAGCTTGAATAAAGGTTTAGTTTTTTTTTTTTCAATGGATGGCGCCCTTATTCTAAAATGAAAATGTGAGAGGTCAGGATATACCTCTTTTGTTCACTAAAGTGATGAACAGTGCATCGCTCTGATATTTATTTGAAGAAAGATGCCTCTTTTGTTTACTAAAGTGATGTACAGTGCATCGCTCTGATATTTATTTGAAGAAAGATGCCTCTTTTGGTATATGTATGTGTGAAAAAGTAAAAAAAAGTATGGTTTTGATGTTTAAAATAAAAATAGCATTTTCTGACCTCTCATAGAACAACCAAAATCAACGATTAGTTGATTTTTGTTCTACTAGATGGCGCTCTGCCATCTAAGCTCCAGTGAGTAGTCACAAAATGCTCCTTTAATTTTTAATATTATATATATATTATTTTTTTTAATTGAGAAATCCATAAATAAATATTTAATTAAAAAGCCGTATATTTGATCAAATATTTTTTCTCTCCATTGAATATAGATTAAAAAAAATTTTTTTTTAACTTGATTCAATGGACGTTATGTGGCGCTGAGTATGTTGTTGACACACATTAATATGTTATAATACCTTGATAAAGGTTGGCGTTGAGCCAACTGAAATATTAGTAAATATATGATATTGTGGCATGTAGATTTATTAGTCCAGCGATGGCCCAGAAAGTATTTCAAAGTTGGTATTTATTGGTATTACTTATTAGCTACATTATTAGAGGAAGACAAAAGGACAACACCCTAGAATGTCTATTGGGTTCTGATTGACTTCCGCTGATCTACCGCGCCACACAGCGGTTGCCAACTGTACTATATCCAGGCCCCGCTTGTATGTTTGCCGTGGTCTGTCATCCCAGCAGGCTGGAAGGAAGTCTCTCGGCTCCTACACTATTTTAATCCAATATTGCCTTTTTAATTAAATATATATTTTATTTTTTCTTGAATACTTCTATTCTATTTAGTATTAAATATATGATTATCAATATTGATAACATTCATATGAAAATTGGGCACATATTTATATTTCCAAGATAATAAAAATATTGCGATGCACTAGCGCGCCATCTGTTATCAAATTACAAAAACTATTTTAGAGGCGTAATATTATTTTTAAAATAAAACAATAAGGACAGTAGAAATTGTTTTATTTTAAAAAGAATATTACGCCTCTAAAATAGTTTTGTAATTTGATAATAAAAATATATGGATGATAGGTAAATATATTTTATTTCCAAAATGTTTTGATATTATAATATCATATGATTGACAATATATTTTATTCGAATCAACAATATTCTGTTGTTTGTCTACGATTAATTAGGAATATCTTTTCCAATATAATAAAAACGTAAATTCAGATCAGTTAATGATACCCTCATCAAATTTAAGAAAAATAATAATTATAGGTGAATTTGTATATACATATAATTCACGTACAATATATTTCCACGCAAAAAATTAGGAAAGACAAACTTCGAGATGAAACAGCAATTTATTTAAGACAAGAACAAACTATGAATGATAAATTAAAAGATAGCCAATGAGAAAAGTTTACAGAGTACCAAAATATAAGCATTAAAAATAATACTCTGTTAATAAAATAATAAAAACTTTGCTGCAATATAATATCAAAGCAAATATTATAAACATAGATTGAATTTACACATCATATTTTAGCAAGCTAATATATCATTTTTCATATTATAAATAAAATATATATTATTTTCATAAATATATTCTTGTCAATTGTTTTTATTTGAGATATATATTCTTAGGAAAATTTAAAATATAAAGAGATATATGATATTTGAAAATATATTTGAAGGAATTCACACAAAATTATTAATAACTTGATGCTAAAAATTTGTTTTTATTAAGATATAATTGATTTTATATTTTGAAATGTTCAATGACAATTCTAATTTATTTCTATTGTTGTTAAACACTCTATATATTAATCATCTCTATACTAATAAGTGAAATATCACATTTAAAAAATATTTGTTTATGCAATTTTAATTGAAGTTGATTTTTAATTTATTTTCAACACACTTGAGATAAAATAAAGTGTTTATTGACTTATAAATGGGTCCGCTAGCCAATGCAACACACACATAATATACCAGTATATGTATACTCGTATACGAAAACCATTCATTTACATTTTTGATTGCCAACAGTCATGTTTTAAAATTGTACGTGTGTGTATCATATAAACGTTTGTAATCTAAAATATCTCAGCTATATATAAGATCAGTATTATATTACAGTTCTCATTTAAGAGTGTAAAATATTCTTCTTCTTCTTTCTTATCTCCACTCAGTCATATTAGGGTATTAACCTTGTAGAGCTATGCAGAGCTATATTTCTGATAATACTACTGAGTACTACACACAGAACTAGCATTTATCTTGGTCATAACATTGAAAGAAGAAATCATGTTGATAAAAATAAATACATTATGATGCATTAACGCGCCATCTGTTATTAAAATTCGAAACTATTATAGACGCGTATGATTCTTTTTAAAAATTAACAATTTCTACTGTTATTACTGCAATTGAAAAATTAATGGGAGAGCCTGGTTCATCAGTGGTGAACCCCCCCCCCCCCCCCAGCGGTTCGCCAGTTTAATCTACCATACCGCTGTTATATTGCATTTTTTAATCTTCATTTTATAGCGACACTGATGCTAGACTCTTGGAATGGTTATTTTAGATGAACTATGGACATAAGCTTTGAGGACAGCAGAATTACATACAATTATAAATATATAATATGCTTCGAGTAATCGCTCTTCCGCAATTAGTTTCGAATTTTTATAAAAATAAATATTGAGGAAGTTAATTTGAATTATAAAATGAATTATTTGTGACATTCTCTCTTTTACAATTATAAAATATTATAAAACTACCTATCTTTGATCCCATTGTATAGGCTTCAGTAGTTTTAATAGTTGATGTAGTTTCTTAACCGCCTGATGGAATAAAGCAATAATCTATAATATAACAATTTTCGAAAAAACCTTTCACAATATGTTTCTTTATAACAAAAACACCGCGAGCTTTCTATCTCTTGTTCTTCATTAGGTAAAACTATAATCTAAGACATTCTCAGATTATAATTTTGTCTGTTAAATAGCGATAGCTTGAAAGGGTTGCGGTGTTTTTGTAATAAATAAACATATTGCGAAAAGGTTTTTCGAATATTTTTATAAAAGTAAATCGCAAATTTCTTATATCTGAATTTATAATACCCAGTAATGTCATTCTTAACCTGCTGATTCCAACACAGTTAGGCTCAAATGAATACACCAGTAATACAAAGCTACCTTTGTATGTAATTTATGAAAGCGCATCTATACTTAGGTTCTGGATCAGTCCCCAAATTCTAAACAGTCGGTCAGACAACTAACTCAAAGAAAAAGTGGCCAATGATGTAAAAACTGCTGTGAGGTTAACTGAGTGACTTGACGATACATATCTAGATTCACTGTTAAATGGACAGTGAATAGATGTGAAATAATATTTACCATTTCTTGTTCATTTAACCTTATAGGAAAGGTAATGAAATTGTCAATATAACTGATATATTGCATGTGAATGAACCTTTGTGAATATTTCAGTAATACAGAGCTACCTTTGGATGTAATTTATAAAAGCGCATCTAAACTGAGGGCTGGAAAATATCAATCCCCAAATTCTAAATAGTCCTTCAGAAAACTAACTCAAAGAAAAAGTCGCCAATGATCTAAATACTGCTGTGAAGTTAACTGAGTGACTTGACTATACATATCTAGATTCACTGTTAAGAGAACAGTAAATAGATGTGGAAATAAAATTTACCATTTCTTGTTCATTTATCCTTGTAGGAAAAGTCATAAAATTGTCAATATGACTGATATATTGCATGTGAATAAACCTTTGTGAATATTTCATTAATACAGAGCTACCTCTTTTGATGTAATTTAGGAAAGCGCATCTAAACTTAGGGTCTGGAAAATATTGTCGCGGAGATAAATAAAGCAAGGGCAAATTTGGGGATAATTAATTTATTATAAAGGGTAGTTACCTTTTAGTTCTCCAATGAAATTATTTACAAGAGGTATTTATAGGGAGAGAGAGTCAGATGATAAAACAACTTATCCCCGGCTTAATAAAACGACGGCGTCAGCCACCGTCTCGTTTTCCTTATTTACGGATAGGATTCCGAGAACCCCTCACAACTCAGGTCCCCCAGGCTCCAGGATGATTGACAGGTGTCCCATCTGGAAGGAGCTTCTTGACAATATCATTCCCCAAATTCTAAATAGTCGGTCAGACAACTAACTCAAAGAAAAAAGTGGCCAATGATGTAGATACTGCTGTGAGGTTATCAGAGTGACTTGACGACACATATCTAGCTTCACTGTTAAGAGGACAGTATAGTTACTCATAGTACAACTATAAATAGTTGAAATAATATTTACCATTTATTGTTCCTTAT
>CP092873.1:12892450-12945728 GCA_030710605.1 Cordylochernes scorpioides | reverse complement strand
ACATAACGTCAAATTTGTCCATACTATGAAATAAAAAATGCAATATAACATCGGTATGGTAGATTAAACTGGCGAAACCGCTGGGAGGGTTCACCACTGATGAGCCAGGCCCTCCCTTTAATTTTTCCATCGCAGTAAGGACAGTAGAAATTGTTTTATTTTAAAAGAATATTACGCCTCTAAAATAGTTTTGTAATTTGATAACAGATGGCGCTCTAGTACATCGTAATATAATTGTTCATATAAAAGACACAATTTGATATTTGCGGAAGAGCGATTGCTCGAAGGCATATTATATATTTATAATTATATTTAATTCTGCTGTCCTAAAAGCTTATGTCCATAATATTCTAAAATACCCATTCCAAGAGTCTTACAACAGTCAACTATAAAAGGAAGTTCCAAAAATGCAATATAACAGCGGTATGGTAGATTAAACTGGCGAAACCGCTGGGAGGGTTCACCACTGATGAGCCAGGCCCTCCCTTTAATTTTTCCATCGCAGTAAGGACAGTAGAAATTGTTTTATTTTAAAAAGAATATTACGCCTCTTAAATAGTTTTGTAATTTGATAACCGATGGCGCTCTAGTACATCGTACTATGAAATATATATATCAAAAATATTTCTCAATCGAATTTGAGCAAAAATAATTTTTAAATTTAATTCTATTGTCGTTATGTGGCGCTTATTTTGTTGTTGACAAACATTAAAATGTTATAATACCTTGATAAAGGTTGGCGTTCAGCCAACTGAAATATTCGTATAATAACATGATATTTCGATCCAATATAAGCCTTTTTAATTAAATATATATGTTGTAATATATTCCAATATATCTATGTCTCCATGTGTTGTAGTGTAATTGCCAAGTTGACAGAAATAAAATTTCGAGTGAGTGACAGTGGGCGCCAGTAGAGGAAAAAAGGTCCGAAAAACAAGTCGGGTTTCCAGGTGTGCACCTTTCTTACTCAAACAGATTAGTCCGCTTTGAGACACAACGATTGACAGACCCCTCTAGACAGATCTCCCCTGACCGGTGTCGGCTACACTGCTCTCTCGCCATCTCTGTGGTGACATCCAACATGTCCTTTTGTGTAATCCCAATCATGCTTGAACCCACTCTAAACATTGTGGCCACCACGACTGCAACCAACATGCCACACTACATTCATCCAACAGCATAAACAACACTACATTACTACATATATATATTATAAGATACAAATTTATATAATGTTTTTTTATATATTTATTTCAACACATAAAACGCGTTATCCCGGCTAGGGATAATTGCGTCGATTTACATGGAAACTTTAAGGGATTTTTATCAAAAATTGGAGCGGTTGAAGACTCTAGCTGTCATTGTGGCAACGAATTCCTGGACTCGAGGCACCTACTGCTGGAATGCCCACTCTTCTTCACCGCTAGACAACAGACAATAAATAATGTTGTAGATCTATATCAATTTGTAAAAAGCAGAGAGAATTTTCATAGGTTTAACTATTTTTGTAAATATATTTATGATTATCTTTCTAACCTGAAAGGTTCAGGTTCCTAATATATATTATTGTTTATCTTTTTTTTATTTTTGATTACCTTTTCTTGTATAATATGTTTATAACTGTTTCTGTTTTGAAAAAAGTGAATCAACGTGATTATCCATAGCCGGGATATCGCGATGTTCGTTTTAAAATAACTCATAAACAGCGCACTTTAATTATTGGAGGTTGGTGAGGGAGTTATCCGCCCATTTTCATCTGACCCAAGCTAGTAATCGAATACCTCATTGGGCACTTTTTTATCTCATAAGAAATTGCTTCAATGGCTCTTCTGTCACAAAATAACTTTATTAGGTACCACTCAAAAAGATCAACCTAGCTTATCTTAAAGATAGAGGCTGCCTGGCCGGCATTCATATTTTTTGAAAATAAAGATACTTCGGCCAGTAAATCTTTTTATTACCTCGACAAAAAGCTTTTGTCCTCGTCAGGAGCAAACAAATGGACCAAAACTTTAGGAAGTTGAAAGTTCTAATGTCGTCGGTCGACTATTATTTTCTTTTTTTCTTAAAAAACAGGGAGAATATTTTGTTCACTCTTGGTTATCTTCAGTGTCTTCAATAAAGGTCACTGTGTATCAAATATCTTTCAGGATTTTTGTCTGAATACTGGTATACATGCTAAAAGGTACAACTTATTTAAGTTTTGTCCATGAGTGTGTTTTCAATAAAGGTCACTGAGTAATCAAATATATTTTAGGATTTTTGTCTGAATACTGATATACATGCTAAAAGGTACAACTTCCTTAAGTTTTGTCGAAACGTCGAGGTAATAAAAATATTTACTTGCCGAAGTATCTTTATTTTCAAGAAACCTAGTTTATGTTGTTTACAATGAAAAATATGAACAGGTTTTTTTCACAGAAAAAAAAGTGCACAATGCGGGAATCGATCCTGGTTTATGACTGTCGGGAATCAAGGGTTTTAATAATTCGTCTACCGAATCTTTTATCAATGGCTCTCGATTCTTGCAGAAATCCAACCCTATTATTGAATTTAACCAAACTGGACAATGGCATACTTATAAATACAAAAGTCGAACAACCTTCTACATATGTAGACATGTGATGCACTTACAGTAAAGCCAGTCGTTAACTACACATTTATCATGGCATATACCACGTTAATTTGACGATATTTAAAAAAAAAAAACTTCAATTATTTCTATTCAACTCCGAAAGGTAGCGCGCGTTCAATTCTTGATACGTTCTAAATATTCGACGCCATTTTGGATGATCCATAACTCTTTCAAAATTATTCTCTGCTTTACATTTATTTATTGTATATACTTTATCTATTTATTCGATTTATCAAAATATCTATTTGTTTATTTATAATTTTATTATAATGTTCATGTATTATTATTTATTGAAATCTAAAATTATCTTAAATAAACAAATATTTATCTAGTAGCTTTTATTTGATAACTTAAGTTATTGATTTTAACCAACCAAGTCGTTGCTAGCGTTTACATCGCGACAATGTTTATATATAAAAGCATAAGACGCCTTTCCCGTCCAAATAAACTTCAAAAATCTGACGCCATCTATTGACCGTCGTCGCAAACAAGCGGTCTCAGGTCGGTGACAAAGCCACAACACCAGCTTTGGCAAACTGAGAAGCGTCCAACTAGAGACAATGGTTTTTGGGCTAATGGCCTCTTTCGTCAGCCTAGGGTGGACTTTATTCCATGAGATCTACACGAGATCCATGGAATCTCTACAATCTGCCTAAGAATATTTAGCTGGCAAATTGACTTGGCCAAATCCGGGTAGTTTGCGTTCTGCGCTCCAGGAATCTGGATTATAAATATCCCCTAGTCCAAATATATGACCAAAATATAGATGGAAATCTCTTGCTGGGAGAAAATTGATCAACAAAAGCATAAGACTAGAAGAGTATAGCTTCCTTCTTTTAAGGGTTCATTCAATTGGTCAAGTTTTGTACCATATCTCTGCTTATAGACAGGCCTTATGCAGTTTATTGTTATTTGCAGAGGGAAGAATAGCCGTGTCATTAGCAAATAGGTATAAAGTGGTTCCTTTAGCACAAATAATATCATCAATAATTATGTCAAAACAGTACAGGGGCGACTTCGAATATCATAGCATACGAGAGGGGTCATGAAATCGGTCGAATTTACCAAACAGATGTTTAATCTTGTACTGATGAGGGGCTAAATCCCGAAAACATGGTACACAGGTTGGCCTTTTGTCTAAAATTGCCAAAACTGGTTTTGTGCCTCATTCTTTGTAATCACTAGTAAAGTGATAGAGCTAAGTCGGCCTGTTACTGAGTAGTGCTCCCAGTCTTAACCCAGTCTTGATGACAAAGGCAGACGCATTATACTTCACCCATTGTGGAGATAAAAAGATAGAATAAGAAAAAGACTAGTAAAGATTTTTACTAAGATGAAGCGAAAGTTTAAGCTGGTGAAAGACTGGACCATTTTGATGGAAGAAATCAATATAAGGTTGTGAGCGGATGATATCAAAAGAGGCATTTAAACAATGAATTTTGGCACTTTCGACCGAATTCAGAATTCCTCTCTTAGGATGTTACGAAATCGAAGCCTCATCTCCGTTCTGATGAGAGTCATAGCCAAAACTATGGTTTACAGTTTGACCTTTGTTTGAATTATCCAACTTGCTATCGTGGTACATTCTTCAAGGCAACTATAATATTCTCTAATGGGGAGACTAACCAAAATGTATTTTTTAGTGCATTTTAAAGGGATTGGTGCCTCATATGGTATATAATAAAAATCAAAGTATCCCTTATTATTGTGACTTGCTTGGGAATAATTAGGTTAAAGGAAGGCTGACGGCCTCAGAGAGAGCCATGACAACCTGGCGCTATATAACTTTACAACAGGAAAACAGGAAACAGGAAAAGTCCAATCTTTGTTCCTGGTAGGTAAGTGGGTACTCCGGCTAAAGGATAGAGCCATGGGCTGGTAAAAGAGAGTTTGGAGGTTGAGGTTAAGGTAGATATGGTCGTATTGGGCAGTTTCATTGCTGAAACCATCTCAGTACGCTTTTTTGTATGGACTTAGTCTTCTTGTGTGTGTGTGTTGTTACTAACCTCTGAAGTGTTTATTTCCTTCTCCATGTACATTACTACATAAATATATGTTATATTAAAATAATATTTTATTAAAAATATATTTCATAGATTCAAATACTCTGTTAAATCGACCGCCAGAGGTCATGCTTCCCCTATAAAAATTCATTGTTGTTGTTTCCCGATGGCTGGTTCAAATCTTTTGTACATTATGTAAATAAGTTTTTCATTTTTTATTCTTACGCCTTAAGCCAGGCAGTACTTTTATCAAATTATGTTATTTTATATATTCCTTAGCTCAATTAAAGCAATTACTGAAAAAAAAAAAACATTTTTATTATTATTTAACGACTGCATACCAATACCATTGACCTAATACTAATATATTACAAAATATATCAAATCTCATTATCATAATATTGATACGTGCTGTAAATATTTCATAATTATTATTTTCATCTTTAACTTTTCATAGAATATTATTTAAATAATCATCATCACCTGGCATTGTTTACATAAGTTTTTTTTGTAAAATGGCTGAAGTGAGTTAAAAATAAAAAGCTAACAAAACATACATTTTTGATTATTTCTTTCTTTTACATTAAAAAATAGCGACAAAAGAAAAACTACATACATCCGCAACATATTTGGCGCAGCTCGACAAGGATACGAAAGAAAATTAAAAAGGTAAATTTTTAATCAAAAGATCATATATTTCAAATTTACATAGCTCATTTAGAGACATCTTTATTGTTATAATGGCAAATTTACATAGATTTGAAAAATATTCTGGCAGTAAGAATAACATAAAGATTGAAAGTTGGATTAAGTTGTATGAAGTAGAAAATTTAAAGGCAAATGATGAAGAAAAAATACACAATCTTATCTACTATTTAGCAGATGAAGCCTTAGAATTTTTTGCTGATGAAATTCTTACAATGCACATATAAAGAAATGGGAAACTGTAAAAGATAAACTCATTGCCAGATTTAAGCCTTGCATATATAGTCCCATTGTATTAGCATCTAGCAGAAAGCTCCTTGCAAGTGAAACAGTGGAGACTTATTTTAAAGAAAAAATGGACTTACTGAATCAAACATCCTTGAAAAAGGAAGAGAAAATACAACTACTAACAGATGGGCTACCTTTGAATTGGAGGGATGTGTTTGCAGCAGCACAACCTGCAGATCCAACCAAATGGATACAAGTTGCACTTTCTGTTGAGCATAACAGGCAACAAAGTAAACTAAGAAACTTGTTTAAACCCAAAGTATGCACTCTATCTCAACAGGAAAGATCAGCTTCAAATTGCCCATTTTTTTGCCCAATTTGCATAAAGAAAAGAATTAAAGTGAAACATTGGTTGAATGAATGTCCTGATTATGACCCAAATTATAAAACAGAGAGATCATCTAAAAATACACAACCAAAGCAATTCATTACAACAGTCACAGAATCAACCACAAGTAATGAAGCAAACAAAGTAACTTGCTTATCAACTCATAATCCTCCTAATAAATTGATAGACTTTAAAATTTGTGTCAACAAACATCCTTTACAAGCCTTCATGGACACAGGTGCTACCATATCTTTAATAAATCAAAATTTAATGAAAAGTTTGAATTTACATCCTTTAATAGATTCTCCCATTCAAATTCAACAAGCTAACTCATTAACCAACACTTTGGGATATGTTCATGTAGACTTGCAAATTCATAATAAAACTAGAAAGGTCAAACTTCATGTAATACCTAATTTAAAATTCCAGCTACTCATTGGCTTGGATATTGCAGAAGACTTTGAACTTATTGTTGACACTAAAGATAAAACAGTCTACACTAAGCAATCAGCAGAAATGGCACTTGTTTGCACAACCTGTAATCAGTTGCAACAACAACAACAAAACCAGATCCAACAGCAACAACAACAGAACCAGATTCAACAACAACAACAGCAGCAACAACAGAACCAGCTCCAACAACAGCAACAAAACCAGATCCAGCAACAACACCAGATGCAACAGCAGCAGAGACAACAACATCAAAGACAGGCAGATCTCAGCTTCACTGAAGACCCTCAAGATCATCAAAACACAGTGATGGTCAAGAAGAGAGGACTACTCAGGGCTGTGGTGCCTGCTTCTTTTAAAGAACATGTTCTGAAGGAATATCATGATAACATGAGTCACCCATCCATGAACAAAACAGTCAAATTAATAGTTCCTTTATTTTGGTGGTCAGACATGGTACAGGAAATTAAATCTTATGTGAGATCATGCAAGACATGTCAACTGACCAAATCATCTAACCAACCAACTCTAGGACAACTAATAATTCCAGACACAGAACTACAACCAGCTCAAGTAATAAGTGCAGATACAATAGTTATGGGAACAGCAGCTGAAAAGACAAAGCACAAGTACATCCAAGTGTTCATTGATCATCTTACAAGATATGTTTGGGCATTTCCCACTATCAAAAACACAGCTCAAGCAACGCTACAATGTTTCAACAGAATCCTTCAAGTCTCGCTACCCATAAAACATATTATCACTGACAATGGAAAGAACTTTAATTCCAAGGAATTCAAAAGGTGTTTGAAAGTTCATAACATCAAACAAACTTTCACCACACCATACCACCCCCAGAGTAATGGAATGTGCGAAAAGGTTAACGGAACAATCATGACCAAATTAAGAACGGCCTTGCTTGATAAACCGAAGGTGAAATGGAGCCCACTTTTGCCCAAGGTCATTACTGACTACAACAATACCCCTCATGACGTAACAGGTTTTCCGCCATCTTTTCTACTTTTTGGTTACAATGTGCAGCCACAATTTGCTGATAACCCCTCAACCTCGGTAGAAGATGCTAGAAAACTGGCTATAAAAAGAACTCAACATCATCGTGAGATTTCCAAAAGGAGACATGATTCAAGACATCCCGACATTGAATTTAAAGTTGGAGATCTCGTTCTTAAAAGAATTCCCTACAATGATCCGAAGTTAATTAAAACAGCTCCCAAATACGAAGGACCATTCCAAGTTTTGAGAAGATTGTCTAAAGTGACTTACGAACTCTCTACAACGGATCAAGACAACCCACCAAGAAATCCCACAGGAGATCCTATAAAGGCTCACATCTCTCAATTAAAGTCATTTATTCTCCGTGAATAAATGCATCAAAGCGGGGGTAAATGATACTGTTGTAATGTGTATGAGTTGTCTGAACAAACTCGCTACGACTTACAAGCTGAACTGAATGTTTATTCAATCTAGCAATCTTCTTATATACAAGATAGAGATAAAAAGGAAATATTTTACATAAGTTTAAAACAATTGACAAATGGAATAATTTTGCATAGCCAACAATAGGTAACAATTATAACACTTAACAAAGGTTATTTACATATCACAACATGTTTCCCCTCTGGTACAACAATTAAAGAATGTCACGAATCTAGACAACCATCAACAATCAGATCAGGCAAATCAAAAGGCGGTTGACATGCCTCCCCTCTGTTTAAAAACCAAATCTTTGTGGTTTTCTTAACTCTCTTCCAAACCTTGAAAACCGGGGCCTTCCGGATGGTTCTGGTGCAATCCCAGCGGATGTAGTCGCGCCTTCCCTCTGGTCAATATTGGTCTCTTCAGTTGACCGCTGTATCGGGGCTGTGGATGACTCGCCCATCGTTGACTGTAGCACTGCGGATGTTGAGCTTCTGGGGAGGCGGTAATTGGTTCTGAAGACAACTGGCTTTTCTCGTAGCCTCCATCCCTTGGCCTAATAAATTGTTGATTTCTTATCAACCTATTTCCCGATGGTGTCACAACTTCAAAGCTCTGAGGAGAATCAGCCTGCGCTGAAATCTTCACCGGTGTCCATGTCTCCCTTGGATGTATTTGACACCATGCATCCTCTCCTACATTGACCTTGGGATAGCTTTTACTATTTCTGTCATACTGCTCTTTCATTGAGCTCTGTCTTTTTCTTTTGGCATTCTCTATACTTCTCCAATTAGTTTGATAGGGTCTATATAGCGGTGTAATTCTGGGGATCTGACATCGAAGGCTCCTCGACAAACATAACTGTGCGGGTGACGGTAGGTCATTTTTTGGTGTATTTCTATATGCCAGAATAGCCAGATATGGGTCGGACCCTTCATCTCTACATTTGATTAGTTGATTTTTTATTGTTTGAATGTTTCTCTCGGCCAGACCATTAGATCTATGAAGGTGTGGACTTGAAAATAGCTGTTTTATACCCCATCTTATACAGAAGTCAGTCATAATCTCTGAGCGAAACGGTGGTCCATTGTCGGACATCATGGTTTCCGAATCCCGAAT
Organism: Cordylochernes scorpioides; assembly: GCA_030710605.1. Lineage (NCBI taxonomy): Eukaryota > Metazoa > Arthropoda > Arachnida > Pseudoscorpiones > Chernetidae > Cordylochernes > Cordylochernes scorpioides. The sequence continues at coordinate 12,936,760 of CP092873.1, read as the reverse complement.
CGTGCAAATGTTTCTCTCAATTTATTTTTTACATTAATCGCCGTAGGTGGGTCCAATGTAAATACCTCCGGGTAGCCACCATATCTGTCGACCACTAACAAATGGGGCTTTTTCTGAATATAAAATATGTCCAATGATACTGTCTGCCATGGATAATCTGGAACTGGGAAAGGTTTTAACGGCTGCCGTATTTTTGATTTCTGATGTTTTTGACAAATTTCACAATTTTTTACTTTTTCAGCAATGTCGATGGACATTCTCGGCCAAAATAAAGATTCTCGCGCCAAACCCTGAATTGTAGATATCCCTTGGTGCGATTGGTGCAACAAATTAAGCATAGCATTCCTTTGTGTCTTCGGAATCACTATGGCCGATCCTATACATAATAGATCATTCCATAAGTACAAACGGTGTCTGAAATCGAAAAATATTTTGGCATCTTCATCGACGTCTTTTTTGCATATAGGCCATCCCTCAATCACATAATCGATTACTTTAAACAAAGCAGGATCCTCTCGGGTATCTTTCTGCATCGCTACCAGTTTTTCGTCCGAGATATTAACACGTACCATCTTGACCATTCTTTTGTCTTCAAGAAAAGGCGTTGGTAGTTCGTCCATGGGGTGAGTATCCCTGGATAGGGTATCAGCCACAATCAAGTATTTTCCTGGTTTGTACTGCAATTTGAAGTCAAATGCTATAAGCTTCATTACTAATCTTTGTAGACGCGGTGATATATCACTCAGCGGTTTTTTTGACTAGAGGCAATAAGGGCTGGTGATCCGTCTGGACAACGAAAGTGTGTCCTGACAATAGATATTCGAACTTTTTGCATCCATAATAAACACTCAATAACTCCTTCTCAATCTGAGAGTACTGTTTCTGCGAGTCGCTAAATGACGCGGATGCGAATGCTAGAGGTCGATCTTCCTGTAGCAGAGCAGCTCCCATTGCATCTTTGCTGGCATCACACTGCAAAATCAGCATCTTGCTTTTGTCAAAATGTGCCAACGAAGGAGCATTCCTCACGCATTCCTTAATATGATCGAATTCCCCATCCTGTTTAGGCCCCCAATGCCAGACAACATTCTTTCTTAAGATTCCTCTTATATTGGATGTGGACGCAGCTAAGTTTGGAATGAATTTTCCTAAGTAATTATAAAGACCCATGATTCTTTGCAGCGACTTTTTATCCTCTGGCCTTTTAAAGGTAATTAATTTATCAATCTTATTTGGCTCTGGATCAATTCCATTTTGTGATATCACATGGCCCAAGAAACGAACTTTCGTTAGACATATTTGAGCCTTTGTTAAATCAAATTTGATATATTTTTTCTTTTGCTTTTTCTAGAATTCCCTTTAATTTTTTATTGTGCTCTTGAATGGTATCCGCATATATCAGCAAATCGTCTACATATGTAATATTTTGAAAGCTATCCCTAAAGATATTCGTCATTTTCTCAACAAAAATTTGTGCCGATATTTTCAAACCAAATGGCAATCGGTTATATCTGAATTTGACAAATGGCGTGGTCATCACCAACAGATCTCTGCATTCCTTTGCAACCGGAATATGCCAATAGGCTGATTTCACGTCTAACACGGTATAATACTTAGCTTTGGGTATCTCGTGCAATAGTTCAGCTGGAGCCGGAGTCTGGAAATGTCTTCCCACAAGAGCCTCATTTAATTTCCGAGGATCCAGGCATATTCTGATTTGACCAGATTTTTTTTTTACAACGACCATAGGATGAGACCACTCTGTTTCATGATATATTTTTGTTACGATTCCTTGCTTCACCATCTTTTCCAATTCAGACTGAACTTCGGCTCCGAGGCTTGTTGGGATACGCCTGGGAGGGACTTGCACAGGAGAATATTCAGGCTTTGTGTAAATCTTACATTCCGAGTTGATTAATCCTACTCCTTGAAATACTTCGTGGTATTGTTCGAGGATTTTTTGAGTTTCAGAACACAATTTCATTTCATCCGTGTTTATATGATTGATTCGCCTCAAGATTTCAAGCTTCTCGCAAGTATCGCCCGTGATAAGTGTCTGCGCTTCTACATCGGCTACGATAAATTCAAACATTCCTTTCTTTTCACCATATTGGCATAGCACATTGCATTTGCCGACGATAGGCAATTCTGTATTTCCATATGCGAACGCCTTTAATGACGTGGGTCTGATTTCTGGTCTTGATGGCCATTGGTTTATTACTTTATGAGGAAGCACATTTATCTGTGCGCCAGTGTCCAAATGTACCGTGGTCTTCTTGCCATTAATTATTATTACCGCGGACCACTTGTCCGACCGAACAGTCTTTACAGCAACCTCATTAAGATTTATCTCGTCACAGGATTCTTCAGCTTCACTTTCCGCTAAGAGATTTCTTATACGTTTTGTTCGGCAAACTACTGAGAAATGATTGTTTTTTTCCGCATGCATTACATTTCTTCCCATATGCTGGACACTTTCCATACTTGTGTCGTTGTCCACACCACTTACATGGTTCTATTATTCTTTCTCTTCTCGGTTTATACCGCTTGGTCCTGCTTCTGCATTTTCCATTCGAATTGTATCTTTCACCCAATTACGTTTTTCAATTTTTTTCAATCATTTTTTGCTCATTCAACGATGCTACTTGTGAACATGTTGACTCGGAGATCACAGCTATCGAAATTGCCCTTGGTAGTGTCAACTGTGGATCTTCTAACAATTTTCTTTTCACTTCTCGGTCAAGTATTCCAATTATAAGGCGATCCCTTATGAGAGATTCTGTTAAATTCTCGAATTCACATTCTTGTGCCAGATGCTTTAATTCTGTGACGAATTCCATGATTCCCTGCTTTTCCTTTTGTACACAGGTAAAAAATGCATTTCTCCTTTGAATCGTATTTTTGAAGGGCTTAAAATGGTTCGTAAGCATATCAAGCATTTCCTTTACATTTGGGTAGGTATCATTTTCACTTATGTGAAATGTTTTGTATATCATCACTGTTTTCTCACCAGCAATATGCTTCAAGATTGCTCGCTGACGCACCAGCGGCATGCTTTCTAAATTTACCGCTATTGCAAAAATTTCAAACGACTCTCTCCAGGTTTCCCATTTTTTCTCGTTGCTGTACGGGACAAATTCCGCCGGCGGCTTGATTCCTTCCATTCTACTCAATGTTGAATTAATCTGTTTTAATTCGATACTTTTGTCGGCTGCGCCATGTTGTAATGTGTATGAGTTGTCTGAACAAACTCGCTACGACTTACAAGCTGAACTGAATGTTTATTCAATCTAGCAATCTTCTTATATACAAGATAGAGATAAAAAGGAAATATTTTACATAAGTTTAAAACAATTGACAAATGGAATAATTTTGCATAGCCAACAATAGGTAACAATTATAACACTTAACAAAGGTTATTTACATATCACAACAGATACGTGCTGTAAATATTTCATAATTATTATTTTCATCTTTAACTTTTCATAGAATATTATTTAAATAATCATCATCACCTGGCATTGTTTACATAAGTTTTTTTTGTAAAATGGCTGAAGTGAGTTAAAAATAAAAAGCTAACAAAACATACATTTTTGATTATTTCTTTCTTTTACATTAAAAAATAGCGACAAAAGAAAAACTACATACATCCGCAACAATATCAATCTTAAAAATAATTCCAAAATCAACAGAAAATCTTATTTTTTAATTATATATATATATATATATATATGTTATATAAAAATATTATTTTATTTCCAACATATTTCATAGATTGAAATACTCTGTTAAATCGACCACCAGAGGTCGCCGTTTTCACAATAAAAACTCATTGTTGTTGTTTCCCGTAGGCCGGCTCAAATCTTTGTACATTATGTAAATAATCTTTTTGTTTTCCTTATTCTACTTGCCTTAAGCCAGGCATTACTTTTATCAAATTGTTTTTATATACCATGGTATATTCCATGGGTTCACTTAAAGCAATATCTGATCAAAACTATTATTTATTATCATACTTTCAAGATTTAACCACGACTGCATTACCATAGCATAATCACAACATGATCTAAATTCAAGCAGAAAATCATTTTTATTTTTATGACATATATACTCTAAGAAGGAATAAAAGTTAACAGCGACTAGATTCTTTATTAAAGCGATATAATATTGGCGAGCTTTCAGACTATGACGTCCTTTAACAGGATATTACGCGAACAGCCTGTTAAAGGATGTCACAGTCCGAAAGCTTGCTAAGATTATATCGCTTTAATAAATAATCTTGTCGCTAGTAGTTCTTATTCCTTCTTAGAAATGATATTCGGCGATTCCTCCTCTAGTAATATATATATGTTATGATTATTTTTGTTTTGTTGTTGAAAAGATAGAGAATTGAAGGTGCAGTCGTAAACAAGTAAAGATAATTATTTACCCATCAAGTAGTCTTTTATTTTGAATTACTTGAAGGAAATTACACATAAAATAATTTATCACAGTAATATAGAATTTATAAAATGAATTCTATAATCGTGATTTAAAAAATAGGTAGGTTCAACTATACATATTTACAACAATTAATTAAAGTCGGTATGTTCTAAATCTATGGTAAAAAAAAAAAAGTAGAACAGTCAATGAATGAAAATAAAATATATGTTTTAAAAAATATTTGCATTTTTCAGAATATATAATATATATATATTATAAAAAAGAGATTTTCTGCTTGATTTATGATCATCTTGAGAAATATGCTATGGTAATTGCAGTCGTGGTTGAAAATCTTTAAAGAATAATAATAAAAATGGTTTTGTTCAGTAATTCCTTTAATTGAACTAAGGAATATATAAAATAACATAATTTGATAAAGTACTGCTTGGCTTAAGGCGTAAGAATAAAAAAAAAGAAAACATATTTACATAATGTACAATGAGCTGGCCATCGGGAAAGAGAGAGAAAATATCTTTATTTACGGGGGCAGCTAACCAAAATGAATGATTTTTGAGCCCCGATGGACGCATAAAGCGGAATATATACAAAGCACAGTTGGAGGGGCCTGGAGATGGGTGGCCAGGGGATCATCGCTAGGTGAGGCCAGGAGAGCCGGGATGTAGAGGAGGATAAGGGGGGGGGGGGGGGCAGGGTGGTGATCCGCGGAGTTCAGGGGGTGGCAGAGACGGGTTCAATGGTGTTGAGCCCAGGGGTGACCGTGGAGAGCAGACATACCGCAATGATTAAAGTATATGATTTTTAAGCCCAAAAGGTGTAGCAGGCAGACAAGCCGCAATGCACAATATCAAAGTACCAACGTGCTGCACGCAACCAAGGCTGTTCAAAAAGGTTAGATTACCCAGGCCAGGAAAAAAGAAAGACAGCTGTTGTTTAAATAAGAATATTAGATAAAGCGAGAATGATTCAGCAACTGATGGGAAAAGATAGATATTTTTTGTAAAAATGAAGATATAAAAGTTTTAGATAAGATTACTGGTGAGGGTACCAGTACTAAGACAACCAACCACACAGAAAAGTACACCATAGATTGCAAAGCGCGCTCAAATGGGTCGCTGCGTAAGTCGATTTCTCGAGCAGCCCGCGCAATCGAATCGCCAAACCGTTTGCCTTCTGTCCTTGGGTTACAGAGACAGCGTCAGGGGCGATCACAAACGCAGGGCAGGTCGCGAAACCGATCTTAAACAGCGGCACATGCCAGAGTTACGTCTACGAGCGGCCGCCAAAGGCCGGTGTTAACCATGAGGTGAGGAGTCCGAGTCACTCAGGTGATCGGAATCCTCCGCGCGGACGCGTGGCTTAAGTCTATCGGAGGCCTTTAGGAACTCCAGGCAGGCTCGCCAAGTGCTCCTGTTAAAAATAAAGTATTTGAGTGACCGCGGATTGTACCCTAATTCTTCTGCACAGGTGGAAAGAAGGGGGAATCTAAGGGCATCAAGGCTGCTACACTCAAGCACGATGTGAGACAGAGTTTCTTCCCTGTCAGCGTCGCAGTAAGGGCAGGAAGGATCGTCAATGACGCCTATCCTGTGGGCGAAACTGTCCGTCCACGTGTGTCCCGATAGCAGGCCAACCACAATATGCTCTCTAGGGACGATGTACGCATACCTTTTGTCTGAAACACTTATTGGAGTAAGGCCAAAGCGGGTGTGGATAGAAGGAGCTAGAGAGAGGAATCTGCTTTCCCATGCTTCACGCGCCCGGCCGTAGATTGCCGATTTTACAAACGACAAAGGAGCGAGTTTGTAACAGCTTGGGTCATCAGACTCAGCACCCCCGCTTTACGAGGGTGTCCGCAATGTCATTACCCACGTTCCACTGTGGCCCTTGATCCATTGTATGGTGCATCTGTTCCCATTGCGATTCAATCGCGAAATCAGTAGCAGAGCTCTGTCGATAAGGTAATTACCAGTCTTAGAGTTCAGAACTGACTTCACGACTGAGAGGTTGTCCAGGAAGAATCCTAAGGTTAGATGATTTGGTAAAGTGGTTGCGTTTTCAAGTACCTTAACCAATCCAAGGGCTTCCGCCTGAAAGACAGAACAATGAGAGGACAGAACATAAGATTCACGTATTTCAGGTGCACAATCGAGACAAAAGAACCTGTACACGCCGGCGCCAACTCCATCTCTGGTTTTGGAACCATCTGTATAGTATGCCACGTGGAAGAAAAGAGCAGGAATATTACTGGGAGCGGAGTAATAGGGAGGGTAAGGGAGAGGATGTGGAAAGGGAGGAGGCTTGAGTGGAATTTCAGCGTCAACCAATCCATACTTTTTTAAGGTATAGCTCAGTTTTAGCCGAGATATCCAGATCGAGAGTAAGGACTCTAGAGAGGGAGATAAGAGCAGCGTTGCTGGTTGATCTGAAAGCTCTACAAGCCCTCACTAGGAAAGGCCTTTGAGCACTCAGTAGAATATTTAAGGAGCGTTGAGAAAGATTAGGAAACCAAACCGCCGAGGCATAGGCAATGGCTGGAACAACCACTTGCAGATACAGAGTTCTCAAGGCGCGATAACCAAAACCAAAGTTGAGATTAGCGGCTGCGGTCAAACGCGGCAACATGCCGCGGACCTTGGCGCAGACTTCAACTACGTGCTGGTGGAAAGATAGACATTGATCAAATCTCACTCCCAGCACCTTAAATGAGTCGCACCATTGGATTGGCCGTCCGTGGATAACCAGATCCCGGCGCGGTTCAGGCAGTCTCCCGTGTGGTCTGAGGAGAACCATAGCCTGGCACTTCCCCACGCTGAGTTCCAGCCATCGGGAAAGAACAACAACGAGTTTTTATAGGAGAAGCATGACCTCTGGTGGTCGATTTAACAGAGTATTTGGATCTATGAAATATAATTTTAAATATAATAATATTTTAATATAACATATGTATACATATGTATGTTAAAAATAATGAAGGCATATCCTGACCACGAACACATGTGCTTTTTAGATGGCAGAGCGCCATTTAGTGGAGCAAAAATAAACTAAACATTTATTTAACTTGCTCTGTGATATTTGGCCAACTAAATTTCATGATAAATCAAGAAAAGCCATCCACGAACGCGTTTCGCGCTGTTGGCGCTGGTCAGCGTGGAGCAGGCTGTACCATTCTATGGTTTTCTCAAACATATATATAAATTCTTCTTCTTTCTTATCTCCACACTGGGTGAAGTAGAATGCGTCAGCCTTTGTTATTAAGACTGGGAGCACTACTCAGTGGCAGGCCGACTTAGCTCCAAAAGAAATGGTCGCCTCTGACATGAGGAACAGACGCCATGAGCAGCCGCTCCTAACATGGAGTACAAACGCTGCTCATCCTGTATCCCTGGATTAGGAGCCCTTACAGGGTACTATCAGCCAGGCCAGCTGAGCCCAGGTCTTTTACCGAGCTTGTTACTGCCCCCCCTCCTTCTTTTTCATCCGGGCTTGAGACCGGCAAAGGCAGAGTTATATATAGAAAGTAACAAAGTAATTCTAAGTAGAAGGTTCCCTAGGTGTGAACCTATGGAATTGATTTAATAGCTATAAATGTATGGAAAAGGTTCTCAAATCAAATATCTCCAGCCTCTAACTTCGTAGCTGTGTCCAGGAAAAGAGGACGAGGCCCTGAAGGCTGCCACAGGGGGCCACGGTCCGGGGGACCACCTCCCCATGTTGGACTGTGTGGGGCCCCTATGTCCCGGCCCCCGGCTGCCCCCTCCCTCACCCCTGGATAAACCCCCCAGTGGTGGGGGCAAGCAGAAACGGCATCGTACCCGCTTCACACCATCACAGCTGCAAGAGCTGGAGAACAGTTTCGCCAAGACCCACTATCCTGACATCTTCATGAGGGAAGAGCTGGCCATGAGAATCGGGTTGACGGAATCCAGAGTGCAGGTATGTGTAGAAGACAATATATCTTACTTCTTCTTCTCTTTGGATGGAAACATCAACGTTGTTATTATTATATTTCTTAGAAACATATATAAAACATAAAAAAAAAACAATATAAAAAAAGGTCAGGTGTTGATATTAAAAATAAAAAAGGTATATCCTGACTAGGAGCACATGTGCTTTTCAGAAAGCAGAGCCCCATCTGGTGGAACAGAAATCAACTATTCATTGATTTAACCTGTTCCCTGATATATGGCCTGATATTTATAAAACATATTTACATAATTGCTTAACTAAAGATGTAAAAGAATCGGGAAAGCTCTTGGCCATCAGTTGTAAACCATCCATATATTTCAAAAATTAATCCACCAGATAGCTACACATATTTAATGGTCCAGTTTCAGTTCAAAATAATGTTTTAGGTGCCGCTCAGCAAGAGCAACCTAGTTCCTAAATATACAATCAATAGTTATGTAGAACGGGTTTCATTATACACTGCGTGACATTGAAAATGGAACACCAAGAAATAGTGGCCAGAAAATAATGCAAATTTCAGGGTAGACGCGCCTAACCGAGTTATGCAAATGATGTAAAATGCGCAGCTCTCGTGCGCACATGGAGTAAGATATAAGGGAAGGAACTTGCAGAAAGGACAGTATTCGTGTCGTTATTTCTTCAAGGAAAATAATTGTAGAAATTTTGTTCTTGTGTCAAAAGACACGTGTAATAACAGAGATGGCCAGGTCATCGTAAACGGAGGCAGTTCAAGCAGACAGACGCTTTTACGAGGGGCATGGTGATCGGACTGAAAAGGGCAGGTTGGTCCATACGTCAAATCGCAGCTGATACACACCTTGGTGCGTCCACGGTGCACCGACTGTGGAGAAGATGGTTGGAACAAGGAAATGTGGCAATTTATAGGAATGTCAGTGCAGCCAGAGTGACGTCAGCACGTGTGGATCGGCGTATCCTTCGACAAGCAGTGGCGGCCCCACAAGCCACTTGTACCGCCATCCTGCAACATGTGCAAGACACCCTAGATCATTCCATCTCGACCAGAACCATTTCCCGTCGATTAGTTGCTAATGGCTTGCACTCATGCCGTCCGCTAAGAAGACTGCCATTGACCCCACCGAATAGGCGCCAACGTTTGGAATGGTGCCGGGCTAGATCGACGTGGATGACGGAATGGCACAGGGTCGTGTTCTCAGATGAGTCGCGTTTATGCTTGTCCAGTGATAGTCGCCGTGTACGCGTGTGGCGTCGACGTGGAGAAAGGTCCAATCCGGCAGCAATTGTGGAACGCCCTACCGTGCGACAACGTGGAATCATGGTTTGGGGCGCAATCGCGTATGATTCCAGGTCAACTTTACTTCGTATTCAGGGCACTATTTCGGCCCAACGATACGTTGATGATGTGCTGCGACCGGTGACACTCCCCTACCTTCAGGGGGTACCCAATGCCCTCTATTAGCAGGATAACGCCCGACCGCACACTGCTCGCATTAGCCAACAAGCTCTGCAAGATGTACAGATGCTTCCCTGGCCACCGTACTCTCCTGATCTTTCACCAATCGAGCACGTCTGGGACATCATTGAACGCCGTTTGCATGCCTTGCCACAGCCGCGTTCAGAAGACGAACTGTGGCAAATGGTTGAGAGGGAATGGAGAGCCATCCCTCAGGACGCCATCCGTACTCTGATTGACTTTCTACCTAGACGTGTTGCTGCGTGCATCGCCGTCCGCGGTGGTCCTACTTGCTACTAAGCCGACGCCGTTCTCACTCTGTATTATGACTATCATTTTGAAATAAAGATCACTTATTGTTCGTCCCTGTCTCTCTCTGTCTGCCGAGTTTCATCAGTTTCTGGCCACTATTTCTTGGTGTTCCATTTTCAATGTCACGCAGTGTATACCAGGTCTATTAGTATGAAACGCGAAAATGGCTGCCAGAGGGCGTTGTGCAACTTTATTTGAGCCGACGGTGGCGCTGTTGAAGCCATTTTGTTTTTTGACTCACATGGCATCAGCATGCGTGGAGTTTTAGAAAAATTCAAATCGTGGAAAATTTCTGGAGCCCGTGGAAAATGGTGATTTCCGAGCCAAAAAGTGCCCATTTGCGGGAAGTTTTGTTGTTCGCCTTCAACTGGAAGAAAAGTGTCACTGAAGCCCACCGAATGCTCGAGGAAGTTCACGGCGACCACGCTCTGAGCAAATCGCAGTGTTACAGGTGGTTTAAAAAATTCCAAAGTGGCGATTTCGAACTTGATAATGAACCACGTGGAAAACCGCACCAAAAGTTCGAGGACGCTGAACAGCAAGCTTTGTTGGATGAGGACAGTACCCAAACGCAGGATAAACTCGCGAAACAGCTCCAGGTGTCTAAAGGTGCTGTTTCCCTACGTTTAAACAGCCTCAGAATGACCCAAAAGCTTCCAGATGGGTCCCCCACGAGTTGAGCGAAAGGCAGCAAGAACGGCGTCTGGTACCCTGCGAAGGGCTGCTCGCCAGGCATGAAAAGAAGTCAATTTTGCACCGAATCGTAACTTCTGATGAGAAATCGATCCACTTCAGCAATTCTATGCGCCAAAAGTCGTGGGGCCTGCTCGGCCAATTTCCAAAACAGAAGCCTAGGACCAATCGCTTAGGAAAAAAGGCAATGCTTTGCGTATGGTGGGACCAGACCGGCGTAGTATATTTCAAGCTCCTGAAATCTGGCGAAACGGTCAATACTAGTCGCTACGAACAACAAATGCACAGTTTGAGAGAGGCATTGAATGAAATAAGACCGGAATTGCGTGAAAAGCACAACAAGCAGATACTGCAGCATGACAACGCTCCAGCCCAAAACGCTACAGTGGTCAAAAACACCATAAAATACTTGGGCTGGGAACTCTTACCCCACCCGCCGTACTCACCAGACCTAGCGCCGTCGGACTACCACCTTTTCACATCTTTAGGACACGCCCTAAAAAACCAGGAATTTTCGAACTCAGACATACTCCGAAAATGGCTTGTTGACTGGTTCGACTAAAAAGGAATAGAATTTTTCAGACAAGGAATTCGTAAATTGCCTGAAAGGTGGTCTGAGTGAATAGCTAATCAGGGCAATTACTTTGAATAAAAAATCTTTTGTTGTATGGAATTGGTGAACTTTTGAATACACTGAAAATTTTCGCGTTTCATACTAATAGACCTGGTATATATATGTGGTATAAAAGGTGGGGAAAGAAACACACCACAAGTTGGAAGAGGAACCCAGGCAACCAGGGAGAGAGACGGGACCGGCACAGCCGGGCGGCCGTTCGTGTCGCACACAATCCCCAACTGTCTTAAAAGTCCCGAAGTGATAACTGACGGTCCCCAGTGGTCGCCCCTTGGAATGTCGCTGGTGTCTCAAGTGACCGGTCCTTACCCTCCCGTCTCTATCTGGGTTGTCTGTAGGTTGGCTTTATTATTCCTGGAAGAGTTTATATTATGACATATATATATTAACTGATATTTACAATCTGTTTTTTTTTTTTTTTTTTTTTTTTTTGTGAATCTTTTCTCTATCTGTAATTGATATTCTACACGGCCCTGTTTTATAGACACTTTACGTTATTTTCCTCTATATTCTTTTTTTTTTATTTTTTCTTATATAATGTTTTTCTTTATTCTTATCCACTATTCTACATTTTCTACAACCTGCCTTTAATTGTCTTTCATGTTTAATAATCTATCTGATATATTCTTTACGGGGGGCTGCTATATAGACGCTTTGCATATTCTTCTTCTCTCCTAATCTCCTTCTTCTATAATATTCTTCTTCAATTTTATCCTCTATCTCTCATTATTTACAGCCCACCTCTATTTCTCTTTAAATCTTAATAATCTATCTGATGTTCTATACACACGGCCTTCTCTCTGCTACATGTGCGAATTCCTCAACATTGCCATTGAGCATGTTGGAGACAAAACTACACAATAAGCAGGGGTCTGTCCACAATCAGAGCGGCTTATAACACCTGATCCCGACGTCCCTTCAGAGAAGGCTTCGTCTGATGTAAATATTTTCTATTTTTATTACAATACTGTATCTTTCTGTAAATTTATTATTTTGCTATTAACTAAGAGTCAATAAAGTTGTTAATTGTCATTGTCTCACTGCTATATAGACACTCTACCCGTTCTTATTTTTCTATATTTTATTCTCTTCGTCTTTCTTCTATAATATTCTTCTTCACACTTATCCTGTCTCCCACATTCTCTACGATCCGCCTCTATTTCTTTTTCATGCTTAATAATCTATCTAATATTCCTTACGGCCTTTCTATATCGACATTTTACATGTTCTTCTTCAATATTATCCTATCTCTTTTATCTTTCTTCTATAGTTATCTTCAATTTTTCCTTCTATCCACATTCTCTAACGCCCACCTCTTTTTGTCTCTTTCATGCTTAATAATCTATCGGATATTCCTTACGGCCTTGCTATATCGACACTTTACATGTTCTTATTTTTATATATTCTCTTCGTCTTTCTTCTATATTATTCTTATTCACCCTTATCCTTTATTCCACATTCTCATCGACTCGACACTATTTCATGCTCAATAATCTATCTAATATTCTCTACACACGGCCCTCTCTCTCTGTTATATAGACACACTTTACATACTCTTATACTATATTCTCCTATCTTCATCTTTCTTCCATAATATAATTATTAATTCTTATCCCCTATTCCATAATCTCTAACAACCTTCCTTTATTTGTCTTTCATGTTTGATAATCTATCTGATCTTCCCTACGACCCTTCTATATAGATACTTTACGCGGTCTTCTTCTTTATTCTCCTATCTTCATCTTTCTTCTACAACAACAACAAAAAGCCTTTATTCAGGGTCACTGACCCTATACAGGATTCACCAGAGGTATGCATAAGAACAAAGCAGTGAAACAAAGGAAATAGCGATATATACAGAAGAAAATATCTTTCTTCTATCATATTATTATTAATTTTTATTATCTATCCAACATTCTCTACGATCCGCCTCTATTTCTCTCCTTCGCTCAATAATCTATCTGATATTCCTAACGGCCCTGCTATATAGAGGCGTTCTTCTTCTTCTATATTCTCCTATCTTCATCTTTCTTCTATAATATTATTATTAATTTTTATTCTCTATCCAACATTATCTAGGATCCTCCTCTATTTCTCTCCTTCGCTTAATAATCTATCTGATATTCTATACGACCCGGCTATATAGACACTTTCCGCGCTCTTCTTCTATATTCTTCTCTCTTCATCTCTTTCTTCTATAATATTATTCATTTTTATTCTCTATCCAACATTATCTAGGATCCGCCTCTATTTCTCCTTCACGCTCAATAATCTATCTGATATTCCTTACGGTCCTTGCTATATAGACACTTTACGTTGTTTTCTTTTACATTCTTTCTATTCTTATTTCTTCTATAATATCCTTCATTTTTATCCTATATCCCACATTATCTACAACCTGGCTCTATTACTCTCTCATGCTCAATTATATACTTTATTTTCTATTATATTATTCTCTATATATTCATCTTCCTTCTATAATATAATTCTTCATTCTTATATTCTATCCAATTTTAACGACCCTTTCTTCTATTTGTTCTTAACACAAACCGTATAAATATTGTTTTGGGTTCACATAATCCAATTTATTATTTTCTGGCCATTTTCAAAACCATTTTTATTTTTCTTTCCCAACTTGACAGCGTTTTAATAAAACATTGAGACCATTTTAATATATAAAAATTGATCATCACACGCGTCGATTCTTAGCAAAATAATACACCTAGTCAGTAGACGAGAGGTTAAAACCTTCGATTCCCGACAGCCATGAACCGGGATCAAATCCCACATTGGAAAACTTAGTTTTAATATATGAATAACCTTTTCACATATTATTCATTGTTATAAATATCATAAGCTAGGTTGCTCTTTTTGAGCGGTACCTAGTAAAGTTATTTTGTAACCAGGGGGTAAATAATGCATAACAATAAAAACCCTAATTTATTGTCACGAAATTCGCATATTGAATTTTCATTAATAGATATTAAATTAGAAGAAAATGTTTAACTAATAAGTTAACTAGAGAGAGACCTTTTTTACTTTATTTTTTTCAAAATTGTTAAATAGAACAAACCTCTCCCTAAATCGAGAAGCCCGGGCGCGAGCCTTGGCGTGTTCTTTTATCGTTCATTTTTAATTCAATTTAATACTAATTTATCTATCTCTCTATCTTTCATTATAACACAAGAGAAAATAAGACCTAATCCAAATAATTTATTAGTGTGTTACGTTAAGGCAAAAGCACTATTACCATCATCAGACAAAAGAATAAATGAGAAAAAAATGGAAATATATTTATTTACGGGGCTGCTAACCAAAATATAATGATTTTTGAGCCCCAATGGCCGCGTAAAGCGGAATATATAAAACCACTATGACCAGGCTGGGGAGGCTAGGGACAGGATCTTCGTTAGGGAAGAGGCAGGTTAGGTCGGATTGGGTCCGCGGAGGTCAGGAGGCAGGAAGAGGGCGAGAGGACTAGAATTTTGCAGATATAGCTCTGGTAGTTGGGCAAAACATTGATCTTGCCTCGTAGTCGGCAGAGGATGAGAAAAAAAATATCACAGCAAGTTCTTAAATAGTACTGTTATCAAATGTTTAAACAAGATAACAAATAAGGAAAACAGTATATATTGATAACAGTACTATTTAAGAACTTGCTGTGATATTTTTTTCTAATTTATTCTTTTGACTGATGATGGTGACAATGCTGTTGCCGAAACGTCAAACACTAATAAATAATTCGGATTAGGTCTTATTTTCTTGTATTAAAATCTATAATCCAAATTTTGCTTTATCATTATCTTTCATTCTGTTTTGGAATTACACAATAAAATCCCAGTACAATTTCACTGTGCGCTTTTAATATTTAATTTCAACTATATTTTTATGGAAACTTATTTTTAATAATTTTGATATTTTAAAAAACAAACCAAATCATTAATTTTAACTTTTTTAAAATACTTTACGAGATAGTAAACTGAGAAGATATAGCAACCAATGAATACAATATATAATGATAACAAACTCCATATTATTAAAGTAAAAACATTGAAATTCCAGTTATAAATTTATCTTGAAAAATTCCATTCAGATCTTTAGCAATAATGACTGAAATATAGAGACATATGTTTGAAAATAGAGCAATCCATATATTAAATTATTTAAAAATACTTATTTTGGATTAAAAAGTTTTATTTTCCAATATTTCGTATGGCAACTCGCCAAACTTCTTCGGGTAACAAGATTGTTTTGAGAGAGGCATTTAAAACAACCTTGTTACCCGAAGAAGTTTGGCGAGTTGCCATACGAAATATTGAAAAATAAAAATTTTTGATCCGAAATAAGCATTTTTAAATAGAGACTTATATATAAATAGAGACAAAAGGAACTTATCTCTGGACCCTTAATGTTCTTCACTTTAATATTTATATAAAATATTATTATTGGGAGTACAAATAAGTTTTGAGGGATTTGAAAAAGAAGCCACAACAAATATTATATAAATAGCATCGGACCTTGTAAGGTTTCATGTTAAGGCTTCATCATTTCCCCAAAAAAATCAGAAGAAGCCTTTTCACTCAAGTGTAAGGAACTTTTTTCTTGGTGCTCTAACCATGTCAACCTTTTTGCCAACAAAACACAATTTGCGGGAAGCGCTGCTTTTTTGTTTTAATTTGAAGAAAAGTGCAACTGATGGACATCGATTGCTGTGTGAGGCATATGGTAAACATGCTCTATCAATAAAATCATGTGAGTACTGGTTTCGGCGTTTCAAAAGTGGCGATTTTGACACCAGAGACAAAGAACGCGGAGGGAGGCCAATTAAGTTCGAAGACGCTGAGTTGGAGGCTTTATTGGACGAAGATTCAAGCCAAACTCAAGAGGAGCTCGCTGAAGCCTTGGGAGTGACTCAACAAGCGATTTCGAACCGTCTCAAGGCCATGGGTATGGTGCAAAAACAAGGAAATTGGGTTCCATATGAACTCAAGCCAGGAAACATCGAGCGCCGTATTTGCACTTGCGAACTATTGCTCAAAAGACAAAATCGGAAGGGTTTTTTGCATCGAATCGTGACGGGGGACGAAAAGTGGATTCACTACGACAACCCAAAGCGCAGAAAATCGTGGGTTAAAACCCGGTCATGCATCAACTTCAACGGCCAAACCGAATATTCATGGCAAGAAGCTAATGCTGTGCATCTGGTGGGATCAGCTCGGAGTGATCTACTATGAGCTACTTCAGCCTAACGAAACCATCACTGGAGAACGTTACCAACAACAATTGATGCGATTAAGCCGAGCATTGAAGATTAAACGCCCACTATATGCCAAAAGACATGACAAGGTGATCTATCAGCACGACAACGCTCGGCCACATGTTGCAAAAGTTGTCAAGGAGACTTTGGAGGCGCTTCAATGAGATGTCCTACCCCACCCGCTGTATTCACCAGACATTGCTCCTTCAGACTACTACATGTTCCGTTCGATGACACATGGCCTGGCCGAGCAGCACTTCACTTCTTACGAAGAGGCGAAAAATTGGGTCAATGTTTGGGTCGCTTCAAAAGTCGAGGATTTTTTTCGACACGGAATCCGTATATGCTGCCTGAAAGATGGGAAAAAGTCGTAGCTAAAGATGGACAATACTTTGAATGAAATATATTGTACTGATTTCTCTGAATAAAGCTTCGAATTTATAAAAAAAAATCCCTCAAAACTTATTTGTACTCCTAATATATTGAAACTATATATTATATCAACTCTATTTTCAAACTTTCAGACTTCTCAGTTCTTCAACTGGAGTATCACATTAACAAATTAATGTTAAATACTATTTTTATACAAATTATTATTTACATTTACTTATGATATTGTGAAAGAAATATATTACATTATTTGTGTGTGTGAAAAACAAATATTTTTCAAAAATTTGTTTCACATACACAAATAGTTCTCGGAAATCTTCGTCCAATTCCCAGGCATAAAATGCAGGCGAAATTATTCAACCAGATGAATATTCAAACTTTTCATACTATGTACTATTGTACTATGTACTATTCACGAATTAAAATAAAATGGGTGATGGATCACACAAATAATGTAATATATTTCTCAATATCATTAGTACAGTAGGACCTCTCTGTAAAGGACAACACCTAATTGCAGAGCCAAAGTGTCCTTTAGATTGAGGTGTCCTCTTACCGGAGAGTTGCTAAATAGTAAAAATAGTAATTTTGTAAATGAAAATTGTCCTTGTGGAGAGGTGATCGCTAGCGGGGTGTCCTCTAAAGGGAGGTTCTACTGTATATGAAAATATGTAAATAATAATTTATATAAAAATAGTATTTATCATTAATTTGTTAATGTGATACTCCTGTTTAAGGGCTTGACAAGTCTGAAATCTTGAAAATAAAAGGTTTGTACAAGAAAATTTGCCCTGGAAGCTTTATTTTATTATTTTATAAATCAGGGCTACACGTTTATTTTATATCAACTCTACACACGTACTGGACACCTTTTACTAATTTTAAAAAAGCTCTAATGTCCCCCTATTCTTACAAAAGTCCAACCTAAGTCCAACTCCACCAGCGAGTACAAGTAACCAAACGGTGCTCTGGCACATTTGTAAGTGCAAAGTCGAACTGCTTTTCACATGTGTAGAGATGTGGGGCACTTACAGTAAAAGCAGTCGCCTACTTCTACCCACCATGATTATCATGGCCTGTACCACGCGTATTAGGGATAAGCAAAAAAAAAAAAAACATCTCCCAACACAGGTTATAAAAAGTTAGGTGTTTTTCTCTTTAATGTAAACTATATTATATTAACAATATATTCTAGAGTTCTAACTTTACACTGTGGAAAAAGATCAGTTTGAAGAACATTTCTAAATTTATCGGTAGCGGTGTAAAGAAAGAATTCCAGGAAACAATAAGTTCTCAGAGTTGATCGCGGGGATCAACTCTGATTGGTCCGCAGATCTCACAGAAGAATTACACTTCTATTAAACCTTTCCTGCGGGAATTTCTTAAATGAAGACTTCAGGTCAATAGATGGTCGAAATACCGACAATGTTTTCCCTTTTAATTCTCTCAAACCTTTGAGAGACCAATGTTTTAATTACATTTCTGGGTTATAATGTAATACACATCGACCTTTTCTATTATTTATTTCAGCGTTTCAATTCTCCGCTATCACCTTTCACAAGGAAAGTTAGGGTTTTGATGGAAGGATAGTCTAAACCCTTGGTTTTTGACCTCTACGATCCGTGTTCGATTCCCGCATTGGGAACTTTTTTCTGATTAAAAAAAAATTCTCCAATGGCCCCCAATTCTTGCAAAATTCCAACCCCACCAACGAGTGCAAGTAATCAAATGGGGCTCTGGCATATTTGTTAGTGCAAAGTTGAATTGCTTTTCACATGTGTAGACATGTGGTGTACTTACAGTAAAAATCAGTCGCCCACTTCTACCCACCATGATTATCATGGCCTGTACCACGTGTATTAGGGATAAGCAAAAAAAAAACAAAACAAGGAAAGTTATGTTTATTTTACACATTAAACAAACGTATACTATCCTCATTGCGATTCGTGCTTTAATGTTCACATTTTTTTCATATATAAATGACACGTGATTGCTTTATAATTAATTTATGTCTAACTGACCTTTTCCTTATTGTCTAATGAAGAGCATTGTTCGATGAAAATATTTATATGTAAGTCTACTGTCCTTAAAGCTTATGTCCATAGTTTGTTTGAATATCATTTCTGTGTGGCATCTATGGGCAGAGTCGACTTGTATCGTCGATGGTATTGGAGCTCTGGGAGGCGGTCTGGTAGATTGAATTGGTGAAACCGCTGGGAGGGTTCACCACTGATGAGAGAAGCCCTACCAATAAATTTTCATCACAGTGGTGACAATAAAAGTTTGATTTATGTGCAAAAGAGGCATTCATGCTTTAATGATTTCATATACATATAGATGGCGTTTTATTGTTTTATAATCAATATCTTTTCATTATAATTGTAAAATTAAAACGACGTGAGTATAATTAGTTTTTTTATATCGGTATATAATTTTCAATTTCAATTCAAAAAAAAAAAAAAAATACAACAGAAAATCTCATATTTTTTATTTATAATATATATATGTATAAATATATATATTATAAAAAAGAGATTTCTGTTCTATTTTAGAATTAGGTTGATATATTGAATTATTATTATTTGTTGCTTGATTTTGGTATCCATGAGTATCATTATCATATTGTTCTTTGCAGTCGTGGGAAAAATAAAAGAGTTTTGATCATTGATTTATTTATTTGAGCTGAGAAATATAAAAAAGAACATAATTTGATAAAAGTAATGCCTGGCTTAAGGCGAGTAGAATAAGGAAAACTCCAACTAGCCGAAGTGTCTATTTTTATATAAATATGAATGCCGGCCAGGCAGCCTCTATCTTTACGATATATAATTTTCGGTTTAATTATTCTTGAAATTTCGAAAACACATAAAGACCGCAACTTTTTTTTTATTCACCTGATCAAAAGAACCTTTCGGACATGACCTTCTTTAACTAACTAAAACGTATAACTGAAAAAGGGCTTTTCTGAAAGCTTCCTTTGATAAGAGAGCAAAAAAAGGTTTCGGTGTTTATGATTTTTTTTTAATTTCAAAATAATTAAACCGAAAATTATATACCGATATTATCATAAAAACTAAACAGCCTAGCGAAATATTTTGGATTATGATATTAATAAATTGCTTTATTATATATCCTTTAGAGATCCGAAATATGCTTATTAATTGGTGCATATATATAAAAAAATAATAATAAAAGTCAGGTGTTTGTTATTAAAATCAAAAGAGACATATCCTAACCAAGTTCACATGAACTTTTAGATGGCCGAGCGCCATATAATAAATAGGAAATCAACTAAACGTTGATATAGCCTGTTCCCTGATATTTGGCCAACCCATTTTCTTGACAAATAAAGAAAGGTCAACCACGAATATCAGGGAACAGACATAATCAACGTTTAGTTGATTTCCTTTTATTATATGGCGCTTTGCCATCTAAAGATTCATGTTAACGTGATTAGAATATGACCTTTTTTGATTTTAATATATATATAATGAAAATAACATCAATTTTTACAGTTGAATATATCTAAAATATTATTGAATTATATATACAACAAATTGGACGGAATCGGGATCGGTTTCCATGTTTACTAACCCTAATCTAATCTAACCTAAACATACCTAACCTCATCATGGATTATAAACAACTTCTCAACCTGCAATCCCAAAACACATTATTGACTATATTGACTTATCCATTGATGAGCTCTACTCTTCCCCGGCAGACACCATCAACAAGCTTTACAAGCTTGATGCCCTAATATGATTGAGTGGAGATAAGAAAGAAGAAGAAGAAGATTATGACAGATACACATTATTAACTGTATTGACTCATCCATTGATGAGCTCTTCTCTTCCCCGGCAGACACCATCAACAAGCTTTACAAGCTTGATACCTTAATATGATTGAGTGGAAATAAGAAAGAAGAAAAATAAGATAAAACATTTACATATTTACATTTAATATCCCCAACGTCCGCTACAAACTAACACCACACACTCTTTCCATTGTTTATAATATTGTCAAGTAGCTCTGCAACCACGGCCACAGGAATCTCTATGGGACATCTGTCAATCATCACTGGACTCCGTTAGGGGGCGCCAAAATACCACGTGGAAAATTAGGAAAGACAAACTTCAGGTTGACACAGCAATCAATTTAAGGCAAGAACAAGCTATAAATTACTAACAAAAGATAAGCAATGAGGGAAGTTTAAATATTAGTAAAATATAAACATGAAAAATGATACTTTGATAATAAAATAATAAATACTTTGCTACAATATAAAACCAAAATTTGTGAAATACATAGTGAAGAATGCGCTTTGTTCACCTTTCAAAATTTAGTTTGAAATTTGTGTAAAAATAATGGTTTCGGTATAAAATAAGTGTCTATAATATGAAATGTGGGAAGTCAATTTTTGTAGCAGCATGCTGTTTCGAAGATATTACGCTTATCCGGGTAGTTAGCGTTCACGCTCCAGGAACCCGGGTTATGTTCATTTTCTCTGTTATGAAAACCCTGGGTAGTTAGCGTTCGCGCTCCAGGAACCCGGGTTATGTTCATTATATCTGTTATGAAAACCCTGGGTAGTTAGCGTTCGCGCTCCAGGAACCCGGGTTATGTTCCTTTTCTCTGTTATGAAAACCCCGGGTAGTTAGCGTTCGCGCTCCAGGAACCCGGGTTATGTTCCTTTTCTCTGTTATGAAACCCCTGGGTAGTTAGCGTTCGCGCTCCGGGACCCCGGGTTATGTTCCTTTTCTCTGTTATGAAACCCTGGGTAGTTAGGTTCGCGCTCCAGGAACTCGGGTTATGTTTATTTTCTCTGTTATGAAAACCCTGGGTAGTTAGCGTTCGCACTCCAGGAACCCAGGTTATGTTCATTTTCTCTGTTATGAAAACCTCGGGTAGTTAGCGTTCGCGCTCCGGGAACCCGGGTTATGTTAATTTTCTCTGTTATGAAAACCCTGGGTAGTTAGGTTCGCGCTCCAGGAACTCGGGTTATGTTTATTTTCTCTGTTATGAAAACCCTGGGTAGTTAGCGTTCGCACTCCAGGAACCCAGGTTATGTTCATTTTCTCTGTTATGAAAACCTCGGGTAGTTAGCGTTCGCGCTCCGGGAACCCGGGTTATGTTCCTTTTCTCTGTTATGAAACCCTGGGTAGTTAGGTTCGCGCTCCAGGAACTCGGGTTATGTTTATTTTCTCTGTTATGAAAACCCTGGGTAGTTAGCGTTCGCACTCCAGGAACCCAGGTTATGTTCATTTTCTCTGTTATGAAAACCTCGGGTAGTTAGCGTTCGCGCTCCGGGAACCCGGGTTATGTTAATTTTCTCTGTTATGAAAACCCTGGGTAGTTAGCGTTCGCGCTCCAGGAACCCGGGTTATTACTAATTCTCTCAAGGTAACAAGACGACATCCAATAAACAATGCGTGATTTATCAGTAACATCGTTTGTTACCGAAACGTTACGCATAATTTTGAAAGTTGGATGCGGTACTGTTATGTTTCTATTCTATAGCCTAGATTTTAACTTATCGATGACGTTGAAGAGAGGACTGCGATAAAAAAATTGAGAGTCTGTCTAAAAGTTGGTCGCTCAAGATAGAAGAAGAGTCATATCTATTTTTAGGTTCTACTGTAATAAATGGTGGCAAAGGCATCTCTTTAACGTACGGTAGAATAAAAGATAGAGTTTGCCATCTATCAAAATAAATATTATTTAAAAATTACAACACTTTAACGGAGGCTGATAGCCCTGCGCAATACTTAATTGGTTTTCCTTTTTTCATCAGAAAAATGTATTTGAATGAACTTCTGAAAATATATAATCTTAATTTATAGATTCTATATATTCTAATTAAAGTTATCTTCTCAATGCTTTTTTTCATAACTAAGCTATGCAAATTGGCCAGAATAGATAATGCCAACTTTTTAGTTCAACCTGAATATCTGCCATTATTTTACCACCATAATCTTTAATCAACATTTTAAATTTGCTCAGTGTATGTTTTAATGATAAATAATACTTCAAAATTACGTTTATAAGCTACATTTTCGTGGATGGAGATTATGATTGAAAATACTTTTTATATCATATCGTTCATATAAAGTTATATATACGGATAAATACAAAATAAACGAATATATGAGTTATGAAAAAAAGCATTGAGAAGATAACTTTAATTAGAATATATAGAATCTATAAATTAAGATTATATATTTTCAGAAGTTCATTCAAATACATTTTTCTGATGAAAAGAGGAAAACCAATTAAGTATTGCGCCTCCGTTAAAGTGTTGTAATTTTTAAATAATATAGAGAGGATATATAGATGAATGAATATAAATTCATAAAATTGACGAATATACATAATAAAATCTATAAAAGTCGTCATTGGTAGCGCCCACCGCGGGAAAGACTCTGTCACCGATGGACTGCGATGACCCGTAATCGAAAAGAAGATAAAAACATTGAATTTAGTTATAAAACTATTTTAGAGGCGTAATATTCTTTTTAAAATAAAACAATTAAAAAGAATATTACGCCTCTAAAATAGTTTTATAATTTGATAACAGATGGCGCTCTAGTACATCGTAACATTGAATTTAGTAAAAAAATGTTTTGTTGATAGGAATTCATTAATATATCATCATTATTATTTTCGTTTTTTATCTCTCTAGAATAGTTCTAATCATACTTGCATATTTTCCAAGTGTTTCTACTGACCTCAAAGATTATTTTCATAGTTGGGTCAAATATCATAATTAAGAGTCAATCCTGTAGTGTGTTTGATGTATAAATAGAATAATCCAATAGAATATTAGAACTCTGAAAAGTTCTTTCCCACAGAGTGGGCAAGTCGAAGTGTCGGCTGGCGTTACCCAACTCAAGATCAAGATTTGTGGATGGAGAGATTTCCATAGGATCATTAGTTCAGGAAATCAAAGAAACCAACAAGTTTATATGTTTGGCATAATGTAATCGTATTTTAATAGATTTTGTAGAATGTTTTTTAGTAATAGATAGCCTGGGCTGATATATAGTTATATGCTGTAAATAGCTCTAAATTTCTGTTCTTATGTGATGTTCACTAATATTCATTATAGGGTAATTAAATCGTTAACTAACTGACAAATGTGTTAATAATTTCTATTATAATAACCAATTTCCTATTAATTATTACTGTAAATAAGCTCCCAAACTTGTGTATGCATGCAAATATCCAAGACGGATATCGCGTGCTTTGTAAATGATAATAAAAAAAAAATAAAAAATAAAAAACATGATTTATTTCTTTTAAAAATAAAACATCTTTAGTAGATATCTTGAGGAGACAAATCCGATGTGTTAATGATGAATATGAAGAACTGTCAGGAATTTTTCATATTTTATCTAAGAATGACCATCGTTTTCCGGAGATATGTTTCATTCTTATTCTCTTATGAATTCTATTTAAAAAGAGAGCGGTTTCAAGCGTTTCTTCATTATTTATTGTGTACGCAGCTAACGTTCTCTATATTATATTTTTTTTGGGAAAATAATAATTTATTATCCGATATAAAATAACTCTTAAACGCCATTTGTATCTTGAAAAAGGAAATTCGTCTTACCATCAAAATAAATACAAAAGTTATAAACCATGTATCGAATATCCTCTTTGCAATCTTACAGACTGGGGACATTCCAAATTCTACTTCAACAGTATTGACAATTATTGTCACAGATAATATACTCCATGGTTTCAGGATACAGTCTCCATCAGAAAAGAAAGGTGTTGATTTTATAAGTCTAAATAAAAATAAAGGGTGCAAAAGCTATGCGCGTTTTTTTATATTTGAATTTTTAAATATTCCTGAAACCACGTACGCTAATACGTACGCGTTTTGCGCTGTTGGCCCTCATCTTGTACCACGCATATGAGAGCCAATAGCTCGAAGCTTATAGGTGGTTAGCTTTTCTTTGATTAATAAAGAATGGGTATTTGGAAAATTCTAGAATAATTAAAAATAAACGATTAGAGTTTATATACATTACCACAGATGGCGCAAGACATTAGTAAATTTTAGTTGCACGATCAGAAGATTCTCTTTTTTCTTTCTTTTATAAATGTTTGTAGATTATCAAAGAATTGTGTGTTATCGAAGCAAAAATCGTCGGTAGACAAGTGGGTAACACCCTCGATCCCCGACAGCCATGAACCGGATTAAAAAGGCATATATTGGATCAAAATATTATTTATTTTACCAATATTTCAGTTGGCTGAACGCCAATCTTTATCAAGGTGTTATAACATTTTAATGTGTGTCAACAACAAACTCAGCGCCACATTGTTGTTGACACACTTTAAAATGTTATAATACCTTGATAAAGGTTGGCGTTCAGCCAACTGAAATATTGGTAAAATAAATGAAATTTTGATCCAATATATGCCTTTTTAATTAAAGATTTATTTATGGATTGCTCCATTTTCAATATTATTCCATGTTGCAAATATCATAAACTAGGTTGCTCTTTTTGAGCGGTACCTAATAAAGTGATTTTGGAAATTGGTAATTGTATTATCGAAAGACAGATTTTATTTGTATTATCTTATATAAAATTAGCTAATACCTGAATCTATGTACTTCTTGCAAAGGTTTATCAGGTAATAAGACATCTCTTAAACTTTGTATCCTACTCTTGTTATATATTTGTCGAATTAACAAAGAAACTTGGGAGAAAAACACACGGTAGTAACTTCCCATCACATTTTCCTTATGGGCGACACTAAACATGTTCTTTCGTCTGCTTTTAAAAAATATTACCTCTCGTAAACAAAGATATAGGCGCATGCGCAAAAGAAAAAATTGGTGATTGGCTGATTTACCGCGTGTGCTCAGTAATTGGACCGCTAATGGTTCTAAGTCGGCGGTTTTTAAAGCGCACTTTGCTCGCCCCCTAAGGAGAAATTACGTCCTTGTCCCCACCGAACTTTATGGATTTGTCACCTCTCCTTCCAAAATGGATTTATGGGTCTATCGTCTGTTGCCCACGTTTTCTTCTGCAGCAAACGCTCGCAGTATTTCAGCCCAACTTTCCTCTAGGGACGAAAGGTTCCTCTAGGTTAGAATGACCTTTGGTTGGTTCTGGAATGACTTCTTCTTCACATCTAATTAAACAAAAGTCTTTATTCTCTCTTGATCTAAAACGAAAAACCCAGAAAACCCAGAAATTCTTAATAAAATTCGATTTAGTATTTTAAATTATTAAGCTAAATGCTTCATTCTCTTTTGATCTAACACGAAAAAAACCCAGAAAACTCAGAAATTATCAAAATTAAATAAGATTTAGGTTTTTTAAAATCACTATTATTAATCATCATCATTATTAAGAGAATTTTTGACGTGACAACGTCTTAAATTAGGTTGCGGCTGGGAGTCACTTATGAAAAAGTGTAACGCCCGGTAACGTTACGATGAGTCACCGAACGAGAGTGCTGCGCGCGCAGCGCTAGAGAATTAGGCACATTGAATCGGCGCATGCTTGTCTCTGTCTTTGTCTTTCTCGAACGTTCTTGGCGTTGGAAAAACAAGAAAGCGTCATAATACAAGTTCACACGTGTGGTTAAAGTATCGTCAGCTGTGTCTGTAGTGAAAATGTGGAGTGCTTAGATTCGTCATTTACAACAACTACAACAATAAAGGTAAATAATTGTACACTGATATTTCATTATCGTAAACTATGATTGATTGATTAATTGTTAGATTGACACAAAAGTTGAGAAACTGAGTTTATAGGTTATGTCATACTATTGATAAATGTTGATAGTGTTAAGTAAATTATTAGTTTAAAATTAATTAAGTAAATAATTATTATTTTACAAATTTTAAATAGTTTCAAATTTATTTAGCAAAAATTTGAACCTTCGATCTGAATAAATGTTTTGATTTTCGAATTGATTATTTAAAATTACAAATATTAAGAAAAAGTGGCAGATATAAGAAAACTTTATTTAAACTGTGTTGAGCAAGAATTTTAACATCTAATATAAGTAAATGTTTTAATTTTCAACTTCATCATTTACAATTACAAATTGTGCAATTCTTATTTTCATTCAATTCCTTGTTCCTATTGTGCAATTTAATTATATTCATATCAATAAATATTCTACCGTTGTCACGTAAAATCTTCGCCCGTAAAACCGACTTTACAGGCAACCATTGTTTATTTTTTTTTTTAATGAAGGATAACCGGTGCTAGTTATTGAGAACTACAAATATTTATTATAAATATAAAACTCTAAAATCTATAAAATTATATAATTGAGATAAATAAATTGTATATATCTTTGAGATTTAAATAGTGTACAAAAAGTATAATTATTGTTTTAAAAGTTTCATTATACAGTTAAATCTGTCTATAGCGCCCCCTCTTGGCACTCACCAAAATAGGGTGTTATAGAGAGGGGGTGCTATAGACAGGTCACTTTTAATGTAAAATGTTTACATTTTAAAGTTTAAAATCGGGCGCTATAGAGAGGAAGGCGCTATTTAGAGGGGGCGCTATGGACAGGTTTAACTGTAGTTTATATTATTTTTCACTATTTATGCTTAATGTTAACTTTGAATTTAGATGTATACATACATCTAGATGAGATTTATGTAGTACTTTGGTGGATCACTAATCTCTTAAATCTCCTAATTGCTTTTGAATAAAACAAATAAATCATCATTATTAAATTCTTGAAAATTCTTTCAAATATCAAGTTTAAATGATCGATAAAAATGAAAATAATGCTTCAAATTTAAAGAGAGAGAGAATCAGTACCAATATATCAATTATTGAACGAAGTTTGCCAATTCAACCGCAAATGTTTCTTTTGAACTAAAAAATCGTAATTTATTTTAAGGAGAAATAACGATTATTTCTAACCTTAGGGATGAAAGTATGAAAGGATGAATAGTGAAAAGTAATGATAAACGGAAAAATAAAGTGTCCAGGGATGGGAAAATTGTCAATCGTCGTTCTACAATCATAAGCCGCATTATATTGTATTATATATCAATTATTATTACTATTTTTGTATTTTAATCGTGTTCGTAAACTCTTTGTTTTATACTAAACTAAATGAGTGACTCATCCATAGTTTGATCTTGATTCCTGTTTGGTAGTAAATACCACACTCGTTAATATTATAATCTCTTTGGTATATATACATTTATAATTAAAAGGCAATTGGCTGAAGGGAAGAATTTATTTTTTCTATCACGACAATACATGCTCTCTCTTTCTCTTTCGGGTGTAACAGCTCTTCGACAAGTATAATTACATTACCTTTCGAAAGGCTGTTACGTTCTAAAGCTTGTATTGTTGTAGTAAACTCTTCCCTTCAGCCAATTGACTTTTATTTACAATACCATATTTATTGTCTCAAACAAATTTTAAAACTGTATTTCGGACGTGAAACCAAAAATGTGGACCGTGAATATCTTTTAGAGTTATGAATATGATAAATACTAAGCTGTAAAAGACTCATTGTTTCTACAACAGAATGGATCGATGGAATCTAAAGTTTTTATAATACAGGCAGTAGTATGAGAGGACCCATTTTTACGGTCATTTTATATGTTTTATGGTAAATCTCTACATCCTTTAAACATAAAGATAAGCTTTATAAAAGAAATAAAAGCATTAAAGCACGAATGTTTCTTTAAAACATTGAACACATTTCTACTGTCCTTACTGAAATTAAAAGATATTTGAAGGGCTCTACACATCAGTGGTGACCTCTCTAAACGGTGTCGCCAATTATATCTACCAGACCGATTTTTAAACCTTAATACTGTATTGGAGGATTCTGCTTATATATGCTACATTGAAGGGTGGAAAAAATAATTCTTCAATGGCCCTCGATTCTTGTAAAAGTCCAACCTCACCAGCGAGTGCAAGTAATCAAACGAGGCTCTGGTACATTTGTAAGTGCAAATTCGAACTGCTTTTTACATGTGTAGACATGTGGTGCACTTACAGTAAAAGCAGTCGCCTACTTCTACCCACCATGATTATCATGGCCTGTACCACGTGTACTTGGGAAAATAATAAGATAATGTATATAAGGGTTTAAGACAGTAGAATTACATATAAATATAGGTTTACCACTGATGAGCCAAAATCCTTCCCAATATTTTCTCTTCGCAGTAAGGATAGTAGAAAAATAAAGATTTTGTTTTATATATGTTAAAGAAACATTATTGCTTTAATAATTTCATTTATTATATATAGATGGCGTGTTGTCATATAAAGAAACTATAGAAATTATAAATTGTGAGTAAACGGCTGACTCTGTGTGTGGATGTAAGCAATCATTCAAAATTTATATAAATATAGATGAAATTTGTTTGGTCTTCATCATTATTCCTAATATAGGACCAATTTGAATAATAATTTCCATTCAGAATATTAAAATTGCTATATCCACGGAATACGCAAATTAACTTGTCAAATTTATATATATATGTTATAAATAAAAATGAGATTTTCTGCTTGAATTTTGATCATCTTTAGGATTATGCAATGGTAATGCAGTCGTGGTTAAAATCTTGAAAGTATAATTATAAAAATAGTGAAAATTAGAAATAGCTTTAATTGAGCTCATGGAATATATAAAAACATAATTTGAGAAAGGTATGCCTGACTTAAGGCGTAAGAATAAAAATTAAAAACTTATTTACATAATGTACAAAAGGTTTGAGCCGGCAATCGAGAAACAACAACAATGAGTTTTTTATAGGGGAAGCGTGATCTCTGGCGGTCGATTTAACAGAGTATTTGAATCTATGAAATATAATTCTTAATAAAATAATATTTTAATATAACATATACACTGCGTGACATTGAAAATGGAACTCCAAGAAATAGTGGCCAGAAAGTGATGAAACTCGGCAGACAGAGAGAGACAGGGACGAACAATAAGTGATCTTTATTTCAAAATGATAGTCATAATACAGAGCGAGAACGGCGTCGGCTTAGTAGCAAGTAGGACCACCGCGGACGGCGATGCACGCAGCAACACGTCTAGGTAGAGAGTCAATCAGAGTACGGATGGCGTCCTGAGGGATGGCTCTCCATTCCCTCTCAACCATTTGCCACAGTTCGTCTTCTGAACGCGGCTGTGGCAAGGCATGCAAACGGCGTCCAATGATGTCCCAGACGTGCTCGATTGGTGAGAGATCAGGAGAGTACGGTGGCCAGGGAAGCATCTGTACATCTTGCAGAGCTTGTTGGCTAATGCTAGCAGTGTGCGGTCGGGCGTTATCCTGCTGATAAAGGGCATTGGGTACCCCCTGAAGGTAGGGGAGTGTCACCGGTCGCAGCACATCATCAACGTATCGTTGGCCGTCATAGTGCCCTGAATACGAAGTAAAGGTGACCTGGAATCATACGCGATTGCGCCCCAAACCATGATTCCACGTTGTCGCACGGTGGGGCGTTCCACAATTGCTGCCGGATTGGACCTTTCTCCACGTCGACGCCACACGCGTACACGGCGACTATCACTGGACAAGCAGAAACGCGACTCATCTGAGAACATGACCCTGTGCCATTCCGTCATCCACGTCGATCTAGCCCGGCATCATTCCAAAAGTTGCTAAACGTTGCACTCATGCCGTCCAAGCCATTAGCAACCAATCGACGGGAAATGGTTCTGGTCGAGATGGAATGATCTAGGGTGTCTTGCACATGTTGCAGGATGGCGGTACAAGTGGCTTGTGGGGCCGCCACTGCTTGTCGAAGGATACGCCGATCCACACGTGCTGACGTCACTCTGGTTGCACCGACATTCCTATAAATTGCCACATTTCCTTGTTCCAACCATCTTCTCCACAGTCGGTGCACCGTGGACGCACCAAGGTGTGTATCAGCTGCGATTTGACGTATGGACCAACCTGCCCTTTTCAGTCCGATCACCATGCCCCTCGTAAAAGCGTCTGTCTGCTTGAACTGCCTCCGTTTACGATGATCTGGTATTCTCTGTTATTACACGTGTCTTTTGACACAAGAACAAAATTTCTACAATGATTTTCCTTGAAGAAATAACGACACGAATACTGTCCTTTCTGCAAGTTCCTTCCCTTATATCTTACTCCATGCGCGCACGAGAGCTGCGCATTTTACATCATTTGCATAACTCGGTTAGGCGCGTCTACCCTGAAATTTGCATAATTTTCTGGCCACTATTTCTTGGTGTTCCATTTTCAATGTCACGCAGTGTATATATTGTGCCGTCTATAGATTGCCACAATATTTGACGTATATGATAAAATTAGGATATTATGTAAATTAACTTGATAGTTCACTGATTTATATAACTATATATACTAGTAATCAATCAAAACAAAAAACATAATATTGTTGCACCAGGCTGCGGTTTGGCAGATTCTTCAGTCTTGATTCTCTCCTCAGACGCGTCTTGCATCTTTCCAGAACGTGTCTCAACCATTCTACAAAGTTAAACCAGTCAATAATAAGACAACTATATATTTAGGTAGCACCTAGAATATCTCTTTATTTATCACATCAAAGTTTGAAGCAGGTGGGGTATTTAGTGTATCAAAATACAAATGTTTTATAGTCAATAATATTTCATAGTAATAATCTGTTTTATAAAAATAAATCTATCTATATATAAAATTGAATGTCTGTCTGTGTGTACTCTATAGATTCAAAAACCATACATCCAATCGCCGTGAAATTTTGGGATATTATTAGATATATCCCCGGGAAGGTTTTTGAAAAATATATTCTTGAATATCTTGAATATCCTTAGAGTTATTTGCAGATTTGTAGATTTAACTCGCAAGCAGCGCCCCCATTGGACGATGATAAGTTTTTTTATCTATAAGTTTTATTATCACTAAGTTTATTATCTTAAAGATTATTTATCCAAAGTAAGATTTTCTACCTATTAATTGCGCACAAGTCAAAGTTTGTTATCGAGTATTTTTCAAGGGACCGGGAAAAAATGTTCACTAGATAAAACGATGATTTTGTAATGCAGAAAATTAGGAAAGAAAAAATTCAGGATGACACAGCAATTTATTTGAGACAAGATGAGACAAGGGACCGGGGAAAAAATGTTCACTTTATCGAGAGATTCAAATTTACGATTTTCAAATTATCAAAATATATCTATTATTTTTTTAAAGGTTTATAGAGAATATATATTGTTTTAACAAATGTTCGTTAGACAAACCTTTACTCGGGTAAAACCCGGGCGAAGCCGGGTACGTCCGCTAGTAAATATATAATTTGAAATATATTAAAAACTAGCGGACGTACCCGGCTTCGCCCGGGTTTTACCCGAGTAAAAGTTTGTCTAACGAATCTCTCGATAAAGTGAACATTTTTTCCCCGGTCCCTTGAAAAATACTCGATAAGTTGAATAAAATCAATATTAATTGGTTCCCTCGGTAATTGGAAGTTAAAGGAATAGTATCTTGCCTTTGAATTGTATCATTATTCTTGTCTCAAATAAATTGCCGTGTCATCCTGAATTTTGTCTTTCCTAATTTTCTACATTACAAAATCATCGTATCATCATGATAATATTTAGAGCAGATTGTTGAATTATAACAGATAAATTAGAATATTTATCTTGATTATTTTAAAGCGAAAAGTTATTTCAAAAATTGTATTTGCTAGAAACCATCCCAGTACTATACTAAATAACTTCCCAAAGTTTCATGGCGTTCCAATGAGTGGTTTGGTCAGACATAAAGGACAAACAAACAAACAAACAGACACACACACATACATTCATTTTTATATATATAGATAATATTATAAATAATTTTGAAAATACGCGCATTAATCATGATGAAACAATATGATAACTCCCAAATAACACGACAAAATACCGATAAAACAATACGACATAACAGAAGTCAACACAATATGAGATATTTACAACCCAGGTTCCTGGAGTGCAGAACGCCAACTATCGAGTACGAAATTATGGCACATCAGCCGCTAATATGACAACATATAATAACAATACAACATGGCTAAACATAATAAAAAACAACGCAAATTATAAATAAAAAATACACATTATAAAAAATTCTACAACGTATATTCAAAATATTAAAACGATAATTCGAAATAATTACAGAAGATTACATTTTGACTTTTCAAAATAGATAATATACACAATTAAGGAAGATGTACCTTTTAGCATGTATATATATTTTTATTTTATCATTATATTTTATTATATTTTTACTATTATTTTCGAAGGAGAACCTTCCAATATACATATAAGGGAAAACAGCCGTTATATAAGCAAATAAGGAATGGTTTATGCTTAAAATATGAGACTACTTAAGGTTTATTCGTGAATGTAAATAACAGACCTGAAAAGATCACAAAAATAAATATAAAACAACCAAATATCAATATATACCTGAAAAAAAAAGTAACATATCAGAGCGTTACAAAGATATGACAGTCAAGGAAACAAATACAGGTGAGCAAAAATAGCATAGCTTCAAATGTATGGAATAGTCGACAAGACAAAGCCGACAAAGAGAATGGAGAGGAAAATTTAAGCATATCCTGGCATTTCTAATGTCTGATAATATTCAGATCCAATATAATGTGAATATCCGTAAAATATCAGCAAATATCAGACCTGAATAGATTACAAATTGAAATTTGAAACTACACAACAACAAAAAAAAATAATTTCTACCTAAAAAACCTGACATATCAGAAAGTTACAAAGATATGATAGTCAATGAAACAAATTAGTAAAAAAATAGCATAGCTTCAAATGGATGGAATAGTCAACAAAGAAGTAGAAAAAAAGAACAATTTGAGCATCACCCGGCCGTGTTAATATCTGATAATAACCAGACCTAAAGTAATATAAATATCTGTAAATATTATACCTAAAAAGATCACAAAATGAAATATAAAACAAGAAAAAATCAATTTCAACCTGAAAAAAAAAACTGACATATCGGGACGTTACAAAGATATGACAGCCAATGGAATAAATAAGTAAAAAGCATAGTTTCAAATGGTTGAAATAGTCAACAAAGAGGTAAAAAAGAGACAATTTGACCATATCCTGGCAGTTTTAATATCTGAAAATATTCAGACCTAAAGTAATGTAAATATCATACCTAAAAGGATCACAGAATGAAATAAAAAACAACTAGAAAATCAATTTCTACCTAAAAAAACTGACATATCAGAGAGTTACAAAGATATGACAGCCAATGGAATAAATAAGTAAACAGCATAGCTTCAAATGGATGGAATAGTCATCAAAGAGGTAAAAAAAGAGACAATTTGGGCATATCCCGGCAGTGTTAATGTCTGGAGCGGGTGGGGGATATGTCAGTACGGATTGTATGGTCCCTTGAGTCCTCAGCCCGCTATATAAATTACCAAGTCGCGACGTTTTTGGCGCATGGTCCCTAGAGGATCGTTAGAGCTGCCTCCAACAACGATCCTGCATTTGTTATTAATGTGGTTTTGGTGTCGCCATTAAAAACTAATCTGTCCTCCGACTGCGCGTCATTAGCTTGGCTGTCACTTCTGGAAAAATGCAGGAGCCATCTGTTCCATATATGCATCTGACCATGTGCTTCTCCTCTCTTCTCTAGATTCTTGTTCTTTGTTATTTAAATGCATTCATATATTTATTGTTTGTATTTAGATATATAATTGAGCCATCTGTTCCATATATGCATCTGACCATGTGCTTCTCCTCTCTAGATTCTTGTTCTTTCTCTTTATTATTTAAATGTATTCATATATTTATTGTTTGTATTTAGATATATAATTGAGCCATCTGTTCCATATATGCATCTGACCATGTGCTTCTCCTCTCTTCTCTAGATTCTAGTTTTTTCTCTTTGTTATTTAAATGTATTCATATATTTATTGTTTGTATTTAGATATATAATTGAGCCATCTGTTCCATATATGCATCTGACCATGTGCTTCTCCTCTCTAGATTCTTGTTCTTTCTCTTTATTATTTAAATGTATTCATATATTTATTGTTTGTATTTAGATATATAATTGAGCCATCTGTTCCATATATGCATCTGACCATGTGCTTCTCCTCTCTTCTCTAGGTTTTTGTTCTTGCTCTTTGTTATTCAAATGTATTCATATATTTATTGTTTAACACAAAGCAATAACGCGCCATATATACATATAAAATGAAAGGATTTAAAAGCACGAATGTTTCTTTTATACATAATACAAACTTCTACTGCCCTTACTGTGATTAAAAAACTGATGAACCAAGCCCTCCCAATATATTTTTTCATCGCAGTAAGGGCAGAAGAAGTTTGTATTATGTATAAAAGAAACATTCGTGCTTTTAAATCCTTTAATTTTATATGTATAGATGGCGCTTTATTGCTTGGTGTTAATTTATGCCTAACTGGCCATGTCTTTATTGTTTGCCGAAGAGCATTGCTCGATGCAAATATTTGAATGTAATTCTACTGTCCTATAAGCTTATGTCCATAGTTCTCTTGAAAACCATTTCTGAGATTCCACCCTTCAGTGCTTCGTATATAAGCAGAATCGTCCAATACAGTATTAGAGCTCTGAGAAGCGGTCTGGTGGATTAAATGGGCGAAACCGCTGGGAGGGTTCACCACGGATGAACCAAGCCCTCCCAATATATTTTTCATCGCAGTAAGGACAGTAGAAGTTTGTATTATGTATAAAAGAAATATTCGTGCTTTTGAATCCTTTCATTTTATATTTATTGTTTGTATTTAGATATATTTGATTTGATTATCTCCTGGATATAAATTAAAATAATATAACAAGTTTTATTTTTAGAGATGAGTTTCCTTTCATCTCTCGAAACTTATTGTTAACACTGCTGAAAATATATATATGATTTATAAAAAGTAGAGAGAATTTAACAATCTTAATATTCACGTTGTATACACTTTGATATACCTTACGTACACTATTTCATATTGAAGTAAATTTAGTAAAGGAGAATTGTTGAATGCAATTATGCAAGTTTTTAATAATATCATACAAGTGTCTCCCAACTTTCTCAAATCAAATTTGAAATGATTTGAAAATGTCTTCACTAAGGCTAAAGCTTTGATGGTAAAACCTATCTCCCTACGTTACTGTTTGTTGGCAGTTGTACAATTTAATCCTTAGTTTTGGGGGGTCGGTGGAAGGCTGGTTAAACCGTTTGGTTTTCGACCCCTACGACCCTTCGATTCCCGCATTGGACACTTTTTTCTGTTTAAAAAAAATTGCTCCAATGGCCCCCGATTCTTGCAAAAGTCCAACCCTACCAGCGAGTGCAAGTAACCAAACGGGGCTCTGGCATATTTGTAAGTGCAAAGTCGAACTGCTTTTCACTTGTGTAGACATGTGG
This sequence comes from Cordylochernes scorpioides, assembly GCA_030710605.1. NCBI lineage: Eukaryota > Metazoa > Arthropoda > Arachnida > Pseudoscorpiones > Chernetidae > Cordylochernes > Cordylochernes scorpioides. Next base: position 12,900,218 of record CP092873.1, on the reverse strand, counting down.
TGCGCTTACAGTAAAAGCAGTCGCTAACTACCCACCATGATATTATCATGGCCTGTACCACGTGTACTAGGGATAAGTAAAAAAAATCCTTAGTTTTGCTTTATTACTTAGTTAATTTAGCTTCAGGTTATCACAACCTAATCAAGCCATCACTGCAAACATTCAAATTACACTTTTAAAAAAGAGTAAAAACCAATTTAGTGTTGCTCACTTAACACTGAAGTGGATACTAAGCATAATATCAACCAGCAGGTTCTTTACACCTTGATTTTTGTGCAAGTATGTTTATTACTTGTACTGTACATATACTTGTATGTTCATTTTATTCACGCGATGTTCACGTGATATTAATCAGCCAATCAGTTTGCTCTAATATTTAGTTCAAAGAGGCATTGGACAACCAAATTCCTGAATTAAATGACCGTGAGTTCGATTTATAGGAAGTCCTCACTCTTTTTTATTCGAGTACTATTAATTTCGAAAGATAAAATCCTCTGAAATATATTTTTTTATTCCTAGTACACGTGGTACAAACCAATATAATCATGGTGGATAGAGGTTTGCGACTGATTTTACTCTAATTGCATCACATATCTACACACGTAAAAGGCAGTTCGACTTTTGAAAGAAAACTTGCAAATGAAAAAAATATAAATAATAATTCAAAAATTCTTCTGAGGATAAATTTCTTGCTTTTTTTTTATAGAATCTCTCAAGTTTTCGGGTATTGTAAACCTTTCTATAGGATTATATGTACCGTATGAGTACAAACCGTAGAGCAAGAAACATATCCTCCGAAGTAGTTTTTATTATTAGTAATATTATTTTTTAATTAAAAAGGAATATATTGGATCGTAGCGGTCGAAATATATACCTAATGATTATTTATTGAATATAAATAGTAATTACGAAACTATTTTAGACGCGTAATATTATTTTTAAAATAAAACAATTTCTACTGTCCATAAAAAGAATATTACGCGTCTAAAATAGTTTTGTAATTTGATAACAGATGGCGCTCTAGTGCATCGTAATATAAATAGTAATATAAATTGATTAAACACATTATAATTTCTAGCGAAGAGTAAAATTATGAGTAACATGCAAATATATTCTGTTACAACAATAAGCATATTTACCGTAGATATTGGAATGAATAAATATAGTATTATGAAAAAAGGCATCTCCTTATCGTGCAACTGAAAGTTGCTGATGGCTTGCGCCATCTATCGGAATAAATATCAACTATTCTCTTTGATTTTTAAATATTCCAGAATTCGCCAAATACTCATTCTTGATTAATCAAGAAAAGCTAACCACGGACGCGTTTCGGGCTGTTGGCCCTCATCAGAGTGGTGCAAGCTGTACCTCAACGACCAAAAAACTAGTCATGCAGGCATCCTGAAAAATCATGAAACGTGTAGTTAAGGCCAGAATTGCGTGAGACCGCGACCCAATGTGAAAAAATAGTATTACTATTATCATTATTGAATCAATAATCCCTTCACTAAACTTTAATAACGAACTACTCGAAGAGGAAAGAGTTTCTTTAATATATAATATCAGATCACAAGCTTTCGGGCATAACCGCCCATCCACGGGTGTAAAACGGGACAAATTATATGTGGCAATCAGCTATATATATATATATATAAAGTAAGAAAACAAGACAAATATGTAAAATTGTCCCAGAGAAATTAACATAATATTGAAGGATCATTCATAGAAGTTAAGCAAAGCAATTAGAATATTCGCTAATGATATATCACTTTGTTTTGTAATATGTATATACTGCAGTGGGAGGTCAACTTTCCTGTTGATACTATATCATGGTGCTATGATATTTGAAGACTTCTAAATACAGTCTTAGTAAAATTTGTAATGATACATTAGCGCGCCATCTGTTATGAAAATGCCAAACTTTCATCGACGCGTAAGATTCTTTTTGAAATTAAATAATTTCTATTGCCCTTACTGCAATGGAAAAAATTGGTAGATTAAACCGGCGAAACCGCTGGGATGGTTCACCACTGATGAGCCAGGACCTCCCTTTAATTATTACATTGCAATAAGGGCAGTAGAAATTGTTCAATTTCAAAATAATCTTACACGTCTATAAGATTTGTAATAATTAGTTATTAATTTTTTTTTATAATTTTATTTTTTTAATTTTTGCTTATCCCTAGTACACGTGGTACAGGCCATGATAATCATGGTGAGTAGAAGTAGGCGACTGCTTTTACTGTAAGTGCACCACATGTCTTTACATGTGAAAAGCATTTCGACTTTGCACTTACAAATGTGCCAAAGCCCCGTTTGGTTACTTGCACTCGCTGGTGGGGTTGGACTTTTGCAAGAATCGGGGGCCATTGGAGCATTTTTTTTTTTTAATAAAAAAGTGCCCAATGCGGGAATCGAACCCGGGTCGTAGCGGTCGAAAACCAACGGTTTAGACCATCCTTCCACCGACCCCCCCTTTTTATGATAAATACTCATGCTAACAAATAATATCTCAACAGACCTTACTTCTATTATTGAATGTTATTAATGAATGGAATTGGCTTATTGAATAATTTTAAACATTGCAGTAAGGTCGATAGAGATATTTTAATTGATAATATCTATATCATAAACACATTTAAAAAATAATTATTACAAATTTAATGGATAGATAGCAATTGAATATATAACTGTTATAGTCTTTTAGTCTTGAATACTATGTTATGATTATGGTATTTAATACTCTCCAGATTGAATCTCCTGGTGCTCATCAGCTTGGTGCACTACCTGATCTGCCTGGCTGCCAACTATGCCAGAATCCAGGAGAAGTACCAAGAACTGGAGATGCACTACCTCCAGTAGACTGAAATGGGCTCGCTGCCCAAAGATCGCTTCTGATTCTCCCCCCTCCCTTCTTTCTCATTTTGTGCTGTGATTACACTCTCCGAGCCATCAACTGCCAACATGGAGCTGCCTGATTCACCCGCTAAACGCTGCAGTGCTCAAGACACCACCCTTCAGTTGGTTGTAACCCCCCCACTCTCTCATTACTAAACTCTCCAGAATGAAAACATGAGACCGGTTTCTGTTATATATTTGGCTATGAGATAGTAACACGTGCGTGTACTAGGGATATAATAATAAAATAATTATAATATTAAACAATAAAGTACCCAGAAGCACCGAATACAATAGTAAATAGAGCCCATAGAGCAGAGTGAGAGAGAGTAGAGAATTACTTTTGAATAAAAAAATTGCATTATTATAATTTTTTTATTGATTGTAGATGGCACCCCAAAATACTTGTTTTAGTTGTAAAGCAATCTTTCTACAAGGTTGAATTTCCAAGTGGAATAAGGATTAATTCTTTTTAATCTTCAGACTAAAGTCAACGAGGTAGGTTTAAATAAGAAAAACTGGTATATATTTAGTTTGATTAATATCTAGCTTTTATTTTATGTGGAAATAAATTGAGAGATAATAAAATACATTTATACCAGCTGTCTACTTGATTTATGATTTTAAACAATAATATTAACAACTGTGTCAAAATTAATATATACGCATCAATTTAAAAGACACAGTGAAGGAGAAAGATATAAACAAAACACTATGTACAAGTATGTACAGTGCAGAAAGTTTTCCAACAACGAAGAGTCCTTCTCGCATTCACGTTTGAAATATCCATTCAACCAATATACCCCTATATTTACATATGTTCTGTTACTGACAATAAAAGCCATACATATTTTCTCTACTGACCTATTCTTGTGGTGTGCGCAGGTTTGGTTCCAGAACCGCCGTGCCAAATGGAAAAAGCGCAAGAAGGCCAACAGTGTCTTCCGTAGTCCAGGAACAATCCTACCGCCTCACAGTCTGACACCATTTCCACCGATGGGGGGATGGAGGTATTTTTGGAGGGGGCCCCGAGCCTAGATGGGGTCCCCCACCCCCACCGCCTCCCTTACCACGACAAGGGCCCGCGGTATCTTCCTCCACAGTCTATCAGCCTCCATACTGCTCTTTCACAGCGCAGCCTCCTCCTAACGTAGCGCCCCCACCTCCACAAGCCCCTCAAGGGGGTCCACCTACATCCTGTATGGGAGGAGATGATCTCTGGAGGGGCACATCCCTAGCATCTCTTCGCCGTAGGGCCCTGGAGCACTCAGCAGCTGCGGCCGCTTCCATGAGCATGTTCAGGTGAAGCCTGAAGTCAACACTACTCGAGCTGGATTCCAGCAGCCTCAGACAACTTGTACAGAAAACGGAGGATATCATATTTGAACTCTCTGCTCACAAATTCTTCATCACTCTCAGTATCTGTTTATAACGAAGATCAGTTTATAATCAACCTATAAGATAACTAACTTATTATAATTTTATCTATTTTTATAATGTTTTATGGTTATTTTATTCTCTGTCTTTTAACCATTCAGCTCGACTCTGACGAATTCCTCCTCCATTCTGTACAGCCTGTACGCTTCCTATTCGTATTCCTACACTACTACGGCTGTGGTATAGAAGTTCCCACTCACAGAAGCTTTCTTATTTTGTACAATTGCTTCTCATGTACAGTCGTGTACAGCCTTGTAACACTAGGAATGCCGCTGTAGCACAACTTTGTCACATTTTGTTGCCGTGTTTTAATAAAGAAATATTGAAAGTAAAAATTCTGTTGTGTGTGTTCTCTTCTTATCCTACAATCATACCAAATTGAAATACGAAAAACATGTTGTGATGTTGACATGCCAATTCAAGACGTGTAGAGTAGAATATAAAGGAATTTTGTAATAAATTTTGGCATTTATGTTTCTAATGATATATATTCATCCCCCCGTCATGAAATATTGGCTTTACCTTAACATTCAATCAGTCTCTATATCTATAACGTAAATGAGACCAGAACGAGTAATGATTAGATGAAAGAGAGAGAGAAAACAGATTTTCAAACAATAAAACTATCTGAAACCTTCAGAAACATCAGGAAAACAGACTGAGAGATATATAAACAAAATATTTCCAAATAAATTACTGACATAACATCACGTAGGTGTGAAGATTCACAAAGTAGGCCAACACAGAATGCTAAGAGTGACAATATTTCAGACCTTACTGCAATGATATACATTGTTAGATGGGGTTGATTTTCTTTCTTCGGGGAGGCCAAGAGCTCTAGATTTTGCCAAAGAGTCTGCCAGTTCATTTCCAGGAATTCAACAAGAGCTGGGATCCATCGCACTGTGACAGAGAATTTGGCTGGAAGTCGGTTTACAGACTTATCAATGCTCTTGAGATGAGGTTCTTGGATGTAGAAACAAGTTAGAAGGTTATAAATGGCTTCTCTTGAGTAGGAGTATATTATTAATTTGCTTGATACATTAATTTTGCTAGTATTCAGAGCAATGCCTATTGTAGAGAGTTATGATTTGTAAACTGAAGGTGTCTAGGGTGGGAATGGGAGAATTATTCAAGGATTTTATCTTTGTTAATATCAATACCACTGCCTATCAGTTCAGTTTCAAGTTGGCTATCATCAGTGTATATTGTGACGTTAAAAAGGGAGATATTTACTTTAATTTTTTAAAGGCCGGAAAAAACTCTTAAAAACACCTTCTGGAGATTTATCAACCCACTGCAGACGCTGAGAACTATTTCATAAAAGAAAAATATAGCAATAGAACTCTATGATTTCAACAGATCAATTGTAAATATATTCATACACAAAAGAGGTAGTGAGGAAAGTTTTAGAACAGATGTGTAAATAAATACCTTTTCAAACAAAGGCTCACGTGCATATGGGGAAAGGGAGGAAAAATTACTGGGTTATTTGTTGTTGTATGGCGATTCCATACAGGGCAATGGGCCCTAATAAAAGCCTTTTTGTTGTTGTTGATTTAAAGGCAAAGAACATTAAGTAATTCTGGCTGAGTTTCTATTTGTGGAGATTGGCTGGTAGATAAAGGATACAGGTGTGTTTATTGCGAGTTCTACGTGAAGGGTAAATGTTTTGTGTTTAGGACTGATTGAGATATTTAAAAGATGAGAATTGTAAGCCATGCTGAAAGGAGTGGGGCGTTTGAGATTTTAATTTGATCCCAATTTCGATTTAAATCTCTGTTAAGGTGTTCTTTGGGAAAATAAATCTTTTTAAATATGAATTTTGAGAAACATATTTTTTTCTAAGGCGCAGGGGAAGAAGGTTGGATTCAAGTTCAGTAATGTGATTTGGGGCAGAATCCTCGAAGCCAACTGATGATTTTAGCTGCACTTGTTTGGATTCTGTCTATTCTGGATAGATTGATTTTACTTGCATTGATCCAGGCTGGGGTAGCATATTCCAAATTAGGTCTTACGAGTGCAAGGTATGCTGTGCGCAAGATATTGGCATTTGCACCCCAGGTTAAGCCTGGTCTTTTTTTTTTCGGATTCTGAGTCTATTTTTAACTTTGTTAATCATTTTAAAATTATTCCTAGTACACGTGGTACAGGTCATGATAATCATGGTGAGTAGAAGAAGGCGACTGTTTTTACTGTAAGTGCACCACATGTCTACACATGTGAAAAGTAGATTGTGTATCAAGTTGTTAATATGTTCTTTTTATAGATGAGAACAGGGTCAAATATGACACCAAGATATCTTGGGGAATCTGAATATTTGATTATTGTTTTGTTCATTGAAATATTTGGGGTCCAGTAGCGATTGCGAATGCGAATGCGATTGTTAATGGTAAATAGTTCAATTTCAGATTTGCTGATGTCAATAGATAATTTCAGTTTCTGAGTTACCTTTTGCAGATTTTTCATGGCTTTATTCAGAGAGTGTTCTGCAAAAGAGAGGTTGATTTTGGAGACCCAGATGTTTATATCATCTGCGTAAATGGTAATTTTAGATGGTGGTTTGATGAAGGTTTGTATATTATTTAGGTAAATATTGAAGAGAATAGGGCTTAGAATTGACCCTTGGGGTTGACCTTAGTAAATACGAGTAGTTCTTGATATATTGCTATTGAAATTAACCTGTATGGTGCGTTAGGATATAAAGTTGCTTATCCAACTCAGTATACTTCTCTCTATCCCAAGTTTTTCAAATATGTGAATAACGTGTCACTTCTAGACTCTGTCGAAGGCTTTGGAAAGATCGATGAAGGCTGTTATAGTTGATTGCCTTGGTTTATGACGAAAGCTGTTCTGGATTTTCTTTTGGGCAAAGTAAAAGATTGAGTACCATGTGCTTTGAATTTTCAAAAATAGCTCTAATTAGGGTCTAGTAGGTTGTTGAGGTGGAGACAAAAAGTTATTCTATTCATAATAATGTGTTACTCTTAAAAGGTTCTTGGGTTTAAGCTCAGTTTTTTCTTGACAAATGATATTAAATCTTTGGAATACGCTAGAATTAACATCCCTTCCAGATTATACTTATTCTTATTTGTAGATATGCTATTAATGCTACACTGTAGATCATCAAATTTGACATTGGGAGACTGTAGGGAATTTTTCGAATGTAGCCCTCTGCTTAAACTCCAGCCCTGATTATTCTCCACGACGGCCAATGCAGCATAGCGAGAGATTTGACAACCATCATGACTGGTTGAAGTAGGATGCATATGAATTTGTCATTAAGACTGGGAGAAAACTTAGTATCAGACAACTGACTTAGCTTCAGTATGAAACAATCCACTCTGACATGAGGAACAGACGCCATGTGCAGCCACTCCTAACATGGAGTGCAAACTCATCCTGTATCCCTGGATCAGGAGCCTTTATAGAG
>CP092873.1:12853678-12885408 GCA_030710605.1 Cordylochernes scorpioides | reverse complement strand
TCGAGATATAGGCGCAAGAATGACAACAGATTGCTTGAAGTACTTGGCTGGTAAAAATTTCAACTATGGGACTATTTTCATTTTGAAGATATTCTTGCCAGGATCCCAGGCTTTCATCAAGCGTTTCGGTATCCATTTTGCTTTCTGTGACATGGTTGAGATCGTTATGAAGTTGATTGAGCAAAAACTGGAAATATTCCATGGAATCTTGTTCCGAGTAGTTGCCGAATATTCTTTCAATCCCTCCAACATACTTATGGAATTCGATTGGCCTAATTGGATTCTCTTCTTTCCACATAGTGTTGAGTAGCATTCCAAATTTCTTGGTGAATTCGCCTCCAATAATGCTGTCGGTACTAACTTCTATTTTCAGTTGGCCGAGGCAAACTTCTAAGAGTGGAGCGGTATGAGCCAAGCATTGTGTAACGGCATTGCTGTAACAAGTATTGCCCAGATTGTGAAGGCCAGCAGTATGTTTGTTTGGGCTTGATACTTCTGCAAAATCTATTCAATATTTTAAGATATTACCATTTTGATTGCAGGTCATAAAACATTTATATAATCTTCATAATATATTTGATTCTAAGTGTTGATTTATTTTTTATATCTAAAGATTGATTATAAAATTATTAAACTCTTGAAAATCTTGGGCAAATTAATAAAATTTCCTCTGAGAATATAATCTTTTGAAAGAAAGGTTATACTATGCATTTTTAATACGTTATGTAATCAAGTAACTATTAACAATTTGCCTTCAACTATTCAAACGAAATTTCAATCATGTAAATGCAACTTATTATTTGCGTTGATGGAAGAAAAATAATTTTGAAGCTTTCAACATTTTTTATATGAATTTGAAATTTTTTTGCTGGAAGTTGTTGACTTTATAAGTGCAGGCAATAGCTTTAGATGTATGATAGTATAGAAAAAAACATAGTGTTTACAATTGGTATCAAATAAAAGAAAATATCAAAATTTATAATTTCAAAATATCAATTAATTTTGACGTTAAGAGGTTGCTTAATGAAATATTAAAAAAAAATAGTGATTTTTAACAAAGACCTTAGATCTCTAATTTTTCAACATATATCTCAAACAGGCCATAATTTTAATTTAAATTCCCCAACAATACATTATCACCACATCAAACAGCAGAGACTATTTCTAGAATCATTCCTTTCCATAAAGTATAACAGTATAAACCGGAAAATAGATATCTCCGAAATATACCACTCCTTCTGTAAATAGTCACACACATTCTATATCTTTTTATCAATTTTTATTTATAGGATCATCCTCAGTTGTTTATTTGGCATTATCTTTATCGGATTGAAGGTGTGATAGTAAAAATGTTTTTAATTTCATAAATTTTATTTTCTCAGCACAATTTTGCATATTAATTCCGTATATATGAAATTTACGTTTTCACTTTCATTTATATTTATAAATACTATATTTTCTCATATGGAAACATATCTTGTTCTATTAATACTTATCTCATATTTCTTTCTTTTTGTCATAGTAAAGCCTGTAGAAGGACGTCTGAAAGTTTGTGAATAAAATTCTTATAAGACATTCCTCTTCAATTGTTGTTATATTTTGCTATTTTTATTTGAAGAGTTCAAGTTAGTCAAAGTTATACTCTATAATGAACCAAAAGTAACTATGCTATATTCCACAAAAATTCTTACAAATCTCAGAAATAGTATTCATGAAAACTTGGGATAATTTTTTCATCGCAGTAAGGAAAGTAGAAGTTTGATTTATTTGTGAAAGAAACACTCGCTTATTAATATTTTCATTTGTTATATATAAATGGGTGTTATTGCTTTGTATTAATTTTCGATAGAAATTTAAAATTTTGTGTTGAGTTTTGTTGACCTTATAAATGTGGGTAATAACTTTAGTTGCGTGATAATAGAGAAAACATATAACAAAACTTTGCTGTTTTATTATATTGTTAGATGTAAATATTTGAAAGAATGGTAGGATTGACAACATTATTAATATAGAATTGATACTTACTGTGGTAACCATAAGCCTCTACTGAGAATCTTTAATCCGAATAAACCTATCCCTCAAATGCTTTCCCCGAGGATGATGAGGTGGAGTCTTACATTGGCATCGTACTCCTATCAGATTGAACATAGACCTGGGAGAATGAACGCAAATGCGGATGCGTTGAGTAGAGCACCCCACGAAAAAAACAAGTAAAGAAACACCGGAACCAGTTGATGTTTTTCTTATGGAAACTAATGAAGAGTCACCATTAGAGGCGAAGGAAGTGGCAAAATTAACGCAGGAAGACTCAGTTCTGGGGATAATTGTGGAATGGACTCGAATAGGATGGCCAGCTCACTGTCCAGCAGAAAAATATAGGCCATACTTCAATAGGAGAAATGAATTATCCCTACATAGAGAGAGTCTTCTGTGGGGAAATAGGGTAGCAATACCGCCCGTTCTACAGAGGAGAACAATAGAACAGCTTCATGAGACTCACCCTGGAATTGTACAAATGAAGGCAATTGCAAGGAGCCATGTGTGGTGGCCAGGAATGGATAAGGGTAAAGAGAATAGGGTCGAAAGATGCGAAAATTGTCAACTGGTGCGAAATAATCCTAAACCGAGCCCAGTTCACCCTTGGACGGCACCAGTTTAACCATGGTCACGCATTCATATAGACTATGCAGGTCCATTCCATGGGAGAACGTTTCTAATAGTCGTTGATTCAATGTCTAAGTGGCCGGAGGCCATCATCATGGATCACTGCACGGCAACAGCTACAGTGTGAGTATTAAGAAATCTGTTCGCTGTTCATGGTTTGCCCGACCAGGTTGTTTCGGATAATGGTCGCATGTTTGTGGGTCATGAGTTCCAGGAATTTTTGATGATGAACGGAATAAGGCATATAACATCGGCTCCCTACCACCCACAGACAAACGGACAGGCAGAAAGAGTGGTACAAACACTCAAACAGCTAATAAGAAAGAATGGATGGGAGAACATATCGGTTACGCTGCCACGCGCTCTGTTTGCAATGCGGACTACACCTCATGGAACAACTGGACTAACACCAGCTGAGCTACTAATAGGTCGCAAATTGACCACAAGAATGAACCGGTTGCACCCTAAAGAAAGTGAAGATAGCGAAAATGGAAAAGAACACTTCCAAAATAGGTTCAAGTCCCAAGAGAATGTGTATGCACGTAAATATAATGGAAAGGGAAAGTGGGAACCGGGGAAGATAAAGACAGTACTTGGACCCAGGAACTATGAGGTACTTATGGAAAACGGAGTGACAGCAAAAAGACACCAGGACCAATTGATGAGAAGAGTCAAGGAAGAAGTATCGGAGGATGTGGAGAAGAAGGAAGAGTGTAACACCGAAAGAATGGGGGAACAAATGAATGACCCAAACGAATCACAGGAAAGGCTGGAGGAAACACCTGGGCCAAGTAGACCAATAAGAAACCGGAGACTCCCCGAATACTTAAAAGATTGTGTAACAAATTGGGGGTGAGAAGATGTGGTATTTTGCATAACAATAGTTATGTTTAGATACATTGTCGTGATATGCTAATAAGGTTTTGCATAGTGTTTGTTTGTTTTATTATGTTAATTATTTTTATGTATATACATATATATATATATATCATTAAATTGTAAATAGTTCGTTCAGTCATATTAGTGTTTGTAAGGCAATAAAGGTTTTATCTCTCACTTAATGGATCTCGGTGACCTGGAGTAGTTGTAAGAACATAGAGACACAACACTTACCATTAAGTGTTGTTGATTCAGATTTTGCTGAATTTGTTTTGTAGCAGCACCAGAATTGGCCAAAACATTCTGCATTTGAAATCTGGAAGATATGGCTTTCTTTGTCCCGCAAGGTTCTGGAGTAAACAGGTCAGTGTCATCTTGATATAAATATTTTATGTCAATCTTACCTTTCTTCTTGGTTTGGTTGGCTGTGACATTTTGAACTGGAAGACGTTTCCACAGGTTCATCCTGTTACCAAAGTGTTTATTTATTTATTTGAACGACTAATAAATAATCAAAATATATATTTAATTCATGGTATTATATATAAATATAATATATATATATTTAATGTTCATATATAATAGTCAATCATTTTTTGTATTCATTTATTTGTGGTAAATATTTATTCATAAAGGTTATTAAAAAATGAATACCTTAAATATATGAAAGTTACAGAAAACGTATATATAAAGCAAAATTTTCAATAGAAATTGAAAACACTCAACAAGTTTTGAAGATAATAATATAAACAACATATTTTAAATAATAAATAAATGGTTAGCAGATCATAATCCAAAAATTAGCAAATATTATTCAAATTTCAATGGATAGCGAGATAACCTTTAAAAAATATTTCGTAGAGTGGTGATAGAACAAATTATCAACAGAGTATTTCTATGATGTACCAAATCTTTCTTACACATCGTATTGAAAATAAAAAGGGCTTACTTAAAAAAAAAAGAGAAATCCATCATCAATTCTGAAGCATTTAAAATATCAATGTAAAATAGCGCCATTAAGTTTTCTCTCAACTTATTAAAATTAGGTCGATAATCGCCGTTATTTATAATGTCTTTGTACTATGTATGCAGTAATTGTATTATGTATTATTATGTATTCGTCGTAATAATATTATTCGCCAAGTAATAAGAAAAACAATGTTTTAAGAAAGACACGAACTTTTGGGACAACCTTATAATTTACTGACAACTGTTTTATTTAACCAAATGCTAATAAATCAATTTCTCTTTACGAAGTATAGATATAAAAAGTACAAAATTATGATACATTAGCTCACCATCTGTTATGAAAATTCGAAACCATTATAGACGCGTATGATTCTTTTACAAATCAAACAAATTCTACTGCACTTACTGCAATGGAATGCCCTCCCATTGATTTTTCCATTGCAGTAAGGATAGTAGAAATTGTTTAATTTGTAGAAGAATCATACCTGTCTATCATAGTTTCGAAAGTACAAAATATTATTTGTTTTGTTTAGTATTCATCTTGAAAAAAAAAACTTTATACTTTTCGAATTGATTTTAGTAAATTTCTGATAGAGAGATGATATGTGAAATTACCTTCTTTGGGGAAGTTGTAGCTTCTTGGTTAGCCTCTTCATCTACAAAAACGAATTTGGGGTTATTTAATATTATATCTAATTTTTTCATAACCAAAAATCCTTTACACTCATACAAATTGGCCTTTATATTTAAGACTAGGACTCCCCTTGTCGGTTCGTGAATATTATATTAAGTAATTTATAATACAATATAATGCGGCTTATGATTGTAGAACGACGTTTGACAATTATCCCGCAAATGTTTCGTTTGAACGAGAAATCGAAATGTATTTTAAAGAGAAATAACGTTTATTTCTAACCTTAGGGATGAAGTAAGATAGCAGCTTTTCCACCCATCCCCGAGGTATCCCGCCCCAGCGCATTAACCTTCGAAATTGCCTGAGCTGAATGAGTGACTGCGATGGATCTTGACTGCGATGCCCATCTTCTCAGTAAAAATAATAAGAAAAAAACGTTTATAAAAAAAATAATCCAAAATACTGGCATGTGAATATTTTTTCTGTAAAAGATAAAAGAGCACATGGAAATTAGTCAAACATATGTTTTTGCATTTTAAACGATTTTTTTGTGATGTTTTTTTAAATCGAAATTTATATTTATGTAATATCAAATACCCATTTATCGACTTTTAAGTAAACCTTCTACATCGAATATTTGGTTTTGAGGATAGTCTGCAACAGGATGAGGAGGTCTAACAATCGCATACGTGTTTGGGTTTCATGATTCATCAATAAAATAGGTTGGCCAAATATTAGGGAACAACCTAAAATAACGTTCGTTGATTTTTGTTCCACTAGATGGCATTCTGCTATCTAAAAATCCTCAAATGTGAGCGGTGAGGTTATGCCTTATATATAATTTAATAACTTCATATTTATACGTATTTCAATATTTTGAAGATAAATATAGAATGAATGTTTAAATTATATTTTAGACAAACTTGATTTGACCATTAAAGAAAAGTATTTAGCCTATTATTTTTAGTTTTATTTGAGTATTAATACATCACATATTCCATAAAATTGTTAAATTAAAAACCAATTAAAAATTTTTAGTTATAAATATCCACTCTGCGCGCGATTGTTTTTGTAAATATTTCTGGTGGGATAAAGTCGATATTTTAGTAAGCCCGTTGAAGAGCGATTAACGCTTGAAAGCTAGCGTTTTTTAAATAAAAAGATACTCATTGTGAGAAAATATTTTTAATTTTAAAACTTTTTTCACAATTTTATCATGCATAGACATCACATATATATTGCAATTAACATGCTTGCACACACAATACTGCTTTGGTTCTACGTTATCCTAATATTTTGTATTTAGTTAATTTATAGATTCAATTTCTAATTATAGATGAAATTTTTAGTTGAATTATACATAATTACCTTCAAAAATAACATATTGAAGTTTGGCCTTCAGGTCTTTCAGACGTCTTTTGACTTTTGCCAGTCGCTTAGTCACTGGACTTTTCTTGTCGAAGATTCCGGTCGATCTATAAATTACAATTCAACATTATGAAGACAGATGTTATGAAAGAAACATACTTTTTGGTGTTCCTTTTAGCTCTTACGGTCGGCGTGTTCGGGGGAGGAACCAGTACCTGCACAATATCGTTCTGCAGAATTAATATTCATTATTTTAATTATACAAAGAAATCAGAATTATAATATATAGTATTGTTTAACCTTGACTTGAGGAGGTGTTCTATTTCCAAGTACCAATCCTTATCTCTCCGCCACCTTCTGAGGACTGTAGTTGATTTGAGGGAAGATTGCTGGCGATCACTCGTTGACTCCCAAAGGGAGATCTACTCTATAAAGGATGGAATCTCACACACGGGGGGCGTATTTCACAAACGCACTGAGTTTTTAAAACAAAACTATATATTTATACATACTTTGGCACGTGGTCAAATGATTTAAAAATAAATAACAGAATAGCAATGATTTTACAAATAAAATTATGCAAAAAAAGGTAGAATTAACAATTAATCTGAACAAGAATAATATAAATACCCCCTTTTTTTGGTTTGTTAAGAAGCCTCTGTAGCCAAAATATTTTTGATCGTAGTGGTACAGCCTACTCCACGCTGACGAGGGTCAACACCCGAAACGTGTTCGTGGATCGCTTTTCTTGATTTATCAAGAAAATGGATTGGCCAAATATCAGGGAACCTGAATTTTATTTTCCCTTTTCAAATAAATGTTTAGCGATAGAATTTCTATATTTATAAATATAAAACGATGGGGAAAAATTTATTCTAATGACAAATATTTTGCTTCAATATATTTTCAAATTAGAGAGATGTCTTTTTTACAATCATATTACAGGTAAAATATTCATATATAAATGGTAAATTAGAGAGATTTCCAACCAAAATATACTGTATTTGATATAAAATATAATGAAATAAATCTTTTTGAATCAACCTGTGAATATCTCAATGACGATGAACAAAAGAATTTTAAAAATATTTTAGTATTAGAATATCTATATTTATAATGAACTAGACGGTTTCGCCCGAGAATTCCCTCGAGTGAAATTTCCTTCATACTGAAAGTGCATCAATAATAAATAGTAGAAGTGCCAAAGAAAAACAATACAGAAATAACATAAACCACAGGCAAAAAGTGTGTGTGATGGCAAAAATTGAATTATATTAGTGTTTAGGTATTTGATTTAATTATTTTTTGTAATCCATTTAGCTGTTTCAAAATCAATATAGTTTGATTAGATGGCAGCTTTTCCACCCAACCACCGAGGTACCCGCCCCAGCGCATTAACCCTTGAAATTGCCTGAGTTGAGTGCGATGGATCTTGACATCTTCTCAGTAAGAATAAGAAAAATAGGTCTATAAAAATATTAATCAAAAATATGCTGGAATGTAGATATTTTTCTGTAAAATATAAGAGCACATTGAAATTAGGCAAACATATGTGTTTGCTAATGTGACTGCGACTGCATTTTAAACGATTAAAAAAAGGAGATAAAAAACAAAGGCCAAAACAAAAATTAATAAAGAAATACCAAAGCCACTATTTACATAGAGCAACGATAATTTTGTATATATATTTTTAATTGCCTTGTGTGCACTTACCGTAACTCAGTTAGTAATATAAATTTCTCTCTCAATACTCAATACTTTTATGAAAAAGGTAACACTCGTATAAAAAGATATTTTAAAAAAAGTACGCAGGCAACTTGAAAAGAAATGCAAGACGCTAATTGGTCGCTTAATTGACCTGGTGTTGTTACTTCGCCTCGTATTTACTCCGCGTAAATAAAGTTCTTCAAATGAAAAGAATAATAGCCAAAAATACTGGTCAAAATGTAACGGAAAAATTTCCTCGGGTTTATAAAAAACGACATGCAAAATTTGGTACAAATTGGGTCAGTAGGTTTTAAGTTTATCACGAAACAGACATTGACTTCTATATATAAGAAGATATAAACTCATCAAATAAAATTATTTATTTATAGATTGAAACTGAATATATTCAATTGAATATTTCACTCACCAAGCCCGATGATAATCCATCGTCAATGGGTGTCCCTTCTAAAACAAAAATACATATCATTAATTGATATATCAAGAAACGAAGCTTCCAGTGTTAATTTTCTTGTACAACTTTTATTTTCAAGCTTTCGGACTTGTCAGTCCTTCAACTTAACAAAAAACTCAAACCTGGAAGCTTCATTTATTTTATAATATTATAAATCAGGGAAGAACGTTTATATATCAATAATTGATTCATCAAGAAATTGGGTTAGCCAAATATAAAGGAACAAGTTAAATAAACGTTTAGTTTATTTTTGTTCCACTAGATGGCGCTCTGCCATATAGAAATGCTCATGTGAGCCTGTTCAGAATATACCTTTTTTGTTTTTAATATCCAATTAATTACAAGACGATATGTGTTATCTATATCAAAATACGAAAACTATTTTAGACGCGTATGATTCTTTTCGAAATAAAACAATTTCTACTGCCCTTACTGCAATGGAAACATTATTGGGAGGGCATTCCATTGAGGTAAGGGCAGTAGATATTGTTTTATTTTGAAAAGAATATTACGCGTCTGAAATAGTTTCGTATTTTAATAACAAATGGCGCGCTAGTGCATCGTGTTATCTATATATTGTGACGAAGAAATAATTCATATTTTATCATTTAATTTAATTATTCAATGAAAATATTTGAAACAGATTTATTATTTTATATTTGTAAAATAATCATTTAGTTACCTAGCTTGCTTGTTCAATATTCTCTAGCTGTAGATAGTTTGGTTGATAATTGTCGACTTGTCGTACTGACGTCATCAATAAATACATCTTAAGATATTCAAAGACTTCTACGCAACAATATAAGAAATGAAAGCATTAAAACAAGAATATGTCTTAGTAAATATAAAACAAACTTCTACTGTTCTAACTGCGATGAAAATATGATTGATAAACCAAGCCCCCCCAACATTTTTTTCATCGCAGTAAGGACAGTAGAAGTTTGTTTTATATTCTACAATAAACATTCGTGCTTCAATGCTTTCATTTCTTATATCAATAATTCCTTTATAAAATTCAGTATCGAATTATATACTATGTGTATAATTCATGATCTCAAAATAATTTAGTATTATCCTATTATTTAAGTTATTGAATCAAAATATTTATTATTTTAGATATGTTAACAATTTTCATTCTAATAAAAACATAAATATATTTTGCTATTTTTTTAAACCTACTCATTGTCTCTCTGATGTTTTATAAATTTTAATTTAGATTTTACATATCAAATAGCCATTATAATGTTACTGTTTCCTTATTTAGACGTAACAATATATGATAGAATACATATAGATATTTTTAATGATTGCATTTTTTTTTTGCATTTATCAAGCGGCAAGCTGATTTGTCTTTATTGAAATTATTATGACCCAACTCTAAGAAAATTCTAAATGCGCTTGAATTATTTATTTGATTTAGGAATTAAATTTATACTGAATGTATTCTTCTTCTTTCTTATCTCCACTCAATCACATTAAGGTATCAAGCTTGTAAAGCTTGAGACTTTTGATGGTGTCTGCCGGGGAAGAGTAGAGATCATCAATGGATGAGTCAATACAGTCAATAATGTGTCTTGGGGTTGCAGGTTGAGAATTACACTTAGTACATAGTGGGAAAACCTTGCAACCATTCTGGAAAGTCATTGTCCGTAGATGACCAGACTTAAGTCTGGAAATCAAAGACTGTTGTTCTCTTGGGAGGACAGAACCGGTGCTTGTCCCTCCTGCTCTGTACCAGTCATGTGCAGCATTAGATTTCCATTCCTGCAGGCATTGGGTTTTGATGGTACGGAGGAGGTCTTTTGAGCGATTAATTCATGACTGAACCCATTCTGACTATTGTGGCCATTACGAATGCATCTAATCAAATCTACCACAGTCATCCGACAGGATAAACTCATTACTTCATATACGCATATAAATGGTTGGTTGATAAAGCTGCAATAGTCTTCATATCTTAGAAAAAGAGAGAAATATTCATTCTTAAATGTTTGGCTGCTCAACTACCCCTTGTATTAGATTTCTATTCAGTTACTTAGCGCGGTGAAAACGACTAAAACTTCAACTAAAAACATTCATTCAACTCTGAAAATAAAGATAGTTCAATTATATCTTCACGTCGAGCAAGAATCAGAGTTCTAAAGAATACCTTCATTTAGAACAACGGAATTCACATAAAGGGAGTAGCGCAGGAAGAGATTTTTAAAATTTTTGCCTATTAAAAAAAAATACTCATTCTATCACTCGGAGATTTCAACCAGCTTGAATTATAATTAACATATATGCTTGAGACCATCTAAAAACCTGTAAAGGTTCAGTCACATGCGATATTTCAGTCATATTGACAATTTCATTAAATTTCGTATACGAGTATGCATGAGTGTGTTGCATCGGCTAGCGGACCCGTTTATAAGTCAATAAGTCCTTTATTTTATCTCAAGTGTGTTGAAAATCAATTAAATATCAACGTCAATTAAAATCACATAAACAAACATTTTTTTAAATGTGATATTTTACTAATTGGTATAGAGAAAGACGATCAATATAGTGTTTAACAACAATTAAAATAAATTAGGATTTTCATTGAACATTTCAAAATAGAATATCAATTATATATTAATGAAAAACAATTTTTAGAATCAAGTTAAGAATTCTTTTGTGTGAATTCCTTCAAATATATTTTCAAATATCATGTATATCTTGATTTTTTAAATTTTCTTTACAATATATGTGTCTCAAAGAATATATTTATAAAAATAATTTATATTTTATAAATAAAATAAGAAAAATGATATATTATCTTGCTAAAGGTTGATGTGTGAATTCAATCGTTGATTTATCCTGTTCCATGCTAAACTTTTAGCTCCACTAGATGGCTCTCTTTTATCTATAATTCTCCAATGAACGGTCAGAAAATGCTATTTTTATTTTAAATATCAAAACCATACCTTTTTTTTTACTTTTTTAACATACATATACCAAAAGAGGCATCTTTCTTCAAATAAATATCAGAGCGATGCACTGTTCATCACTTTAGTAAACAAAAGAGGCATATCCTGACCTCTCACATGTGCATTTTAGAATAAGGGCGCCATCTATTGAAAAAAATATATAAATTAAAAGTTTATTTAAGCTTGTTCAATAATATTTGGCCAACCCAGGAAGCTTCTTGGGCCTAATATTTGGTCGTTGAAGTACAAACTGAATCATGCTATCAAGTACCAACAGCTCGAAACGTGTTCGTGGTTGGTTTTTCTTGATTTATCAATAAATAGGTTGCCAAAATATTAAGAAACAAACTTAAATCAACGTTTAGTTGATTTTTGTTTCACCTGATGGCGCTCTGCCATCTAAAAATGCTCATTTGATCGGTCAGTAAATATGTGTATATATTTACATACCTATTTATTTATTTTTAATTAAAAATACATATATTGGATCAAAATATCCAGTTGGCTGAACATCAACCTTTATTAAGGTATTATAATATTTTAATGTGTGTCAACAACAAACTCAGCGCCACATAATTTCTCTTTGTAATTATTTATTAATAATTCTATTGACGTTATGTGGCGCTGAGTTTGTTGTTGACACACATTGAAATGTTATAATACTTTGATAAAGGTTGGCATTCAGTCAACTGAAATATTGGTAAAATAAATAATATTTTGATCCAATATATGCCTTTTTAAATTAAAGATTTATTTATAGATTTCTCTATTTTCAATACCTATTTATGATTAGTTTACATTTAGACAAATATTAGAACTTTAATTTAGTCCTTAGTATCTTTTTAGAAATTTGTGTTGCAAAATTTTATTTAAAATTTTAATTCAAAATATATAATTATATGCTTAAATTTGTTCTGTTATTTGATATTTATATATATATATATCTTTCAAATATATAAAACTAACATCTTGAATTGGAAATACACTTGGTTTATGGCATGATATTTCAACGATCAGAACATTGGTCTTCTACAGGAGCTTATGAATTTTCAAGTAAATTTGATGAAGAAATAATATTTATCTTACTCCTATTAATATAGAAATGAATATACAGTTAAACCTGTCTATAGCGCCGCCTTTTGGGACTGACCAAAATAGGGTACTATACAGAGGGGGTGCTATAAACAGGTCCCTTTTAATGTTAAAATCGCATCGTACCAGTATTTAAAAGCGGGCGCTATAGAGAAGGAGGCGCTTTTTAGAGGGGGTGCTATAGACAGGTTTAACTGTAGTTGTAAATTTTGGATTTAATTCGTCTTTTAATTTATCTTTCTATAATCTATATTAATTCAAAATTATCTTTGGAATATTAAACTGGACTATTATATCCAAAATGGTTATTATAAGTAACTTAAAATACTAATTAAGTATTTTAATTTATCAATTGAAAACCTATTAGTGATAATTTAAATGAATTATAATAATTTTCAAATAAAAAAGGCACAAATATTGGTAAAATAAATGATATTTTGTCTAATATATGCCTTTTTATTTGAAGATTTATTTATGGATTTTTCTATTTTCAAAATTATTATAATGTTTAATGAAATAAAAAAAATCTTATTTCATATACTAATATTTCTTCAAATGATATGGAGCAGAGAGGCATCTTTTCTCTCCATAAATTAATTTCAAAATGTCTAAAATCACCTTTGGACTGATTTCTGCCCATTTTTTAAAACAATTTTTTTTAACTTTAAAAAATTGAGCTATATTTATACATAAAAGATATACTATAACAATGATCAATCGTTTGAATACAAAAAGCCACACAACTATTTATTGATCGAGTTGAAAATTTATCCAAAGATTTTACAACCATTTACAATATTTAAAATGAGTTATTCTGTGCTCTGTAAATAGATTCAACAAATATTACAATATAATTCGGCTTATGATTTTAAAACGACGTTTGCCATCCCTGGACACTTTTATTTTTACGTTCATCATTACTCTTCATAATTCATCCTTTCATACTCATCTCTAAGGATAGAAAAATCGTTATTTCTCCTTAAAATTAATTACAATTTTTTCGTTCAAAAGAAACATTTGCGGTAAAACCTATCAAACGATGTTTTACAAATATTATAATATTGATCAACAAAAAAAAAAGCTCAAAAATTGTTCTTAAGCATTAGAAATTTAGTCTGAAGTTCAAATTTAATATCCTGTATCGACTCTATAGCGCAAGCTGTCGTGATCTTGAAAATCCACCAATAAGGAAGAAATGAATCCCTCCCAACTAGACAGTCAATCGGAACCTCTATCACCTGATTTTTTCAGTCGATGGCCAAGCGGCCTCTCTTTTGTTAAAGAAGACACGGACACATGATGGATTTCGGAAACAAGAAGCTCCCAAATAAAAACGATGAAAATAAGTGCTTAAACCATGGTTGATTTGAGGTGTTTATAAGGTTTGACGTGAAGTCGATGAAAAGTCCTGAAAAAGATGGATGATTCACTAGCGTGATGTCGGGATTGGACTGTGAGTCCTGCTCATCTTCTGCTGTCCGCTCTCTGTCAACGCTGACTAAACTGTCAGCTGACGGTGAAAACTCTGACTGAACTGTCCCTGTATTATCTGGCTTGGACCTGAGGGTCACTTGATTTGGGGGTCCAATCAGATTGAGTTACGTCATAAAATATAGCTGACATATTTGGATGAGGAAAAACCTCTAATTTCAACTTGCATTATCTCTGTACTATATACGAACTTATAAGGATTTCCGAATGTATCTTTACCGAAAAGTATATTCGCAAGTTTCGGCAGTAATATGAATCTATATAGGTGTCCCATCTGATCTGGTATCGATCTTCTATTGTTTAAAATTCCCTGTTAAGTTACACAATTGAGGTCATTCATAATCTACCTTATCTGAGGGCCATCACCTAAGTTCAATAAATCCACGCTCTGTGTATTGAAAATAGGATTCATGTTTAAGGTCCCTAATAATCTATTTCATCAACCCTAACTTAATTCTATATGTACTAGGGGCGCAATAATCTTTTTCTTGAAGAATATAAATGTTTCTTTTGCCAACAATCATATTTTTTTATGCTTATTCGTTTAATCATGTTTATTCTCACAGGCCAAGTTCTTCTTAAGGATCATGTTTAGATTTTCTATCCTAAAGAACTAAGAAACATGGGTATTATGAGATCAACATAAGATCAATATAACATTTCCACTGATGATCGTCGAGCCTTTTTAGATAATTGTTTTATTTCTTTCATATTTGTTAATCCGATAGTTCCAGAAGGAAGAATACTTTGTGAGGAGAACACTGTTGGACTTAGATAATAAAAAGGCATATATTGGATTTAATAAAATATTTATTTTGCCAATATTTCGGCTGGCTGAACATCAACCTTTATCGAGGCATTACATTTTTGTATACATCAACTCAGCGCCGCATAGTGTTATAATATCACAGTTGAAATCATTTAAGATATTTAACATATTTGATTGTAATATTTATAATATTTTTTCATGCACAAATATCTCTCAACTTATTTGTTTTTTAAATGATTTCAACTGTGATATTATAACACTATGCGGCGCTGAGTTTGTGCATACAAAAATGTAATGCCTCGATAAAGGTTGGTGTTCAGCCAGCCGAAATATTGGCAAAATAAATATTTTATTAAATCCAATATATGCCTTTTTATTATCTAATAGATCAAATATGGATTGCTCTAATTTCAAAACTGTTGGAATTGTACATGCGTTTTGTCCAAGTGTTAATTCATTCGTTACTCTCCTGCGTCCTGAGCCAGTTTGCCGTATAAGTAACATCAACATTCCACAGAATCCATAGACATCTAATCGCGAACATGTATCGATTAATCACAACGAAACGGAATAAAAAATCAATTTACCCAACTTCACTGACAAATATTATGCAATACTAGCCGAGTGACCCGGGCAACGCCCCGGGTTTACTCGAAGGGCCCGCAGGTGAGAAACTATAGGCATTGGTTCCTATGCCTAAAAAATTATTTAAAATGAAAAAAGAAGAAAAATACTAACAAATCAGAAAATAAAAGTGCAAACAACACATCTACACTACTTCAAGAACATGAGAGCACATGCACTGTGTAACCATACGTGTACCATTCGTAAAGACCCTGCTTAGGATTAAAATATCTCCGAAGCATAACAATACAACCAACTCATGTTTGCTAAGCAATTTCAAGAAAGAAACTATAGGCATTAGTTGAAGAGTTTAAATAAATATATTTAGAGTGAAAAAATGACACAAATTAGCAAATAAAATTGCAAAAAATGCTACTATATCGCAGATAAGACAACATATAAAAGGAATGAAAATATTTAAAGAACCTCAGTAAAACTACATTTCTAGTTTTATATATACAATATAACCTCGATAATTCGACCATGTTTTGTTGTCTTGACCTACAGCCTATCATATAACAAAGTGTAATTCAACACTATCGATAATTCGACCATTTTAAATTTCAACAATTGTTTGTTGCTCAAATATAACTTCACTGCTAAAAAGGTATTACAGAGAAAATGGCTGACATTGTAAATGTACAAAATGTATGTATAGAGCAGGGGAATAATAAATAAAGACCAAAATCAAATTAATTGATAATAAATAGATTATTGCCAAAAAAAAATACAAAAAATATTTTTTTCTCCTTTCTTATCTTCACTCAATCATATTAGAGTGTCAAGCTTGTAAAGCTTGAAATTAACAACCATCACGATTGGGTGAAGTAGAATGCGTCTGCCTTTGTCATCAAGACTGGGAGCACTACTCAGTGGCAGGCCACTGACTTAGCTCCAAAAGAATGTATCCCTGGATTAGGAGACCTTACAAGGTACTATCAGCCGGGCCAGCTGAGCCCAGGTTTTTTTAGTGAGCTTGTTACTGCTCCCCCTCCTCCTTTTTCATCCTGGCTTGGGACCGGCAAAGGCGGAGTTTTTTTTCTTTCAGGTGAGAAACTTTAGGCATTGGTGAAAAGTGTAAGTATATATTCTGGAAATGAAAAAAAAAGTATAAAATAAATCAGAATATAAATTTACAAACTATATTTCAGAGGAGACGGTTTATAATAGGAATTCATTTAAATGACCTCATTAAAAACTACATTTTATATATACTTGGGTTCAACTTTACATGTATGCTATCCAAAGTTCGCACACTTGAAAAAGTCACATAAAGTCGTCTGTGCGTAAACACAGGCTCTTGTAGCAAAGGTTTGGCCTTGAGCCCTCTTTATAGTCATATATTTCAGACATTATACAGTGTGTTCAACTTTGGGTACTGTCAGTATATGTGCTTCAAGGACATGAGAGCACATGCGCTAGAACACCATACCTGTTCCATCGCAAAGATCCTATAGGCATTGGTGAAAGTGTAAATAAATATTTTGGAAATGAAAAAAAATTGCAGATATGACAACATATTAAAGGAATAAATTCATTTAAAAGACCTCATTAAAAACAACAATTCTATATTTTTATATATACAATATAATCTAATTAATTCAACACACGATAATTCGACCATTTTTGGATGTCTCGACCTACGGCCTATCATATGACAAACTAATTCGACACTTTCGATAATTCAACTATTTTGGAAAATCAAATTTCAACAGTTGATATTTGTCTAAAACCCCTATTATTAACAACATATTAGACTGCAGAGTGCAAAAATGTAGAAAAGTGTATGTATATAATTGTATGCATATATTTGTATGTAAATAATTGTATGCAAATAATTGTATGCAAATAATTGTATGTATAGATCAATGAGTAAAATAATTTTTTTTTTGCTTATCCCTAGTACACGTGGTACAGGCCTTGATAATCATGGTGGGTAGAGTAGGCGACTGCTTTAACTGTAAGTACACCACATGTCTAAACATGTGAAAAGCAGTTCTACTTTGCATTTACAAATGTGCCAGAGCCCCTTTTGATTACTTGCGCTTGCTGGTGGGGTTGGACTTTTGCAAGAATCGGAAGCCATTGGAGCATTTTTTTTTTAATTTTTCAGAAAAAAGTGCCCAATGCGGGAATCGAACCCGGGTCGTAGCGGTCGAAAACCAACGGCTTAGACCATCCTTCCACCAACCCCCAGTAAAATAAGTAAGTAAAAAGAAGACCAAAAATAAGTGA
Organism: Cordylochernes scorpioides; assembly: GCA_030710605.1. Lineage (NCBI taxonomy): Eukaryota > Metazoa > Arthropoda > Arachnida > Pseudoscorpiones > Chernetidae > Cordylochernes > Cordylochernes scorpioides. The sequence goes on along the minus strand of CP092873.1, from coordinate 12,867,553 downwards.
TAATAATTTATTGAATAACAAATAAAATAAAAAATCTTTCAGGTGAAAAATTATAGGCATTGGTAAAAAAGTAAACAAGAGAAATAGCAATTGGGGTTTTGTGTCTGCGGCGAGTCATATTAGCACGCCTAGCTGTTAGGGGAGTGAGTCTTCCACGGCCTTTTCGAGGCATGGCAGAAGACGCTGAAAAAAAAAAGGTAAAATAAGAACCAAGCAGAGGAAAACTATAAAACTGAAAGCCAGGACAGGCATAAAAAGAAAATTCCAAGCATGTGAGGAAACAATTGATGAAAAAAAAAAGGATTCCAAAAAAATACTGCAAAAAAGAAACCAGACACAAAAAGCAACAATTGAGTACACAAATACAGCATCAGCCTATTTATGAGAAGAAAAAAAACGACAGACACAAAAATGGAGCTAAATTTAAATGAAAATCTATAACAGATCTAGTAATCAAATCAGGCATTATGAAAGATACTGAAAAAAAGAAAATCAGACACAAAAATCAGACAAAAGAATAAATGAGATTTTATTCTTTAGTTCATTTATTAAATAAGACACAAAAATGGAGCTAAATTCAAATGAAAAACTATAACAAATTAATAAAAAAAAATAAGACCTAATCCAAATGTCACCATCATCAGACAAAAGAAAAAATGAGATTTTATTCATTAGTTCATTTATTCTTTTGTCTGATGCTGTTGCTGAAACCTCACACACTATTAAATTATTTGGATTAGGTCTTATTAATGAGAAAAAAAAGATGCCAAAGAGAGATGAAAAGATGCCAAAAAAGATAACCAGATACAAAAATTGTGCTAAATTCAAATGAAAAACTATAACAAACACTTATAAAAGATAATTATTATAGAATAAAAGTAATAATTCAATCTACAATTCGAAAAATAATATAACCTCAGCCTATTTATGAGAAAAAAAACGTTGCCAAAGACATTAGGAAAGATACTGCAAATAGAAAACATACACAAAAATTGAGCTCTATTTAAATGAAAAACTATACAAAGTACTTACAAATTATAATCATAATCAAATGAATCAGAAACATATATTATAAATTAGTAAAAGGTAATAAGACAAAACAACGCATTTCAAAACAAAGGAATTGATGATGATAAATGCAAAAAATCTACGATTGTAAAATAGATTAAATTAAAAAATAAAAATAACTGTTAACATTAGGAAAATAAAAACAGGCCTATCATACGAAGAGAAAAATAACGAAAATTTTGGTATATAGATCGTTATGTGTAGTTCAGAATCTTCGGAGGAGATAGCTCAAGACTTCACAATGGAAAACTCTGTTACGGTATTATCTATATAGATAATCAAAAGAACTATTAATATTTTTATTTTTCTATGTAAATCAACTTTGCCTTTACTGACATGAAAAATATTGTCAGTGGTTCATGCTCATTATAGATAAACTAGAAAAGTAGATTTATCAGTTTGAGTATTACCTAACTTCTATAATATTGTTTTAGGTTGTTTTACCTATAAACCTGTCAATTAAGAAAATAACAATTTCTTTCAAAATTTCCTTGAATTGAAAAATATTTTTTTTCTAGTACCTCTTTGGATGTAATTGTCGTTATTTCAGTTACTTCATACTCATAATGTGATTGAGTTTATCGTTTCTCCAATTCAAACAAGACTAAAAATAAAATTAAAACTGAAAGGTTAGTTTTCTCAAATTGGAAAGAAAATTTAAAATAAATCGATGCCCTGATTTTCGCTAGAAATTCTTCAAAATGTTCATGATTTATAATGAGCTGTGCGTTGTAAAAATGTGTACGAAAATAAGAAATTCCAAAAGGGAAAAATGAGTTTTTGATTCTCGAATGTGCGATGAGAAAATATTTTACTTATGAACATATGATTGACCGAGCATTGTCTGATGAGAGTAAGATGTTTATAAGTCTTATCAGAAAGTCTATTACATTAAATAGACATTTGTAGATCTATATACGCAGAAATGTTTTAGAAATGATCAAATTAACCGACAAACCAAACTAAAAACTAGAATATTTATTAACGTCTTGCCAAATTCTCAAATTTTATTTGCTTCTGACGAAGACAAAATATTTTTGTCGATACGTCAAGATAATAAAAAGATTTACATGGCCGAAATATCTTATTTTAAGAACTAAAAACTAGATGTTATCTTTTTATTGACTTTTTTTGTCAATCTATAATAGTTTCAAGTCAGGGATGAAGTCACAAAATTTGATTTAACTGAATCTCACAATAAAGCAGGAGGCAATTATTTTTGCTATTGTTCATTTTCAATCCAATAAGAATATGAATATTATGAGATTCACTAAAGACTCGCCATTGACGGTCCCAAGCCCGTATGTAAAAGGAGGAGATGGAGCAGTAACAAGCTTGTTAAAAAATCCTGGTTCAGCTGGTCCGGTTGATAGTACCAGGTAAGGGTCCCACCTAGGGGCAAATCTTCTCTGGCACCAGACTTCATAATTCTAATGGTGTAAGAGTTGGCAGCGTCTGTTCTTCATGTTAGATGCGGCTGCAGAGACATCTGTCCTTATGTTAAAGGCAGTCACCTCTTTGGAGCTAAGTCGGAATGCTACAGTGTTCCCAATCTATTGTAGATTAACAGCAGACGCATACTACCCAAAGAGACATGACCTTCAGGATCTGGTCTTGACTTGAAGTCCAGACCTGGGACAAGGAAAAAAAACTGAAGAATAATGTAAATTACAGAATTCATCAAATTATCTTCCTAGAAGGGATTGACAAAACCAAATCTGGGACATTTTTATATCAATATATCCGCTCTGTAAATATTTTAATTTTATAAATCTGAAATGATATATTATATACAATTTATTTAAGCCATATTGATTTTTAAGAATAAAATAAACCTTTTTTGGAACATTTTTATTCATATATATTTTAGATGGAACTCTGCTATTTAAAAAGCTCATGAATTTGAATTCAAGCTTTTGAAATCGACACCAACACCTGACCTTTATTATTATTTTTTTTAAAATTATTTTTTAACATATATTTATATTCATGATAAAATTGTGAAAGAAGTATTAAAATTACAAATATATTTATATAAATAATTTATTTAATAAAACTAATTAATAGAGACACCTACTGCTGGAATGCCCACTCTTCTTCACCGCTAGACAACAGATAATAAATAATGTTGTAGATCTATATCAATTTGTAAATTGGCAGAGAGAATTATCATAGATTTAACTATTTTTGTAGATATATTTGTGATTATCTTTCTAACCTGAAAAATTCAGGTTCCTAATATGTATTATTGTTTTTCTTTTTATTTTTAATTATTATTTTTTATTGTATGATATCTTTATAAATAATTTATTTAATAAAACAACTTAATAGAGACACCTACTGCTGGAATGCCCACTTTTCTTTATCGCTAGTCAACAGACACTAAATAATGTTGTAGATCTATATCAATTTGTAAATACTACAGATAATTATCACAGATTCAACTATTTTGTAAACATATTTATGATACTTGAATATAGAGAAATCCATATGAAATTATCAATTGAAAGACATATTTTGAAACTAAAATAGAACAAAACATTTTGTATTAAATGAAATATTTTGTTTTATTTTAAATCCAAAATATGCCTTTCAATTAATATTTATGAATATCTTTCTAAACTGAAAAATTCAGGTTCCTAATATATATATTATTGTTTATAATTTTTATTTTTAATTATATTTTTCTTGTATAATATGTTTATAACTGATTCGGTTTAAAAATGTAAATATAAACAATTAACCTTAGCCGTGATATCGCGTTTTGTGTGTTGAAATAAAAGAAATGGATGTATAAAAAATTAGATATCGAAATTCCTATAAATAAATTTCGATTATATATATAATATTTAAGTATTTAATATAAATATTGAGAAAGCTATTCTTTTTTATCAAATTTAATTAATAAAACATTTGGATATTATTAAGAACAGGCAAATATTATATATATATATGTGATATATCCTGAGGGTCTCTCGCTGTGGTGTGAGATCCTGTCGACTCTTGTAGAATCCTGTCGTTGTGGAATCCTGTCGACTTAAACTATGGTGTGCGATCTTGTCGACTCTCGCTATACTGTGTTAACCGAGAGGAACAGTCAGGATGGAGAGTTTTCCAGTATCTCTCTGCACTTTGGAAGACCTTCAACAGTTCTCACAGAGTACAGGCAGTCGTGGTCGAGGCAGAGTGGAAAGCTTGGAAATGTCCATACAAAAAACGAAGAGACACAGTTGTACTAGGAAAGTTCCGTGAACAGATAAAAGTCGAGCTAGGAGCAAGATGGAGATAGAAGAGTTCTTACTGTTCTATATGGTCGATGAGGTGGACCTTGGACACAATTGACAAAGGCTTCCGCTGATGGTGAAGTGACTGTTCATTTCTAGCCCTGTTGGAGGCTTATATATCTTTGCGAGAGTATGTTTTGGATTTCAGCAGATGCAACAAGGGCGTGGATCGGAAGATGTCATTGTATACTCCTGGAAACGCCCTGAGATCTTACTAAATTTAGGCCTTGTTGTTGGATTTCTATCTCAATCTCTTCTTTTAGCTCAATTCTTAATATATTACAGAGATTTATTTATTAATCCTCAGTTTGAACAAAGTACATTACATATGATGATATAATGACACATGTCAATCATGTGTAAAATTATTTATAGATGTGTTTCTATTATACAACATGAAAATCTTGTTATATGATATACAATATAAGGTTGTTGGTTTAAATTACCATATATAAATATACCTTGATCAAAACTATGTAAGAACCTATACCTTTTTGTGAGTGAAAATATAAATAAAGACTAAATTCATTTTCATCTTTTATTTTTCATTCATTTAACAAAGTTTCAATTTAGAAATATTGTTAGGCACTTGTAGAAAACCATTTTCTCAAAATATTCAATAATTTGCTTTTCATAATGTACATAATGATCCTAAACCATCAGTAACTGAAAAAGAATTTTGATATTTCAGTCAAAAATATAAATATTTGATCCATTGCTCCATTCCATGTTCAGAGATTTCATGCAAAAAATGTGAATAATGAATTTTGCATCTAAATAATTTAATGAAATATCAGGAATCAATATAATTCAATAGACAGTCTTTTCTCCTTTTCTGAAAAATATAGGTAATTATTATGGTTGATATTAATGGCCAGAAGTTTTAAAATTTTATTGAAGGTGAAAGAGAGAGACAACAACTCGAGAAAAACTTGAGATAAAATCTGATGAAGAATTAAATTGATAATTTCACATATAAACTTTAGAATATTCAAGTATATATTTATAATTCAATTTTGACATTCTAAATTTTAATATAAAAACTTTTCCATCGTATATAAACTAATACGTCTCACTAACACTATTTCCAACCATGATTAGTCATTTTACTATATACATTTCCAACTATATGCAAATATCACTCTGCAATATGTCACCTGAGTAGATAAATTACCACATGATACATCTCTTCACTTTCTGCTGGTACTTGGAGGACGAGAGAAAATTCGCTCCTCTTTCCTGACAGCCCCCCACAAACCCCTGGCAGACAGACCCCCACCCACCCCTGACAGATTCCCATCCCCAACAACCCCTGACATACCACCCCCACCAACCCCTGACAGATCCCACCAACCCCTGACATATCCCATCCCCACCAACCCCTGACATATCCCATCCCCACCAACCCCTGACAGATCCCATTCCCACCAACCCCTGACAGATCCCATCCCCACCAACCGCTGACAGATCCCACCAACCCCTGATATATCCCATCCCCACCAACCCCTGATATATCCCATCCCCACCAACCCCTGACAGATCCCATCCCCACCAACCCCTGACATACCATCCCCACCAACCCCTGACAGATCCCACCAACCCCTGACATATCCCATCACCACCAACCCATGACATATCCCATCCCCACCAACCCCTGACAAATCCCATCCCCACAACCCCCGACAGATCCACCAACCCCTGACATATCCCATCCCCACCAACCCCTGATATATCCCATCCCCGCCAACCCCCGACAGATCCCATCCCCACCAACCCCTGACATACCATCCCCCACCAACCCCTGACAGATCACACCAACTTCTGACATATCCCATCCCCACCAACCCCTGACATATCCCATCCCCACCAACCCCTGACAGATCCCATCCCCACCAACCCCTGACAGATCACATCCCCGCCAACCCTTTACAGATCAATCCCCACCAACCCCTGACATATCCCATCCCCACCAACCCCTGACAGATCCCATTCCCACCAACCCCTGACTGATCCCATCCCCACCAACCCCTGACAGATCCCACCAACCCCTGACATATCCCATCCCCACCAACCCCTGATATATCCCATCCCCACCAACCCCTGACATATCCCATCCCCACCAACCCCTGACATATCCCATCCCCACCAACCCCTGACAGATCCCATCCCCACCAACCCCTGACATACCATTCCCACCAACCCCTGACAGATCCCACCAACCCCTGACATATCCCATCCCCACCAACCCCTGACATACCCATCCCCACCAACCTTTTACAGATCCCATCCCCACCAACCCCTGACAGATCACATCCCCGCCAACCCTTTACAGATCCCATCCCCACCAACCCCTGACATACCCATCCCCACCAACCCCTGACAGATCCCATCTCCGCCAACCTTTTACAGATCCCATCCCCACCAACCCCTGACAGATCCCATCCCCACCAACCCCTGACAAATCCCATCCCCACCAACCTCTGACAAATCCCACCCCCACCAACCCCTGACAAATCCCACCCACTCCTGACAGACCCCCAACCACCTCTGACATTATATAGAACCCTTAAATTCATAAACTGAGTTCGAAATCCTTAACAAATTAAACCAAGTGTTCATCGTCCTGAAAAGATTATCAGAACAACCTGGTTCATTTTCCCTGTTTATACACTACCAGAAATGAGGTTAATCCAAGGATCAAAAATGAATGACCATTATCATTTTATTCGCCTTCTCCCTCTCAATTTTATTCGCTGAATTATTCGAGTTCTGAAAATTACATTTGATCAACCAAATTTAAGTCAATTTAGTTTTCCCTCTATTTCTTCGCACAATTCTTGTTCATTAACTTGAATTGATCCATTATCAAAATGATTTTTTTTCAAACATCGTTGCGTTGTAAGATGTAAAAATGATTCTTTACCCTCTGTTACATGGCTTACTGCTCAGAATTTGGTACTGTACTGCGAAGACGGAAGGGGTCTCCCCCTCCCCTGGTGGGCTCCCTCCCGCGCCCACCAGAGTAAAACCCTGGATTCCCGAAATTGAGGTTAAAACCTCAACAAACCAAACCAGGCATTCCTAGTCCAAAACGACCAGAAAACCCAGCCATGTTTTCCCTGTCTCCGCAGTACCAGAGAACAGTCCAACAGATCAAGGGATCAAACATTCTTTACGAATATCAAATTCATTCGCTTTTTTTGCCAATATTTGCGCCTATTAAAGACGCCTGTTTGAATTTTTAAAATCAATGTGAATTCTCAGTATATATATATTAGTTAAAAATTAAATTAAATTAAAAAGTAAAAAAATAAAAAATAAAAATGAAAAAAAATATTATATAGGATCGTTGATGAAGCAGCTGTATTGTAAATCCTGGAACAACACAAACAAAAAGGGTCAAAATTAAAATAAAATCAATTTAAAATAATATATTATAACATTATTGATGAATATGTGTGTGATTTAAATATGTGATATAAATTAGCAGTATAAAAATTTACTATACGAATATTATTTTCATATACAGTATGTGTGAATCTTTTGGATATAAATTTTAAAAAAAATTAAACCTTTACCTTGGGATAAGTTGTTATCTCTCTCCATATAAATACCTCTTGTAAATAATTTTATTGGAGAACTAAGTGATAAATACCCTTTATAATGAATTAATTATCCCCAAATTTGCCTTTGCTTTATTTATCTCCGCGACAATATTGACATCCATGGTAGGATCTCAATCCTAGCATCCTATCAAACATACCTACAAAGATAGAATAATTAAGATATAAAGTTTCATTGTATGATTTTCAAAAATGAAATTATTTAGAATCAAAAATATAAAGGCCTAGTTCAGAAATCAACATACAAAGTATTAGTATATATAAAGGTTTAGAAAATAGAGAAATCCTAAAAAGAATCTTTAATTAAAAGGCATATATTGGATCAAAATATTATTTATTTTACCAATATTTGATTTGACTGAACGCCAACCTTTATCAAGGTATTATAACATTTAATGTGCCTCACATTAGACACACATCAATATGTTATAACACCTTGATAAAGGTTGGCGTTCAGCCAACTGAAATATTGGTAAATTAAATGCCGGTTCGAAATCACTTTATTAGGTACCGCTCTCAACAAGAGCAACCTAGTTTATGATAATTGAAACAGTGAATAATATATGAAGGTTATTCATATATTGAACAAAATGTTAACGCGGGATTCAATCCTGGTTCATGACTGTCGGGAACCGAGGGTGATACCCACTCGTCCATCGACTTTCATTTTTTAAAAATAAATGATATTTTGAACCAATATATGCCTTTTTAATTAAAAAAATATAAAGGTATTTAAAAGAGAAAATGCATTATACATACTCAAGATTTGAAAGATAGGAAAAGAGCGACACCAAAACCGATTGATATTATTTTGATATTATCAATTTTAAATTATCAATATATTTTCAATAATCAAAATACTTTATATTTTTGAAAAGGTACTTACTTTTGCTGTTCCATTTCTTGAACTGATAGAGCAACTGAAGTTGCGATCTGATGTTGATAGGCGATGGTATGCCTTCTGCAAATATAATTATGATTCAAAATAAAAAAAAAAACTTTTCAAATAGTATTATTCTTGTATATATTATTATATTATATAATAAAAAGGCATATATTGGATTTAATAAAAGATTTATTTGCCAATATAAAAATTAAAAGGATGTCCAAATATAGGCCTGGCACATCTTATGATTTAATGGGTGAAATTTTCAGTTTTTGGCAATCCCTGGTTAATAATGAAATATGATTTTTCCCCAGAATATTTGATGTTATAATATCTAATATTAAAAATAAAGAAGACATTTCCTGACCAAGAGCACATGCGCTTTTTAGATGGCAGAGCGCCATCTAGTGGAACAGAAATCAACTAAACATTGATATAGTCTGTTACCTGATATTTGGCCAACCCATTTTCTTGATAAATCTTTATTTTTAATATATATTTAAAAATGTTATATAAAGATATTATTTAAAATGTTATATTAAAATATTTTATTTAATATTATAATTTCATAGATATAAATACTCTGTATAAATCGACCGCCAGAGGTCACGCTTCCATATAAAATCACATTGTTGTTGTTCCCCGTTGGCCGACCAAAAACTTTGTAATAATGTAAATAATATTTTTGCTTTATTTATTCTTACGCCTTAAGCCAGGCAGTACTTGTACAAAATTATGTTTTTCATCTGTATTCATTCCTCAGCACAATAAATCAATATCTGATCAAAACCATTTTTATTATTATTATAGCCACGACTGCACCACAATAGCATAATCATCAAGATGATCAAAAATACAGCAGCAAATATCTCTTTTTTTTAAATATAATATATATATATTAAAAATAAAGAAGGCACGAGCACATGTGGAGCACATCAGGAGATGCCTTCTTTATTTTTAATATCAACACCTGACCCATTTATCTTTTATTTTTTCTATTGTTTTTTTCATATAAAAATATAACAGATTTTTCCCAATCTTAAAATATTATAGTTTAGAATGTTATAAAGCTTATTATAAATTATGCAAGGCCATATCAGTATAAAGAACAATTTCAGTTTTATATTAGAAATATAATTTGAAAAATAAAAATCAACATACCGATAGTTAAATAAGTATTGGTGTTGCCGTTGCATCATTTTACTGCATTTCTTTATAGAAGAGTATATAGGCATTTGCAGTTATGAGATTCTTTGGTTCGATGCTTTTTACAACTTTGTCATCAAATTTGAACCAATTTCCAGTTATTGGATGGCTGCAAGCTGCTATGTAATGCCCAGTATCTATGCTTCCAAAATGGAATACTACTGCATAGAGCTCATACTTTCGAACTGAGCCAAATTCAGAAAGATCTAATATAAGTGGGTAATGGACCATTTTCTTTATTTTTATCAGTTCAATTGGGCAAAATCTGCACAACTGTAGAGTTAGTATTTTCGGCCATTTTGAGACACTGCGAGTTCTTGTGGCTCCTTTCTTGTTGCACTTGGAGCATTTATAGTCATCTAGAATTTCTTTTTCAAAATGATGTTCGAAGCAATCAACCAATGATGGGTTATTATTTGCAATGATTGGTAAGGAGAAATTCTTGCAAACATCATATGTCTTCGAGATATAGGAGCAAGAATGACAACAGATTGCTTGAAGTACTTGGCTGGTAAAAATCTCAACTATGGGACTATTTTCATTTTGAAGATATTCTTGCCAGGATCCCAGGCTTTCATCAAGAGTTTCGGTATTCATTTTGATTTCTGTGACATGGTTAAGATCGTTATGAAGTTGAGTGAGCAAAAAGTGGAAATATTCCATGGAATCTTGTTCCGAGTAGTTGCCGAATATTCTTTCAATCCCTCCAACATACTTATGGAATTCGATTGGCCTTAATTGGATTCTCTTCCTTCCACATAGTGTTGAGTAGCATTCCAAATTTCTTGGTGAATTCTCCTCCACTGATGCTGTCGGTACTAACTTCTATTTTCAATTGACCGAGGCAAACTTTTAAGAGTGGAGCGGTGTGAGCCAAAGCATTGTGTAACGGCATTGCTGTAACAAGTATTGCCCAGATTGTAAAGGCCAGCAGTATGCTTGTTTGGGCTTGGTACTTCTGCAACATCTATTCAATATATTAAAATATTGCCATTTTGATTGCAGGTCATACAACATTCATGTAATCTTCATAACTTATTTGATTCTAAGTGTAGATTTATTTTTATCTCTCTCTCTCTCTAAAGATTGATTATAAAATTATTAAACTTGAAAATCTTGGGCAAATCAATAAAAATTTCCTCTAAGGATATAATATTTTGAAAGAAAGGTTTACCTATGTAATTTTAATACGTTATGTAATCAAGAAACCATTAACAATTTGCCTTCACTATTCAAACGAATTTTCAATAATATAAGTTCTACCTATTATTTGCGTTGATGGAAGAAAAATACTTTTAAAATCTTTCAACATTTTGATAGAAATTTGAAATTTTGTGCTGGAAGTTGTTGACTTTATAAGTGCAGGCAATAGCTTTATATATATGATAGTATAGAAAAACATAGTGTTTACATTCAGTATCAAATACAGGAAAATATTAATATTTATAATTTCAAAATATTAATTAATTTTGACGTTCTCCATAAGAGGCTGCTCAATGAAATATTTGCAAAAAAATAGTGATTTTAACAAGGACCTTAATATCTCTAATTTTTCAACATATATCTCAAACAGGCCATAATTTAAATTCAAATTCCCCAACAATACATTATCACCACATAATAAAAAACAGCAGAGAATTTTTCTATAATCAATCATTTCCATAGAGTACAATAGTATAAACCGGAAAATAGATATCCCCAAAATATACCATTCCTTCTGCAAAAAGTCACACACATTCTATATCATTTTAGCAATTTTTATTTATAGGATCATCCTCAGTTGTTTATTTGGCATTATCGGATTGAAGGTGTAATAGTAAAAATGTTTTTAATTCATAAATTAACTTTCTCAGCACAATTTTGCATATTAAATCTGTATATATGAAATTTACGTTTTCACTTTCATTTATATTTATAAATACTATATTTTCTCATATGTAAACATATCTTGTTCTATTAATACTCATCTCATATTTCTTTCTTGTCATTGTAAAGCCTGCAGAAGGACGTCTGAAAGTTTGTGAATAAAATTCTTGTAAGACACTTCTCTTCAATCGGTCTTATATTTTGTTATTTTTATTTGAAGAGTTCAAGTTAGTCGAAGTTATAATCTATAATACAGTAGACTCTCCTATAACGCGAGTTTTTACAACGCGATAAAAAAAATTGCGACAAATTTAATTATACAGGGTCCATTATGAAAGTAATGAGCATTTACTGGCAAAATACATTTATTGATCGTAATTTGTGCGAATGTTCAATATTCTTCAAAATACATTCCTCCTGCATCAATACACTTGCGGAGACGCGTTTGCCACGTCTGAAAGGCACCCTGAAACCCCCTCGACAGGTTTGCTTCTCAAGAACGTTGTAACATGGTGTTGGATGTTTTCCACAGTTTCCCAATGTTTTCCTTTCATCTCTCTCTTGAGTCGCAGAAACAAAAAGAAGTCACATGGAGCTAAGTAGGGACTGTAAGGGGGGTGAGGGATCACCGGGGTGTTGCTCCGGGCCAGGAAGTTGGTAATGATAAAGGCTGTGTGGCTGGTAGCATTGTCATGGTGGAGCTTGACCGTGCCTTTAATGTCAGTCCTCACGCTTGCGATCCGGCGTTTCAATCTCCTGAGCACCTCCAGGTAAAAGGCTGAGTTTACAGTTTGTCCCTGCGGTACAAACTCACAATGGACTATTCCTCGGATGTCAAAGAAGACAATGATCATCGTTTTCATGCGCGAATTGCTCATTCGCGCTTTCTTGGGGCGTGGGGATGATTTTCTGTGCCATGCACAGCTCTGCCTTTTCGACTCTGGGTCGTATTCGAACATCCAGGATTCGTCTCCTTCTTGACAGCGCAAAACTCTAAGTTCTTTCTGGTCTTGCGTCAACACTTTCGGCACAAGCTTCGCACAGACCTTACGCATTTGCAGATCCTCGGTCACTATCCCATATACCACAAATGTGGACATGTGTAATGTGTCAGCAATTTGCTGGATGCTTAATCGACGGTCGGTACGCAAAACTTCGAGCACACGATTCACGTTCTCGTCAGTTCTGGCCGTTGTTGGGCGTCCTGAACGGGGTTCGTCGGCGACCTCCTCCCGGCCCTCCTTTAACGCCTTGTGCCACTTCTCAGACTGTGATCTTGAAATGCAATCGTCCTTGAAGGCTTTTTGCAGCATATGGAATGTTTCGGTTGTATTTTTTCCAAGCCTCAAGCAAAAAATTATGGCGTATCGTTGTTCAAGCGAACGCTCCATCGCGCTATGTTACAAAAGTTGAAAACACACTTCAAGCGGAGGCATGTATCTCCCCTCACACTCCTCGAACTCAACTGACGACCGGATGGATTGAAAGGGCATATCCCTCCACCACATTATCCACGGTTTTACCGTGCTGCTATCTATCGTCGCGTCACAATAACATTATGCTCATTACTTTTATAATGGACCTTGTACAACGCGAATTTTCGTATAACGCGTTATAAAATGAAATGCGGAAATTTCCATATTGACAACTGTACAATACATTTAATTTTTATGCACACGCGTTTAGGTATTAAATTAGAATTTAAATGTAAATATTTTGCAAATTAAAAAAAAATACGAAACTTGCTCCCCAGGCATAATAAATGAAGTTGGAAAAAAAGAAAAATAGAAAAGGTGATATACTGTATCATGTAGAAATGTATTGTATAAAATGATATATATAGATAAATAATTATATAATAAAACAAAACTAAATGTTATATTATTTTATATGCAAATGTATATAAAAAAAAACAAATTACGTAGTGAATAAACTTTAATTC
>CP092873.1:12745115-12853578 GCA_030710605.1 Cordylochernes scorpioides | reverse complement strand
AAATGAAATTTTCAGTACTCGAATAATTCAGCGAATAAATTTTAGAGGTAGAAGGCGAATAAAATGATAATGGTCATTCATTTTTGATCCTTCGAATTACCTTATTTCTGGTACTGTATAAACAGGGAAAACGAACCAAGTAGTTCTGATTATCTTACCAGAACGATGAACAACTGGTTTAATTTGTTAAGGACTTCGAACTCAGTTTAGGTATTTAAGGGCTCTACACTGTCAGGGGTGGTTGAGGGTCTGTCAGGGGTGGGTGGGATCTGTCAGGGGTTGGTGTGGATGGGATCTGTCAGGGGTTGGTGGGGATGGGATCTGTCAGGGTTTGGTGGGGATGGGATCTGTCAGGGGTTAGTGGGGATGGGGTCTGTCAGGGGTTGGTGGGGATGGGATATGTCAGGGGGTTGGTGGGGATGGAATATGTCAGGGGTTGGTGGGATGGGATCTGTCAGGGGTTGGTGGGGGTGGAATCTGTCAGGGGTTGGTGGGGATGGGATATGTCAGGGGTTGGTGGGGATGGGATATGTCAGGGGTTGGTGGGGAAGTCAGGGGTTGGTGGGGATGGGATATGTCAGGGGTTGGTGGGGATGGGATATGTCAGGGGTTGGTGGGGAAGTCAGGGGTTGGTGGGGATGGGATATGTCAGGGGTTGGTGGGGAAGTCAGGGGTTGGTGGGGATGGGATATGTCAGGGTTTGGTAGGGATGTCAGGGGTTGGTGGGGATGGGATATGTCAGGGGTTGGTGGGGAAGTCAGGGGTTGGTGGGGATGGGATATGTCAGGGGTTGGTGGGGATGTCAGTGGTTGGTGGGGATGGGATATGTCAGGGGTTGGTGGGGATGGGATATGTCAGGGGTTGGTGGGGAAGTCAGGGGTTGGTGGGGATGGGATATGTCAGGGTTTGGTAGGGATGTCAGGGGTTGGTGGGGATGGGATATGTCAGGGGTTGGTGGGGAAGTCAGGGGTTGGTGGGGATGGGATATGTCAGGGGTTGGTGGGGATGTCAGTGGTTGGTGGGGATGGGATCTGTCAGGGGTTGGTGGGGATGTCAGTGGTTGGTGGGGATGGGATTTGTCAGAGCTTGGTGGGGATGTCAGTGGTTGGTGGGGATGGGATTTGTCAGAGGTTGGTGGGGATGGGATCTGTCAGTGGTTAGTGGGGATGGGATCTGTCAGGAGTTGGTGGAGATGGGATCTGTCAGGGGTTGGTGGGGAAGGGATCAGTCAGGGGTTGATGTGGAAGGGATCAGTCAGGAGTTGGTGGGGGGTTGTCAGGGAAGAGGAGCGAGTTCTCTCTCATCCTTCTAGTACCAGAAGAAAGTGAAGAGATGTATCACGTGGTAATATGTCTACTCAGTTGACATACTGCAGAGTGATATTTGCATATAGTTGGAAATGTATATAGGAAAATGACTATTCCCGGTTGGAGAGAGTGCTAGTGAGACGTCTTAGTTCATATACGATAGAAAAGTTGTTTATTAAAATTTAAAATGGCAAAATTGAATTATTAATATATACTTGAATATTCTAAAAGGTTTATATGTGAAATATAATCAATTTATTTCTTCAGTTGAGCTTATATCAAGTTTTTTTCGAGTTGTTTGCCTCTCTCTTTTACCTTCAATAAATTTCAAAATTTACCGTCCATTAATTTCAACCATAATAATTACCTATATTTTTCAGAAAAGGAGAAAAGACTGTCTATTGAATTATATTGATTCCTGATATTTCATTAAATTAATATTAGACGAAAAATTCATTATTTATATATTTTACATGAAATCTCAGAACATGAAATAGATCAATGGATCAAATTTTCATATTGTTGACTGAAATATCAATATTATTTTTCAGTTACTGATGGTTTAGGATCATTATGTACACTATGAAAAGCAAATTATTGAATATTTTGATAAAATAGTTATTTTCCAAGCACCTAACAATATTTCTAAATTGAAACCATGTTAAATGAATGAAAAATAAAAGATGAAAATGAATTTAGTCTTTATTTATATTTACATTCACAAAAAAAGTATAGGTTTTTATATAGTTTTAATCAAGATATATATATATACAAGGTGCGTTCATTAATTTCCAGGACTGGTTAAAAAATAAAATAAGTAAAAAAGCTAAAGTAAAAAATGTTATACAGAGTTAAATATTGGACATTCGACCACACCTGACTGAAAGCACGAGTCTCGTGGCGCACGCGCCGATCTAAAAATAGAACAAAACAACTTCCTTGTAAGGTTCGCATCTCTAATTTTAAAATAGCCATTTTCGAAGAGCAGAGATTCTGCATTAAGTTTTGTTTTAAATTTAAAAAATGCTACTGAGACGTATGGATTGATTAAAGAAGCTTTTGGCGATGCAGCTTTATCCCGTTCAAGAACTTTTGAATGGTTTTCATGCTTCCTAAAAGGTCGGGAAAATGTACACGATGATCAGCATACTGGGCGTTAAGATCATTACGTTGCAAGGAAAACAAGCTCAAAATAAAGGAATTAATTAAATCTAACAGAATAATTTCTATTAAAGACCTATCTTCAGAGACTGGACTATCTGTAGGACTGTGTCATCAAATAGTAACAAAAGATTTGGACATGATCCGGGCGTCTTCAAAATTTGTTCCCCGGATTCTAACAGAGGAACAAAAGGAATGTATCATTGTAGAATGGATCTACAAAAACATGGTTGAAATGACTCGGACCTATCCAGAATGGATGCAAAAAATCATTACCGGGGATGAGACATGGGTGTATCGGTATGACCCGGAAACCAAACGTCAATCCAGCCAATGGATTGAAAGAGGGGAACCGTTTGGTTCACCATGAATTTATTTCTTTCGGACGTACAATTAATCAAGAGGTTTATTTGGGGATAATGAGGCGCTTAAGGGAGGCAGTGCGCCTTAAAAGACCTGAAAGATGGCAAAACAATGGCTGGATACTTCACGTAGATAATGCGCGGTCGCACACAGCCCATGTTGTTTTGCAGTTCTTGGCCAAGCATTCAACCATACAGATCCCTCATCCACCCTATTCCCCCGACTTAGCCCCCAATGACTTTTCCCTCTATCCTAAATTGAAAATGAAGTTAAAAGGAAGGGAATTTGACAACGTTGATATGATACAAGCTGAATCGAAGGCAACCTTGAGGAACCTCTCAAAAAATGATTTTATCTCCTGCTTCGACAATTGTAAAAAAAGATGGAACAGGTGTATTGAGGAAGGAGGGGCATATTTTGAAAAATATAAAATTAATTTTTTTATTCGTTTTATTTTTTCAAAGATACAGAGCAGTCCTGGAAATTAATGAACGCACCTCGTATAATATTAGCCTTTTCTTTAAATACGAGTAAAAAACGAGTTAAATGTTTAATTAATTATATTTGATAAAAAGGAATATCTCTCTATTTATTTTAATTACTTAAATATTATATATATAATCTAAATTCATTTGTATGAATTTATATATATAATTTTTTATACATACTCATTAAATACTTTTATTAAATAATATATAAATATATGTGAAAAAAAATAAAAATAAAATAATAATAAAGCGTAGGTGTTGGTATTAAAATAAAAAAGTCATATCCTAACCTCGAGTACATGATCCTTTTGAATAGCAGAGTGCTATCTAAAATATATTTGAATAAAAATGTTCAATATAGGTTTATTTTATATTTAAAAATTAATATGGCTTAAATAAATTGTAAATTTTATCATTTCAGATTTATAAAATTAAACTATTTACAGAGGGGATATATTGATATGAAAAATGTTCCAGAATTGGTTCTCTCCTAAGAAGATAAATTTGAAAAATTCTGAAATTTTACATTATTCTTTAGTTTTTATTTCTTATCCCAGGTCTGGACTTCAAGTCTAGACGAGATCCTGAAGGTCATGCCTCTTTGGGTAGTATGCGTCTGGAGTTAATCTACAATAGATTGGGAGCACATCTCCTGTAGCAGTCCGACTTAGCACCAAAGGGGTGACCACCTCTAACATGAGGACAGACGTCATTGCAGTCGCTTCTAACATGAAGAACAGACGCTGCAAACTCTTACACCATTAGAATTATGAAGTCTGGTGCCAGAGATGATTTGCCTCTAGGTGGGACCCTTACCTGGTACTATCAGCCGGGCCAGCTGGACCAGGATTTTTTAACGAGATTGGTACTGCTCCCCCACCTCCTTTTACATACGGGTTTGGGAAAATCAATGGCGAGTCTTTAGTGAATCTCATATTAGTCAAATTCTTATTGGATTGAAAATGAACAATAGCAAAATCAATTGCCTCCTGGTTGATTGTGTGATTTAATCAAATCCAATTTTGCGACTTCATCCTTAACTTGAAACTATTATAGATTGACAAAATAAATCGATAAAAAGATAAGACCTAGTTTTTAGTTCTTAAAATTAAAGATATTTCGGCCATGTAAATCTTTTTAATATCTCGACGTGTCGACAAAAAACGTTTGTCCTCTTCAGAAGCAAATAAATATTAAAGCATTTGGCAAGACGTTACGAATTATTCTTGTTTTTCGTTTGGTTTGTCGGTAAATTTGATCATTTCTAAAACATTTCTGCGTATATAGATCTACAAATGTCAATATGATGTAATAGACTTGCTGATAAGACTTATAGTCATCTTACTTTAATCATATAATGCTCGGTCAAATCATATGTTCATAAGTAAAATATTTGCTCATTATATATTCGAGAATCTAAAATACATTTTCTCATTTCCTCATTAATTTCGTCCAAATTTTTACAACGCACAGCTCATTATAAATCATAATAATTTTGGATAATTTATGGCAAAAATCGGGGCAACGATTCATTTCAGAACTTTTTTTCTGTTAGAGAAAGCCAACCTTTCAGTTCAATTTTGTTTTTAGTCTTGTTTGAATTGGAGAAATTATAAACTTAATCGCATTATAAGTATGAAGTAACTGAAGTTACGACAATTACATTTAAATAGGTACTATAAAATATATTTTTACAAGGACATTTTGAAAGGAATTGTAATTTTCTGAATTGACAGGTTTATAGGTAAAACAACCTAAAACAATATTATAGAAGTTAGGTAATACTCAAACTGATAAATCTACTTTTCTAGTTTATCTATAATGAACATGAACCACTGACAATTTTTTCCATGTCAGTAAAGGGAAAGTTGATTTACACAGAAAAAGAAAATATTAATAGTTCTTTTGATTATATTGCATAATATTTCTCAGTGAAGTTGGGTAAATTGATTTTTTCTTTCGTTTCGTTGTGATTAATCGATACATGTTCGCTATTAGATGTCTATGGATCCTGTGGAATGTTGATGTTACTTATACGGCAAACTGACTCAAGACGCAATATAGGAACGAGTGAACCAACACTTGGACAAAACGCTTGTGCAAGTCCAACAGTGTTCTCCTCACAAAGTATTTTATATTCTTCCTTCTGGAACTATCGCATTATAAAATATGAAAGAAATGTATGAATCAATTAGCAAATAAGGTTCAACGAGCATCAGTGGATATGTTATATTGATCTGTTGATCTCATAATACCCATGTTTCTTGGTTCTTTAGGATAGAAAAGCTAATATGATCCTTTAGAAGAACTTGGCCTGTGAGGATGAGCATGATTGTTGGCAAAAGAAACATCTATATGCTTCAAGAACAAGATTATTGCGCCCCTAGTACATATAAAATTAAGCTAATGTGGTGAAATAAATTATTAGGGATCTTAAACATGAATCCTATTTCCAATACAAAGAGAGTAGATATATTGAACTTAGGTTATGGCTCTCAGATAAGGCAGATTATTTATGACCTCAATTGCGGAACTTAACAGATAATTTTAAACAATAGAAGATCGGTACCAGTTCAGATGGGACACCTATATGAATGCATTTTACTGCCGGAATATGCGAATCTTCTTTGCGGTAAAGATAAGATCGGAAATCTCTATAAGTTCGTATATAGCACGGAGAGAGAGAGAGAGAGAGAGAGAATGCAAGTTGAAATTAGAGGTTTTTCCCATCCAAATATGTCAGCCATTTTGTTATGAAGTATCGCTGTCTGATTGGTCCTCAAAATCAAGGGACCCTCAGATCTAAGCCAGATGGTACAGGGACAGTAGACAGTTCAGTCAGAGTTTCCACGGTCAGCTGACAGTTTAATCAACGTTGACAGAGAGTAAACAGCAGAAGATGAGCAGGACTCACAGTCCAGTTCTGACTTCCCGCTAGTGAATCTTCCATATCCTTCAGGACCTTTCACCAACTTCCCGTCAAACCTTATAAACACCTCAAATCACCCATGGTTTAAGAAGCAACTTATTTTCATCGTTTCTATTTGGGAGCTTCTTGTTTCCAAAATCCATCATGTGTCCGTGTCTTCTTTAACAAAAGAGAAGCCGCTTGGCCATCGACTGCAAAAATCAGGTGATAGAGGTTCCGATTGACTGTCCAGTTGGGAGGGATTTATTTCTTCCTTATTGGTGGATTTTCAAGATCACGACAGCTTGCGTTATAGAGTCGATACAGGATATTAAATTTGGACTTCAGACTAAATTTCTGATGCTTAAGAACAATTTTGAGCTTGATATATATATAAATATATATATGTGTTGATCAATATTATAATATTTGTAAAACATCGATTGATAGGTTTTACCGCAGATGTTTCTTTTAAGGAGAAATAACGAATATTTCTATCCTTAGAGATAGAGTATGAAAGGATGAATTATGAAGAGTAATGATGAACGAAAAATAAAGGTGTCCAGGGATGGCAAACGTCGTTTTAAAATCATAAGCCGAAAATATATTGTAGTATTTGTTGATTATAAAACAGAGCACAAAATAACTCATTTTAAATATGGTAAATGGTTGTAAAATCTTTAGATAAATTTTCATCTCGATCAACAAATAGTTGTGTGGCTTTTTGTATTCAAACGATTGATCATTGTTATAGTATATCTTTTATGTTTAAATATAGCTCGATTTTTTAAAGTTCAAAAAAATTGTTTTAAAAAATGGGCAGAAATCAGTCCAAAGGTGATTTTGATATTTTGAAATTAATTTATGGAAAAGATGCCTCTCTGCTCCTTATCATTTGAAGAAATATTAGTATCTGAAATAAGATTTTTTTATTTCATTAAATATTATAATATTTTTGAAAATAGAGCAATCCATAAATGAATCTTCAAATAAAAAGACATATATTGGATCGAAATATCATTTATTTTACCAATATTTGTGTCTTTTTATTTAAAAATTATAATAATTCATTTGAATTATCACTATTAGTTTTTCAATTGATAAATTAAAATATTTGATTAGTATTTAAGTTACTTCTAATAACCATTTTGGATATAATAGTCTAGTTTAATATTCCAAAGATAATTTTTAATTAATATAGATTATAGAAAGATAAAAGACGATTTGAATCCTAAATTTACAACTACAGTTAAACCTGTCTATAGCGCCCCCTCTAAATAGCGCCTCCTTCTCTATAGTGCCCGATTTTAAATACATAGTACGATGTGATTTACATTAAAAGTGACCTGTCTATAGCACCCCCTCTCTATAGCACCCTATTTTGGCGAGTCCCAAAAGGGAGCGCTATAGACAGGTTTAACTGTATATTCATTTCTATATTAGTTGGAGTAAGATAAATATTTTTTCTTCATAAACTTTACTTGAAGATTCATAAGCTCCTGTAAAAGACCAATGTTCAGATCTTTGAAATTTTATGAAATAAACCCAGATGTTAGTTTTATATATTTGAAAATAATGTATATATAAATATCAAATAACAGAACAAATCAAAAATATAAGTATATACTTTCGAATTAATTTTTTAAATAAAATATTGCGAAAACAAATTTCTAAAAAGACACTAAGGACTCTAAATCAAAGTTTTAATATTTGTCTAAATGTAAACTAATCATAAATAGGTATTGAAAATAAAGCAATCCATAAATAAATGTTTAATGAAAAAAGTCATATATTGGATCAAAATATAATTTATTTTACCAATATATCAGTTGGCTAAACGCCAACCTTTATCAAGGTGTTATAACATATTAATGTCTGTCAACAACAAACTCAGCGTCACATATGGTCAATAGAATTAATAATAAATAATTACAAATAGAAATTATGTGGCGTTGAGTTTGTTGTTGACACATATTAATATGCTATAATACCTTGATAAAGGTTGGCGTTCAGCCAACTGAAATATTGGTAAAATAAATTATATTTTGATTCAATATATGCCCTTTTTAATAAAAAATAGGTATGCTAATATATACATGTGGCAATATAGTGGTAATAATGTGGTGAGGAGAGAAATAATCACACGACGAGTTGGCAGAGGAATAATCCAGGCAGCCAGCCGAGAGAGAGAGGGCCGAGGTTCTATGTCCGCTGAACGACCGTTTTTTGTGGCGACCACCCCCCGACTATCCAAAAATAGTCCTGCAGGGTTCCCAGAAAAGCCCCCCTCAGGAATGTGGCCAAAATGGCCGTAACTTAGTTGTCTTCTATCGAGTCTCTCTCTCGTTGACTGTAGGTTTACTTTATTATTCCTGGAAGAGCATATATTATGACATATGGCCCCCGTTGAAGAAGGCTGAACATGGTTTGAGTATACTTAAAGCTGGTGAAGACAGGGATAGAGAAAATAATTTTACAGTTGAAATTAATTAAGGTTATGGTGACATAGTTTTATGTAAATAAAATGTTGTATAGTACAAGTAAATATTATTTACAAGCAGTTTTACAACACCGGAGAGTTTGATATTTAAGGAAATTCTTGAAAATATCAAGGTTATAAAAGGCTATATACAATAACATTTAATGTATTATAAGGGAAATGCTATGGAGGAGTGTGAAACACGAGAAGGGGAGTCACATACATATGATGAAATTCTGAAGATCATTAAGACTGGGGAACTCTACACTTTAAGATATTTTTCAGGCGGACATGGCAAGGGGAAACTTGTCATGGGCTTTCTATGCAATAGGTGTAGAGTACGAGAAATGAGATTGAGGTTGGCAATTGTGTGAGCTCAGGGCTGAGGTAAATATAAAACTACATACAATGTTAGAACCTTGGCGAACAGAGCGAGGGGAAACTTGCCCTGGGCCAATCTACCTTATCTATGTAGTTACTTGTGTAGCGAGTCCGAGGGGAAAAGTCCCGTGTGTAGGTGAGGAAGTCGAATGGACTTATATTTAATTTGCGAAGATAAAGTAGTTCGAGATGCAAAGGTAGAATATAGGCGGACAGAGCGAGGGGAAACTTGCCCTGGGCCTTTCTACCTTGATTATTTAGATGCTACTGGGTTCGTAAAGTCTCATTGTCAGGTTAGTAATTGGTAAAGATTTCAGGGGATAAGCGGTTCAAATATCTTTGATCATCTTGATTGTAAGTGTAGTCATTTTGCTTTCGTGAGTTAATAGCCGTTTTAGTATGGATTAGAGTGTGATCGAAGTGTTTATATGGGAAATTGAAGGTATTTTTGGGTTGGTCTCGATCATTTACGGGCGGTGAAATAAATTGTTCGTTTTCCGTATAGTGTTTTAATTTGTTGACATGAATTGTATCTGTCTCACGACTTAGAGGTCGGTTGGAGCGGTTGATCCGTACGATTTGAGGGGAAATTATCTCCAGTATTTCATAAGGTCCTAAGAAGAAAGGTGCCAGTTTACCGGTCTCTGGATGGTGGTATGTTTTTGACATACTGACCGCTGGGGGGAGTTGTCCCAATTCTCCGTAGATAGGTCCTTTTGGTGGTTTGACTAATTGACATACTGAACAGGTCCTTACATGTGTCCTGATGTCATTTGTCATGCCGTCCCAATAGTATTGGGCTGCGATCAGTCTGGTCATCTGCGAAATACCGGGGTGATTGAAATCGCGATGGGCTCGTTGTAGTAGGGTGCCACGGAGTGATGGTGGAACAATTATTTTAGTCACACCCCGTCGTGTGATGGTCATAATGTCCTTGTCATTGAGGATATACCTTGTGTCCCTCCGTAATTCGCCCTGATGATCTTTTATTTGACCTGTGGATAGAAATCCGCAGAAAGGGTTACGGGAGAGTAGGTCCGCTTCGTACTGACGCGAGCCCTTGAGGTATTTGACCTCATAGTCGTAAGCTGAGAGTCGAAGGCTCCAACGAAAGAGGCGTCCGGTGGGGTCTTTTATGGTCTTTAGCCATTGTAAGGCGTGATGTTCCGAGTAGATGACAAACCTTGTACCTAGGAGGTACACTCGGAATTTGTCAACGCACTCTACAATGGCTAAGCACTCCAGTTCAGATATAGTGTAATTACGCTCATAGGAACGCAACGCGCGACTGTAATATTGTACAGGGTAGATGTTACCGTCAGGATGCACTTGTTTGAGTACACCTGCGATGCCCTGCGTGGAAGCGTCGCAATAGACC
The DNA here is from genome assembly GCA_030710605.1 of Cordylochernes scorpioides. Taxonomy (NCBI): domain Eukaryota; kingdom Metazoa; phylum Arthropoda; class Arachnida; order Pseudoscorpiones; family Chernetidae; genus Cordylochernes; species Cordylochernes scorpioides. The sequence goes on along the minus strand of CP092873.1, from coordinate 12,843,113 downwards.
TGGCATGGGAGCCCTTCTTGAAATAGATGTAACACGGGTTGTGTTGCGAGGTGTTGCTTCAATTTATCAAAGGCTTGTTGACAATTCGGGCTCCAAAGCCATTTGGCGTTCTTTTTTAGTAATTGATTTAAGGGGTGGCGAATTCTAGCATATTCTGGGATGAATTTATGATATACGTTGACGGCCCCTAAAAATGATTGTAGAGTTTTAATTTTGATAGGGGTTCTAATAGCGTTGATGATTTCGGTAATTTTAATATTAGGTGTGTAAGTCCCTGCGGTGATGTGGTAGCCGAGAAAATCTATTTCATTTTGATAAAAATTACATTTTTTAAGGTTAAGTTGGAGCTTTTCCTCTAAACAGAATTTAAAGAAAAGTCGAAGGTGTGTAAGGTGTTGTTCTGAGGAGTCAGAAAAAATAACGAAGTCGTCATAATAATGGGCTATGAAAGAGAGGTGGTGTTTGTGGATCAACTGGATAATCACACGTTCGAAAATTTGGGGTGCTGATTTGAATCCAAAGGGTAAGCGTTTGAAATTATATTGCCCTTGTCGAGTCACGAAAGAGAGTAGTGGTTGACTCTCCTCCGCGATGGGGATTTGATAGTATGCATTGCTTATGTCAACGGTGCTAAATACTCTGGCTTTCGACAGGTTATCCAGTACCGTTTCTATCAATGGCAAAGGATGCAAATCCGAGGGTACTAGTTCGTTCACGCGACGGAAGTCAATGCAGAGACACATGGTGTTATCGCGTTTGCGAACGAGTGTCACAGGAGAGGAATATGGGCTAGAGGAGGGGGTGATTATGTCATGTTTTAGAAGTTGAGATACCTGGTCCTGAATTTCCTTCTGGTAGGCATAGGGAGTTCGGTATGGTCGGAGGGAAATAACCTTATCGGAAATAATTTTGAGTTTTACAGGGGTTATGTTGAGTGGTAATACATTGAATTTATTGATAGGGAAAATATCTTTAAAAGAATACAATAATTGCTGATAAGGGATAGTCAGTTCTGGGCGTTGTTCGATAAATTCTTTAATCATTAATTCTCTAGAGGAGCATGGGCTGGTAGGAAGGCTATTAAGGTTGTATGGGTGAGAGGGGCATTCAGGGGAAGGTTGATAAATATTACTAAGGGTTGTTTGTAAGCAAGGCTCACGTGGAGGTTGAAAATCGTCAACGCCTAAGTTAACCGATTGAATTATGGGTCGTTTAGGGTTAGAAGTTATTATTCGCGAGCCGTGCTTACAAGTGGGAAGGTCACATACAAAATGGTACAAATGTTTAGGTACTGGAACACTTTTGAAGTATCAATTGATTATGAAAATCTATTGTTAATATAAAGAATTGCATAACATGAATAGATAGGATACCAAGTTCAAGGGGTGAATTTAAAATATAAAATGTTTCATTAAAATTAAAATTATTAAATTGTATTTTGGTAAGGTAACTAATCCGATTGGTTTGGCATGACTAGATATAGTACGGATAATAACTTAATTGTTAATAGGGGTGGAACAAATGAAACTATTAACATTTTTAATATATTCAAATTGGTTTAAACTAATTATGGAAACATTGGCTCCAGAGTCAATTAGGAATGGTATCTTTAAAGAATGAATGATAGGCGTTAAAATAATTGCACTTACAGGTGTATGCTGGTTTAGGGTGCAGGTAGGTTCATTGAGCTTCGGAGGATTTCTGCTGCCGAAGTTGGCATTACTTGGTTTCTCCCGAGCTCGTCGTTGCTGCGGTCTCGTAGACACCTGCAGGCCCAGTCGATCTTTGGGGTTGCTCGACGTTGTGGACCGCAGGTGTAAAGGTCCGAAAAGTCCGCTGGTAGGGTCCTCGCTGCTGACACTGTGCGTGCCAGTGTTGTCCGCCACAGTAACGGCAAGGATATGGTGGGGTCTTGTCCACGGTGGTGGAAGGTGCTCTGCTCTGGCGCGGTGATCGTTGTTGGGCAGCTTTAGTGCTGGTGTTATCCCCTTCGTAGGTCAGCTGTTGGGCTAAGCACAACCATTCTTCTGGTCCCGAGGGTTGTGCCATCTTTAAAAGGTTGCCATAGTTACGTGGCACACCGTTGGATAGTGCTTGCACGATGGCACTCTTAGGGAGGTTGATCGCCAATCCTATTCGGACCTTGTTCTTGTAGTAGGTCTCGATCTCGGCCATCGATGTGCATTTAAGTTCATAGAACTCTTGAAGAGTGAAGCTAGGGCGTCGGGGATAGACGGCGCAGAGTGACTCCTTGACCTCTTCATAAGTCTTATTGAGTAGAGCTAAGTCTTGTGCAATTTTGCGAGGTTCGCCTCTGAGTGATGATAGAGCCTTTCGATCTTGGCGTGCTGGCTCTAAGTTGTGGAAGTTCGGCTGAGACTCAAGTTGTGAGAAGAAGTGTGCGGCAGGTTCATCTCCGTCGTAGGTGATTGCTTCTTCAGACTCACGGTTTGAAAGTTGGTCGAGGCAGAGGGTGAGAGTTCGAAGGGAAGCGGCTACAGTAGAGTCGGTCGTTGGTTCTTGTGGAACTTGGTTGTGGGTTTGTTCGATCATCATGGTATTGCTTCTTGTTTTCTTCATACTCTGGTATATGAGGGATTTGTTTCCCGGTCAGGTCTTATCCTGTCGACTTTCAATGTGGATATATATTGGTAATAATGTGGTGAGGGGAGAAATAATCACACGACGAGTTGGTAGAGGAATAATCCAGGCAGCCAGCCGAGAGAGAGAGGGAGCGAGGTTCTATGTCCGCTGAACGACCGTTTTTTGTGGCGACCACCCCCCGACTATCCAAAAATAGTCCTGCAGGGTTCCCAGAAAAGCCCCCCTCAGGAATGTGGCCAAAATGGCCGTAACTTAGTTGCCTTCTATCGAGTCTCTCTCTCGTTAAATGTAGATTTACTTTATTATTCCTGGAAGAGCATATATTATGACATACATATATTTACTGACCGATCAAATGAGCATTTTAGATGGCAGAGCGCCATCAGGTAAAACAAAGATCAACTAAACGTTGATTTAAGTTTGTTTCATAATATTTTGGCAACCCATTTATTGATTAATCAAGAAAGGCCAATCACGAACACGTTTCGAGCTGTTGGTACTTGTTAGCATGATGCAGTTTGCACTTCAACTACAAATATTAGGCCCAAGAACCTTCCTGGGTTGGCCATATATTATTGAACAAGCTTGAATAAAGGTTTAGTTTTTTTTTTCAATGGATGGCGCCCTTATTCTAAAATGCAAATGTGAGAGGTCAGGATATACCTCTTTTGTTCACTAAAGTGATGAACAGTGCATCGCTCTGATATTTATTTGAAGAAAGATGCCTCTTTTGTTTACTAAAGTGATGTACAGTGCATCGCTCTGATATTTATTTGAAGAAAGATGCCTCTTTTGGTATATGTATGTGTGAAAAAGTAAAAAAAAAGTATGGTTTTGATGTTTAAAATAAAAATAGCATTTTCTGACCTCTCATAGAACAACCAAAATCAACGATTAGTTGATTTTTGTTCTACTAGATGGCGCTCTGCCATCTAAGCTCCAGTGAGTAGTCACAAAATGCTCCTTTAATTTTTAATATTATATATATATTATTTTTTTTAATTGAGAAATCCATAAATAAATATTTAATTAAAAAGCCGTATATTTGATCAAATATTTTTTCTCTCCATTGAATATAGATTAAAAAAAATTTTTTTTAACTTGATTCAATGGACGTTATGTGGCGCTGAGTATGTTGTTGACACAAATTAATATGTTATAATACCTTGATAAAGGTTGGCGTTGAGCCAACTGAAATATTAGTAAATATATGATATTGTGGCATGTAGATTTATTAGTCCAGCGATGGCCCAGAAAGTATTTCAAAGTTGGTATTTATTGGTATTACTTATTAGCTACATTATTAGAGGAAGACAAAAGGACAACACCCTAGAATGTCTATTGGGTTCTGATTGACTTCCGCTGATCTACCGCGCCACACAGCGGTGGCCAACTGTACTATATCCAGGCCCCGCTTGTATGTTTGCCGCGGTCTGTCATCCCAGCAGGCTGGAAGGAAGTCTCTCGGTTCCTACACTATTTTGATCCAATATTGCCTTTTTAATTAAATGTATATTTTATTTTTCTTGAATACTTCTATTCTATTTAGTATTAAATATATGATTATCAATATTGATAACATTCATATGAAAATTGGGCACATATTTATATTTCCAAGATAATAAAAATATTGCGATGCACTAGCGCGCCATCTGTTATCAAATTACAAAACTATTTTAGAGGCGTATTATTCTTTTTAAAATAAAACAATAAGGACAGTAGAAATTGTTTTATTTTAAAAAGAATATTACGCCTCTAAAATAGTTTTGTAATTTGATAATAAAAATATATGGATGATAGGTAAATATATTTTATTTCCAAAATGTTTTGATATTATAATATCATATGATTGACAATATATTTTATTCGAATCAACAATATTCTGTTGTTTGTCTACGATTAATTAGGAATATCTTTTCCAATATAATAAAAACTTAAATTCAGATCAGTTAATGATACCCTCATCAAATTTAAGAAAAATAATAATTATAGGTGAATTTGTATATACATATAATTCACGTACAATATATTTCCACGCAAAAAATTAGGAAAGACAAACTTCGAGATGAAACAGCAATTTATTTAAGACAAGAACAAACTATGAATGATAAATTAAAAGATAGCCAATGAGAAAAGTTTACAGAGTACCAAAATATAAGCATTAAAATTAATACTCTGTTAATAAAATAATAAAAACTTTGCTGCAATATAATATCAAAGCAAATATTATAAACATAGATTGAATTCACACATCATATTTTAGCAAGCTAATATATCATTTTTCATATTATAAATAAAATATATATTATTTTCATAAATATATTCTTGTCAATTGTTTTTATTTGAGATATATATTCTTAGGAAAATTTAAAATATAAAGAGATATATGATATTTGAAAATATATTTGAAGGAATTCACACAAAATTATTAATAACTTGATGCTAAAAATTTGTTTTTATTAAGATATAATTGATTTTATATTTTGAAATGTTCAATGAAAATTCTAATTTATTTCTATTGTTGTGAAACACTCTATATATTAATCATCTCTATACTAATAAGTGAAATATCACTTTTAAAAAATATTTGTTTATGCAATTTTAATTGAAGTTGATTTTTAATTTATTTTCAACACACTTGAGATAAAATAAATGGTTTATTGACTTATAAATGGGTCCGCTAGCCGATGCAACACTCACATACATACCAGTATATGTAAACTCGTATACGAAAACCATTCATTTTTATTTTTGACTGCCAACAGTCATGTTTTGAAATTGTACGTATCATAAAAACGTTTGTAATATGAAAAACCTCAGCTATATATATAAGATCAGTATTATATAACAGTTATCTCTTAAAAGTTTTTAAAAATATTTATTTATTTATTTAACTGGGAGAGACACGCCATATCCACAATTAGGATAATTGCGTGTATATCTGAAATTTTATACAATTAACACAATTGAACGTTTTGCATATAGTAATTAGAAATAGTAGCTTGAAATATGTACAGTCAACACCTTCGCCTTAAAATATACAGCCTGCAGAATCTATTAAACTTTATGTATTGGTCTTTATTATAAGCAACTTGTTTTGTATTAGTCAGGTATGGTTGGTTTTCTTCCCTTAGATCAGAAGTTAACGGACAGTTTATCAGAAGGTTTATAAAATATTATTCTTTTTATCTCCACTCAGTCATATTAGGGTATTAAGCTTGTTGAGTTATACAGTGCTATATTTCTGATAAAACTACTGAATACCACACACAGAACTAACATTTATCTTGGTCATAATATTAAAAGAAGAAATCATGTTGATAAAAATAAATATATTATGATGCATTAGCGCGCCATCTGTTATATAAATTTGAAACTATTATAGACGCGTATGATTCTTTTCAAAAATAAACAATTTCTACTGCTATTACTGCAATGGAAAAATTAATAGGAGGGCCTGGCTCATCAGTGGTCAACCCTCTCAACGGTTTCGCCAGTTTAATCTACCATACCGCTGTTATATTGCATCTTTCGATCTTCCTTTCATAGAAAATTGATGCTAGACTCTTGGAATGGGTATTTTAGATGAACTATGGATATAAGCTTTGAGAAGAGTAGAATTATATACAATTATAAATATATAATATATACAGTGCGGCAAATAATTTTTAAGACTCGCGCTAGATAAAGGCCATTAGCAGAGCCAGTTATGAAATTGCGCATGCGTATATATATTCGAAGCCTTATCTAGCGCGTGGCTTTGTTTCAGCCATTTTGGTTAACTCTTTAAAAACATACAGGCGATTTTTGAAAAGTAAAAATTTTTGTTCGTCGGAATTCTGAGATGGAACAGAGAGCGGTCATTAAATTTAATGCAAAACTTGGTAGAAGTGCATCGGAAACATATATTTTGATGAAGCAAGTTTATGGTACTTTATGTTTGAGTAAATCAAATGTTTTCATTTGGCACAAACGTTTTTCGGATGGAAGAAATACGCTAGAAGATGATAAGCATACTGGACGACCAAGTTCTTCAAAGACACCAGAAAGTATAGAAAAAGTGCGAGAATTTGTTGAAAACAAAGATGGCAGAGGTTTTACACATCAACAAAGAAACGATTCGAACCATTCTGCATGAAGATTTAGGTAAAACTAAAGTCTGTACTAAATTTGTTCCACACACTTTAACGGGCGAGCAGAAATCATTGTGAATTGCACATTGCAGGGACATCATTTCTGCCTATGAAAATAATTCAAACTTCCTGAAATCAATTGTTACGGGTGATGAAACATGGTGTTTTCAGTATGACCCAAAGACAAAGCGCCAAAGTGCCGAATAGAAGTCAAAAAACTCTCCACAAGCCAAAAAAACGCGAAAAGTGCCATCAAAAATCAAAACAATGCTGATTACCCTTTTCGATAGTAGAGGTATTATCCACGAAGAATTTGTTCCCGCTGGACAAACCATTACTGGAGAGTATTATTTAAACGTTTTGAAACGTTTGATTGCTAGAAATCGTCGCATTCGTGCAGAATATCGCGATGAAGACAGTTGGTGTTTGCTGCATGATAATGCACCGAGTCACTCATCACTCACTGTTCGTCGCTTTTTGGCCAAAAATAACGTCTGTGTGTTGAATCATCCTCCGTACTCGCTTGATTTAGCACAATGTGACTTTTATTTATTCCCAAAAATAAAATTGAAGTTAAAAGGTTGCTTTTTTTATGATATCCCGACCATCCAGACAGCTGCGACGAGCACTTTGGAGGCAATTCCTCAAAGTGCCTGCAAGAGGCATTTAATTCCTTATTAAATCGTTGTAACATATGTATTGAATCCGGAGGGGATTATTTTGAATAAAAAAATAGTATAAATTGAATTAGCTTGTTTCTTTTTTATTTTACAAACCCATTTTTAAAAATTATTTGCCACACTGTATACATCGAGCAATCACTCTTCCGTAATTAGTTTCGAATTTTGATAAAAATAAATATTGAGTAAGTTAATTTGAATTATAGAATGAATTATTTGTTATACAATCTCTTTTACGATTATAAAATATTATAAATTATAAATCTACCTATCTTTGATCCCATTGTATATGTGTCAGTAGTTTTAATATTTGATGAAGTTTCCTTAACCGCCGGATGGAATTAAGCAATAATCTATAATATTCGAAAACCTTTCACAATAAGTTTATTTACAACAAAACAATCGCGAGCTTTCTATCTCTTGTTCTTCAATAGGTAAAACTATAATCTAAGACATTCTCAGATTATAATTTTGTCTGTTAAATAGCGATAGCTTGAAAGGTCGCGGTGTTTTTGTAATAAAGAAACATATTGCTAAAAGGTTTTTCGAATATTTTTATAAAAGTAAATCGCAAATTTCTTATATCTGAATCTATAATATCCAGTAATGTCATTCTAAACCTGTTGATTCCAACACAGTTAGGTATTAATCGGACATAGATGGGGAATAATATTTACCATTTCTTGCTCATTTATCCTTATAGGGAAAGTAATAAAATTGTCAATAAGATTAATATATTGCATGTGAATAAATCTTTGTGAATACTTCCTTAATACAGAGCTACCTTTTTATGTAATTTAGGAAAACGCATCTAAACTTAGGTTCTGGATCAGTCCCCAAATTCTAAAGAGTCAGTCAGACAACTAACTCAAAGGAAAAAGTGACCAATGATGTAGATACTGCTGTGATGTTAACTGAGTGACTTGACGATACATATCTAGCTTCACTGTTAAGAGGACAGTAAATAGATGTGTAATGAAATTTACCATTTCTTGCTCATTTATCCTTATAGGAAAAGTGATAAAAATGTCAATATGACTGATATATTGCATTTAAATGAACCTTTGTGAATACTTCATCAATACAGAGCTACCTTTTGATGTAATTTAGGAAAACGCATCTATACTTAAGGGCTGGAAAATAGCATTCCCCAAATTCTAAATAGTCGGTCAGACAACTAACTCAAAGAAAAAGAAAAAAGTGGCCAATGATGTAGATACTGCTGTGAGGTTAACAGAGTGACTTGACTATACATATCTAGCTTCACTGTCAAATGGACAGTAAATAGATGTGGAATAAAATTTACCATTTCTTGCTCATTTACCTTATAGGAAAAGTAATAAAATTGTTAAGATGACTGATATATTGCATGTGAATGAACCTTTGTGAATATTTCAGTAATGCAGAGCTACTTTTTGATGTAATTTAGGAAAACGCATCTAAACTTAGGGTCTGGAAAATATAATCGCGGAGATAAATAAAGCAAGGGCAAATTTGGGGATAATTAATATATTATAAAGGGTATTTGCCTTTTAGTTATAGGGAGAGAGAGTCAACTGATAAAATCAACTTATCCCCAGGTAAAGATAATAATAATGAGAGTGGTCAGCCACCGTCCCGTTTTCCTTATTTGCCGATAAGGTTCCGAGAACCCCTCACACCTGTGGTCGCCCCCGGGGTCCAGGGATGATTAACAAGTGTCCCATCTGGATGGAGCTTCTTGACAATATCATTCCCCAAATTCTAAACAGTCGGTCAGACAACTAACTCAAAGAAAAAGAGGCCAATGATGTAGATACTGCTGTGATGTTAACTGAGTCACTTGACTATACATATATAGCTTCACTGTTAAGAGGACAGTAAATAGTTGAAATAATATTTACCATTTCTTGTTCATGTGATACATTAGGGCGCCATCTGTTATGATAATTCGAAACTATTATAGACGCGTATGATTATTTTAAAAATTAAACAATTTATCTACTTAGCTTGCACCCCACGCTGATGAGGGTCAACAATCCGAAACGCGTCCCTGGTAAGCTTTTCTTAATCAATCAAGAATGGGTATTTGGCCACTTCTGAAATAATTAGAAATCAACGAGAATAGTTGATATTTATTCCGATAGATGGCGCAAGCCATCAGCAACACTCAGTGGCACGATTAAGGAGATGCCTTTTTCTTAATTTATCTACTGCCATAATATAGACGCGTATGATATTTTAAAAAATTAAACAGTATTTAACTACTTGTATTTTTTTATTTTCAAAATAATCATACGAATCTATAATAAATTCGAGTTATTGCTCATTTATCCTTATAGGAAAAGTAATGAAATTGTATCAATATGACTGGAAAATTTAATGTGAATGAACCTTTACAGATTTTTAGGTGGTCTCAAGCATATATGGTAATTATAATTCAAGCTGGTAGAAATCTCCGAGTGTTTCATGGTGTTAGAATGAGTGTTTTTGTTTTTATTAGGCAAAAAGTTTAAAAGGTTCGCCTTCAGCGCTATCTCCCTTTATGTGAATAAATAGAATAAATTAAAAAGAATGACAAAGGCAGACGCTACTACTTCACCCAGTCATGATCTCAAGTATTACAAACTTGATATCCTAATATAATTGAGTGGAAATAAGAAAGAAGAAGAAGAATACATTCAATATAAATTAAATTCCTAAATCAAATCAATAATTCAAGCGTATTTAGAATTTTCCTAGAGTTGGATCATAATAATTTCAATGAAGACAAATTAGCTTGCCTCTTGATAAATGCAAATAAAAATATTTTCGATCATTAAAAACATCTATAAATATTCTATAATATTGTTACCTCTAAATAAGGAAACAGTAACTTTATAATGGCTTTTTGATATGCAAAATCTAAATCAAAATTATAAAACATCAGAGAGACAATGAGAAGGTTTAAAGAATAGCAAAATATATTGATAAAAATTGTTAACTTATGTCTAAAATAATAAATATTTTGATTTAATAACTTAAATATTAGGATAATAATAAATCATTTTCAGACCATGGTTTCTATCTATAGTACATAGTTCGATGCTGTATTTTACATAGAATAAATGATCACGGAGCAAGCTAAATAAACGTTTAGTTTATTTTTGCTCCACTAGATGGCGCTCTGCCATCTAAAAAAGCACATGTGCTCGTGGTCAGGAGATGCCTTCTTTATTTTTAATATCAACACCTGACCCACTTATCTTTTATTTTCTATTGTTTTTTAATAGAATAAATGATATAAGAATTGAAAACATTAAAGCATGAATGTTTATTGTAGAATATAATGCAAACTTCTACTATCCTTACTACGATGAAATATATTGGGAGGGCTCGGTTTATCAATCATATTTTCATATCAGTAAGGATAGTAGAAGTTTGATTCCATTCCATTTCTTATATTGTAGCGTAGAAGTCTTGGAATATCTTAAGATGTATTTATTGATGACGTCAGTACGACAAGTCAACAATTATCAACAAACTATCTACAGAATATCGAACAAGTAAAACGTTATCGTTTTATAATTGATTAATGATATTAAAAACAAAAAAGGCATATCCTGACAAGGATCACTTGAGCATTTCTAGATGATAGAGTGCCATCTATTGGAACAAAAATAAACTAAACGTTTATTTAACTTGTTCCTTGATATTTGGCTAACCAAATTTCTTGATATATCCATTAATGATATGTATTTTTTGTTTTAGAAGGGACACCCATTGACGATGGATTATCATCAGGCTTGGTAAGTGAAATATTCAATTGAATATATTCAGTTTCAATCTATAAATAAATAATTTTATTTTATCAGTTCATATCTTCTTTTATATAAAAGTCAATGTCTGTTGTCTCTATCATATAAACACAAAAACTACTGAACCAATTGGTACTAAATTTTGCATGTCGCTTTTTATAAACCTGAGGAAAGTTTTCCGTTACATTTTGGTTAGTATTTTTGGCTATTAGTTTTTTCATTTGAAGAACTTTTTTACGCGGAGTAAATACGAGGCGAAGTGACAATACCAGGTCAATTAAGCGACCAATGAGCGTCCTGCATTTTGTTCCAAGTTGCTTGCATACTTTTTTTGAAATATTTTTTTATACGAGTGATACTTTTTTCATAAAAGTATTGAGTATTGAGAGAGAAATTTATATTACTAACTGAGTTACGGTAAGTGCACCCAAGGCAATTAAAAATATATATACAAAATTAGCGTTGCTCTATGTAAATAGTGGCTTTCGTATTTCTTTATTAATTTTTGTTTTGGCTTTTGTTTTTTATCTCCTTTTTTTAATCGTTTTTAAAATGCAGTCGCAGTCATTAGCAAACACATATGTTTGCCTAATTTCAATGTTCTCTTATATTTTACAGAAAAATATTTACATTCCAGCATTTTAGATTAATATTTTTATAGACCTATTTTCTTATTCTTACTGAGAAGATGTCAAGATCCATCGCACTCAACTCAGGCAATTTCAAGGGTTACTGCGCTGGGGCGGGTACCTCGGTGGTTGGGTGGAAAAGCTGCCATCTAATCAAACTATATTGATTTTGAACAAACTAAATATATATATGGTTTGCAAAATATAATTAAATCAAATACCTGAACAATAATATAATAAAATTTTTGCCATCACACACACTTTTTGCCTATGGTTTGTGTTATTTCTGTATCGCTATTCTATGACACTTCTACTATTTATTATTGATGTACTTTCAGTATGAAGGAAATTTCACTCGAGGGAATCCTCGGGCGAAGCCGGGTCATTCGTCTAGTTCTAATGCTAAAATATTTTCAAAATTCTTTTTTTCATCGTCATTGAGATATTCACAGGTTGATTCAAAAAGATTTATTTCATTATATTTTATATCAAATACAGTATATTTTGGGTATATAAGGATTGGTACTTGGAAATAGAACACCTCCTCTAGTCAAGGTTAAACAATACTATATATTATAATTTTTATTTCTTTGTACAATTAAAATAATGAATATTAATTCTGCAGAACGATATTGTGCAGGTACTTGTTCCTCCCCCAAACACGCCATCCATAAAGGCTAAGAGGAACACCAAAAAGTATGTTTCTTTCATAACATAGGTCTTTATAATGTTGAATTGTAATTTACAGATCGGTCGGAATCTTCGACAAGAAAAGTCCAGTGACTAAGCGACTGGTAAAAGCCAAAAGACGTCTGAAAGACCTGAAGACCAAACTTCAATATGTCATTTTTGAAGGTAATTATGTATAATTCAACTCAAAATATCATCTATAATTAGAAATTGAGCCTATAAATTAACTGAATACAAAATCTTAGGAGAATGTAGAACCAAAACAGTATAAGTGCAAGCATGTTAATTGCAATATATATGTGATGTCTATTCATGATAAAATTGTGAAAAAGTTTTAAAATTACAAATATTTTCTCACAATGAGTTTCTTTTTATTGAAAAAACGCTAGCTTTCAAGCGTTAATCGCTCTTCAACGGGCTTACTATAATATCGACTTTATCCCACCAGAAATATTTACAAAAACAAACGCGCGCAGCGTGGATATTTATAACTGAAAATGTTTAATTGGTTTGTAATTTAACAATTTTATGGAATATGTGATGTATCAATACTCAAATAAAACTGAAAAAATAGGTTCAAGACTTTTCTTGAATGGTCAAATCAAGTTCGCCTAAAATTTAGTTCAAATATTCATTCTATGTTTGTCTTTAAAATATTGATATACGTATAAGTATGAATTTATTGAAATATATATAAGGCATATGCTCACCGCTCATATATGAGAATTTTTGATGGCAGAGCGCCATCTAGTGGAACAAAAATATACAAACTTTGTTTTAGGTTTTATTCATTTTATTTTATTTAAATTTAAAGCGCTATGTCCTCCTAGGGACACTTGCGCTGTCATACATGTTTGCCTTTACATTTGTCTATACATATATATACAATAATTTTAGGCCGTGAATAGAATAGTCATATGATGTTAACAATAAGAAAGAAAGAAAAAAAGAACTGTGTACAGAAGAAAGAAGTGTCTGGCAATATGTACAATCAACATAATTAAAATTAACAGCTTCTTAAAAGTATTTGTTGCTATATAATTTAAAATATATCTGTAAAAGGTATTGAATTTAATATACATTTCTTTACTGGAAATAAAAATACTTGGATCTTTTACTATTAAATTATTTTCGATTCTGTAGTCTTGAAAAACAGGACAATCCATTAAAAGATGTATTGAGGTTGTTGTTCCTCATGTCCACAAAAACAACTCGAGTCTTCCACCGCTTTAATTCTTTTTGAAAATCCTCTGAAATTTTCATGATTAGAAATTAATTGAGAATTAAGAAAGTTTGGTCGGAAATATTTTGGTATGTTGTTAGGGAAGAAGCTTTGAAAAGTTTAATTTGTGTTATTCTTTAAGGTAGCCATTTTAAATTCAATAAAATCCGTTATTATGCTTGGGATATCGGAATTGTATTTTTGTTTTTCTTCCAAATTTATATTATTTAATTCATATATTATTTCTTTGGATTCAATGAAATCGATAAGCAAAGGCATCTTGGCTATGCTATGTATACAATTAGAACTCGTCGTTTTATATGATTGCGTGCACCATAATAGCATTTGGTATTGAAATGAATTTAATTTATTTATATTTATTATTTTAGGTTGTTCCATAACATTTGGCCAACCTAATTTATTAATGATTCATGAAAACCAAACACGTATGCAATTGTTGGATCTCTTCATCCTGTTGCAGGCTATCCTCAAAACCAAATTTTCAATGTAAGAGTTTTCCTTAGAAGTCGAGAAATGGGTATTTGATATTACATAAATCTAATTTTCGATTTAAACATCACAAAAAATCGTTTAAAATGCAAACACATATGTATGCCTAATTTCCATGTGCTCTTTTATTTTTTATAGAAAAATATTTACATGCAAGTATTTTGGATTATTATTTTTTTAAAAAACCTATTTTTTCTTATTCTTACTGAGAAGATGGGCATCGCAGTCAAGATCCATCGCAGTCACTCATTCAACTCAGGCAATTTCAAGGGTTAATGCGCTGGGGTGGGTACCTCGGGGTTTGGGTGAAAAAGTTGCCATCTTACTTCATCCCTAAGGTTAGAAATAATCGTTATTTCTCTTTAAAATACATTTCGATTTTTCGTTCAAAAGAAACATTTGCGGTATAATTGTCAAACGTCGTTCTACAATCATAAGCCCCATTATATTGTATTATAAATTACTTTATAAAATATTTACGATTCGAGAAATAAATCCAGGGTGCCTAGCCTTAAATATAAAGGCCTATTTGTATGAGTGTAAAGAATTTTTGGTTAGGAAAACATATATATAATATTAAATAACCCCATATTCGTTTTTGTAGATGAAGAGGCTAACCAAGAAGCTACAACTTCTCCAAAGAAGGTAATTTCACAAATTCTATCAGAAAATTACTAAAAGCAATTCGAATAGTATGAAGCTTTTTTTCAAAATGAGTACTAAACAAAACAAATAATATTTTGTACTTTCGAAACTATTATTGACGCGTATGATTCTTTTACAAATCAAACAATTTTTACTTTCCTTACTGCAATGTAAAAATTAATGGGAGGGCAATTCCATTGCAGTAAGGACAGTAGATTTTTTTTTTTATTTGTGAAATAATCATACGCGTCTATAATAGTTTCATAATTTTCATAACAGATGGCGCGCTAATGCATCATAATTTTGTACTTTGTAAATCTATACTTCGTAAACAGAAATTGTATTTATTAGCATTTGGTTGAATAAAACAGTTTTCGTAAAGATAGAAGCTGCCTGGCCGGCATTCATAGTTCTTAAAATTAAAGATACTTCGGCCAGTAAATCTATTTTATTGTCTTGACGTTTCAACAAAATTATTTTGTCCTCGTCAGGAGCGAACAAAAATTGAAACATTTGGCAAAGTGCGTTAGAAATTATTCTAATTAGTTTTAATTTTTGTTCGCTCCTGACGAGGACAAAAGATTTTTGTCGAAACGTCGAGACAATAAAAAAGATTTACTGGCCGAAGTGTCTTTTATTTAAAGAACTAAAACAGTTTTACCGTAAATTATAAGGTTGTCCTAAAAGTTCTTGTTTTTCTTAAAACGGTGTTCATCTTATTACTTGGCGAATAATATTATTACGACGAATACATAATAATACATATCACAATTATTGCATACATTATACAAATACATTATACATAACGGCGAATTTCGGCGATTATCGACCTAATTTTATTTTAATAAGTTGGGGGAAAACCTAATGGCGCTATTTTAATTTGATATTTTGAATGCTTCAGAATTGATTTTGGAATTCTCTTTTTTTTTCTTGAAAACAAGCTCTTTCAATTTTCAATAGGATGTGTAATAGAGGGTAGATACATGATAGAAATAGTCCGTTTATAATTTGTTCCATTACAACTCTAAGAGTCGCAATGTCGTTATCCATTGAAATTGGAATAATATTTGCTAATTTTTGGAATATGACTTGCTAACCATTTCTTTTTAATTTAAAATCTGATGCTTCTATTATTATCTTCAAACCTCGTTGAGTTTTTCAATTTCTAATGAAAATATTTGCTTAATGTACGTTTTCTGTAACTTTCATATATTTTAGGGAGATTACTTTTTTGATAACCTTTATGAAAAACTTTTAGTGAATATTTACCACAAATAAATGAATACAAAGTTGATTGACTATTATATATGAACATTGAATATTTTGATCATTTATTAGTGGTTCAAATAAATAAATAAACACTTTGGTAACAGGATGAACCTGTGCAAACGCCTTCCAGTTCAGACCAAGAAGAAAGGTAAGATCGACTTAAAATATTTATATCAAGTTGAAACTAACCTGTTTACTCCAGAACCTTGCGGGACAAAGAAAGCCACATCTTCCGGGTTTCAATTGCAGAATGTTTTGGCCAAATGTGGTGCTGCTACAAAAGAAATTCAGCAAAATCTGAACCAACAACTGATGGTGAGTATCAATTATATATTAATATTGTTGTCAAACCTCTCATTCTTTCAAATATTTACATCTAACAATATAATAAGACAGCAAAGTTCCGTAATTTGTTTTTCTCTATTATCACGCAACTAAAGTTATTACCCGCATTTATAAGGTCAACAACACTCAAAACAAAATTTTAAATTTTTATCAAAATTTAATACAAAGCAATGAAACCCATCTATATATAACAAATGAAAATATTAATAAGCCAGTGTTTCTTTCACAAATAAATCAAATTTCTACTTTCCTTACTGCAATGAAAAAATTATCCCTAGTTTTCATGAATACCATTTCTGAGTTTGGTAAGAATTTTTGTGGAATATCGCATAGTTACTTTTGGTATATTATAGAGTATAACTTTAACTAACTTGAACTCTTCAAATAAAAATAGCAATATTTAACGACGATTGAAGATGAATGTCTTATAAGAACTTTATTTGCAAGCTTTCGGACGTCCTTCTACTGGCTCTACAATGACAAAAGGAAATATGAGATGAGTATTAATAGAACAAGATATCTTTGCATATGAGAAAAATATAGTATTTATAAATATAAATGAAATTGAAAACGTAAATTTCTTATATACAGAATTAATATGCAAAATTGTGCTGACAAAGTTGAATTTATGAAATTAAAAACATTTTTACTATTACACCTTCAATCCGATAAAAATAATGCCAAATAAACAACTGAGGATGATCCTATAAATAAAAATTGATAAAAATATATAGAATGTGTGACTATTTACAGAAGGAGTGGTATATTTCGGGAATATCTATTTTTCGGTTTATACTGTTGTACTTCATGGAAAGGAATGATTCTAGAAATAGTCTCTGCTGTTTATTATTAATGTGGTGATAATGTATTGTTGGGGAATTTAAATTAAAATTATGGCCTGTTTGAGATATATGTTGAAAAATTAGAGATCTAAGGTTCTTGTTAAAAAATCACTGTTTTTTGCAAATATTTCATTAAGCAGCCTCTTATGGAGAACGTCAAAATTAATTAATATTTTGAAATTGTAAATATTAATATTTTCTCGTATTTGATACCAAATGTAAACATTGTTTTTTCTATACATCATTTATCTAAAGCTATTGCCTGCACTTATAAAGTCAACAACTTCCAACACAAAATTTCAAATTTATATTAAAAATGTTGAAAGATTTTAAAAGTATATTTTTTCAATGATGGTAAATAATAGGTAGAATTCATATGATTGAAAATTCGTTGGAATAGTGAAAGCAAATTGTTAATATTTTCTTGATTACATAAAGTATTAAAAATGCATAGAAGGTACATGATAGAAATACTCTGTTGATAATATGTTCTATCACCACTCTACGAAATATCCATTTAAACATTATCTCCTTATCCATTGAAAATGGAGTTATATTTGCTAAATTTTGGATTATGACCTGCTAACCATTTATTTATAAATAAAAATATGATGTTTATATTATTATATTCAAGACTCGTTGAGTATTTTCAATTTTTATTGAAAGTTTTGCTTAATATACGTTTACTGTAACTTTCATATATTTTAGAGTGATTCCTTTTTAAATAACCTTAATGAATGAATATTTCTTTCAAAAGATTATATCCTTAGAGGAAATTTTTATTAATTTTCCCAAGTTTTTCAAGAGAGTTTAATAATTTTATAATCAATATTTAGAGATAAAAAAATAAATCTACACTTAGAATCAAATATATTATGAAGATTATATAAATGTTGTATGACCTGCAATCAAAATGGTAATATCTTAATATATTGAATAGATGTTGCAGAAGTAACAAGCCCAAACAAACATACTACAGGCCTATACAATCTGGGAAATACTTGTTATAGTAATGCCGTTACACAATGCTTGGCCCACACCGCTCCACTCCTAAAAGTTTGCCTCGGTCAATTGAAAATAGAAGTTAGTACCGACAGCTTCAGTGGAGGCGAATTCACCAAGAAATTTGGAATGCTACTAAACTCTATGTGGAAAGAAGAGAATCCAATTAGGCCAATCGAATTCCATAAGTATGTTGGAGGAATTGAAAAAATATTCGGCAACTACTCGGAACAAGATTCCATGGAATATTTCCACTTTTTGCTCACTCAACTTCATAACGATCTCAACCATGTCTCGGATATCAAAATGAATACCGAAACGCTTGATGAACGCCTGAGATCCTGGCAAGAATATCTTCAAAATGAAAATAGTCCCATAATTGAGATTTTTACCAGCCAAGTACTTCAAGCAATCTGTTGTCATTCTTGCGCCTATATCTCAAACACATATGATGTTTGCAAGAATTTCTCCTTACCGATCATTGCAAATAATAACCCATCATTGGTTGATTGTTTTGAACATCATTTTGAAAAAGAAATTCTAGATGACTATAAATGCTCCAAGTGCAACAAGAAAGGAGCCACAAGAACTCGCAGTGTCTCAAAATGGCCGAAAATACTAACTCTACAGTTGTGCAGATTTTGCCCAATTGAACTGATAAAAATCAAGAAAATGGTCCAATACCCACTTATATTAGATCTTTCTAAATTTGGTTCCGTTCAGAAGTTTGAGCTCTATGCTGTAGTATATCATTATGGAAGCATGGATACTGGGCATTACATAGCAGCTTGCAGCCATCCAATAACTGGAAAATGGTTCAAATTCGACGACAAAGTTGTAAAAAGCATCGAACCGAAGAATCTCATAACTGCAAATGCCTATATACTCTTCTATAAAGAAATGCAGTAAAATGATACAACGGCAACACCAATTTTTAACTATCGGTATGTTGATTTTTATTTTTCAAATTATATTTCTAATATAAAACTGAAAATTTTCTTTATACTGATATGGCCTTGCATAATTTATAATAAGCTTTATAACATTCTAAACTATAATATTTTAAGATTGTGAAAAATCTGTTATATATATATATATATATATGAAAAAACAATGAAAAAAATAAAAGATAAGTGGGTCAGGTGTTGATATCTATATATATATATAAAAATGAAAATCTGTGTGCGTGTGTGTCCTCTATGGATTCAAAAACCATACATCCAATCGCGGTGAAAATTTGGGATATTATTAGGCATATCCCCGGAAAGGTTTACGAAAAATAATATCTTGAATATCTTTAATATCCTTAGAGTTATTTGCAGATTTGTAGCTTTAACTCGCAAGCAGCGCCACCATTGAGACGGAGATAGGCTTAGATTTGCTGCTCCTGATGACCTTGGGTCTGCCCCACCCCGTGAGAGAATGGATTCGCGCGGCCGCCAACCAATCAGGGCAGAGTTGGTGACACAGCTATGCCAAGTAGACAAGAAAAAAACCCTGGCGGGAGCTTGCCCAAGATAACCTCCGGGAACTTCGTCCATCTTCCATAAACGACCATGAATTTATTCAACCTTATCGAGTATTTTTCAAGGGACCGGGAAAAAATGTTCACTAGATAAAACGATGATTTTGTAATGTAGAAAATTAGGAAAGACAAAATTCAGGATGACACGGCAAACAGGGACCGGGAAAAAATGATCACTTTATCAATTTCAAATTATCAAAATATATCTATTTCTTTTTATAAGTTTATAGAAAATTGTTTTAACAAATGTTCGTTAGACAGACCTTTACTCGGGTACCGATTAATATTGATTTTATTCAACTTATCGAGTATTTTTCAAGGGACCGGGAAAAAATGTTCACTTTATCGAGAGATTCGTTAGACAAACCTTTACTCGGGTAAAACACGGGCGAAGCCGGGTACATCCCTTGTTAAAAATAAAGAAGGCATCTCCTTATGTGCTCCACGTGTGCTCGTGGTCAGGAGATGCCTTCTTTATTTTTAATATATATATATGTAATGAGTTGAGTTACTGTTGACTCTTGTATAATCCTGTCGACTAGCTGTAATAAAGTGAGGTCTGGTAAGCCTCTTGTAGAATCCTGTCGACTAACTTTGTGATGATGAAGTGTTGACTCTCGCTATACTATGTTGACCGAGAGGAACAGTCAGGATGGGGAGTTTTCCAGTACCTCTCTGCACCTTGGAAGACCTTTTACAGTTCTCACAAAGTACAGGCAGTCGTGGTCGAGGCAGAGTGGAAAGCTTGGGGATGTCCATACACAAAAAACGAAGACACAGTTGCACTAAGAAAGTTCCGTGAACAGATAAAAGTTGAGCTAGGAGCGAAAGATGGGGAGATAGAAGATTTCTTACTAGTCTACATGATGGATGAGATGGATCTGAGGTACAACCGACGTGGGCTCGCACAGATGCTGCACTAACTGTCAAGTGACTGTAAAGTGACTGTATTTATAGGTTAAGACGGGGGCCTTATGCGACAGGGGCCGTTTCTGAGAAAAGGGGCTTTTGCATTCCACCAGATGTGAAGAGTGTGGGTGGTCTGGTGACATTCTAAACTAGCGCCGTGGCAGTTTCCATTTTTAGACCTTGTTGTGGGAATTCTAAATCTATCTCGATTTTGACGTTATGACTTCTATCTCTTGCTTAGCTCAACTCTTAATCTATTACAGAGTTTTATTTGAAGTATACGAAAAATTGCGTTACAAAGGTTGTAGTTTTATTTTTGAGAAGAGAGTTTTATTTATTCATTCTCAGTTTGTACAAATTACATTACATATGATGATGTAAAGACACATGTCAATAATGCGTATAATCATTTACAGATGTGTTTCTATTAAACAACATTAAAATCTTGTTATAAGTTATATACAATATGGGGTTGTTGGTTTAAATTACCATATATATATATATATAGATGGAAAATTTGCCGGGAGGAAATTAATCCATGGAAGCAATGGGTACTTCTCCCGTCAAAATAAACGTCAAAATCTGACGCCATCTATTGACGGTCGTCGCAACTAGCGACCTCGGGTCGGTGACAAAGCCACAACACCAACTTTGGCGTCAGATTTTGACGTTTATTTTGACGGGAGAAGCGCCCATTGCTTCCATGGATTAATTTCCTCACGGCAAATTTTCCATCTATGTTCTAGCCATAGATTTGGCCCAGCCACATTGCCAGCAAAAGACCTCTTTGGTAGATTGTGAGGATTCCATTAAATCCCGTGTGGATCTCATGGAATAAAGTCCGCCCTAGACTGACGAGGGCCATTAGCCCGAAACCATGGTCTCTAGGTGGACGCTTATCAGTTTGCCAAAGTTGGTATTGTGGCTTTGTCACCGACCCGAGGTCGCTAGTTGCGACGACGGTCAATAGATGGCGTCAGATTTTGACGGGAGAAGCGCCCATTGCTTCCATATATATATATATATAAATTAAAAATAAAGATTTATCAAGAAAATGGGTTGACCAAATATCAGGTAACAGACTATATCAATGTTTAGTTGATTTCTGAAAAGCGCATGTGCTCTTGGTTAGGAAATGTCTTCTTTATTTTTAATATTAGATATTATAACATCAAATATTCTGAGGAAAATCATATTTCATTATTAACCAGGGACTGCCAAAAACTGAAAATTTCACCCATTAAATCATAAGATGTGCCAGGCCTATATTTGGACATCCTTTTAATTTTTATATTGGCAAATAAATCTTTTATTAAATCCAATATATGCCTTTTTATTATATAAAATAATAATATATACAAGAATAATACTATTTGAAAAGTATTTTTTTTAATATTTTGAATCATAATTATATTTGCAGAAGGCATACCATCGCCTATCAACATCAGATCGCAACTTCAGTTGCTCTATCAGTTCAAGAAATGGAACAGCAAAAGTAAGTACCTTTTCAAAAATATAAAGTATTTTTTGATTATTGAAAATATATTGATAATTTAAAATTGATAATATCAAAATGATATCAATCAGTTTTGGTGTCGCTCTTTTCCTAGCTTTCAAATCTTGAGTATGTATAATGCATTTTCTCTTTTAAATACCTTTATATTTTTTTAATTAAAAAGGCATATATTGGTTCAAAATATCATTTATTTTTAAAAAATGAAAGTCGGTGGACGAGTGGGTATCACCCTCGGTTCCCGACAGTCATGAACCAGGATTGAAAATACGCGTTAACATTTTGTTCAATATATGAATAACCTTCACATATTATTCACTGTTTCAATTATCATAAACTAGGTTGCTCTTGTTGAGCGGTACCTAATAAAGTGATTTTGAACCGGCATTTAATTTACCAATATTTCAGTTGGCTGAACGCCAACCTTTATCAAGGTGTTATAACATATTATGTGTGCCTAATGTGAGGCACATTAAAATGTTATAATACCTTGATAAAGGTTGGCGTTCAGTCAAATCAAATATTGGTAAAATAAATAATATTTTGATCCAATATATGCCTTTTTAATTAAAGATTCTTTTTTGGATTGCTCTATTTTCTAATCCTTTATATATACTAATAATTTGTATGTTGAATTCTGAACTAGGCCTTTATATTTTTGATTTTAAATAATCTCATTTTTGAACATCATACAATGAAACTTTATATCTTAATTCTTCTATCTTTGTAGGTATGTTTGATAGAATGCTAGGATTGAGATCCCACCATGGATGTCAATATTGTCGCGGAGATAAATAAAGCAAGGGCAAATTTGGGGATAATTAATTCATCATAAAGGGTATTTACCACTTAGTTCTCCAATAAAATTATATACAAGAGGTATTTATAGGGAGAGAGATAACAACTTATCCCAAGGTAAAAATAATAATAATGAGAGTGGTCAGCCACTGTCCCGTTTTCCTTATTTGCATATAAGATTCCGAGAACCCCTCACACCTGTCCCCCCGGAGTCCAGGGATGATTGACAGGTGTCCCATGGAGCTTCTTGTGACCGGAGTTGTAGAACTACTTGACAATATATTATAAGATTGATTCAAATACTATACAGATATCTCTTTTGAAATTAAAACACTACAATTTTATTCAATTATAAAAATATGTCAAAGATATATAGAGATTGAAAAATATAAATATCCCATATTTCTATTTATTAAACCATTATTTTCTCTCTCTCTCTCTCTCTCTCTTTCCCGGGCGCCACAAATGACGGCATTGTATATACACTGCGTGACATTGAAAATGGAACACCAAGAAATAGTGGCCAGAAAGTGATGAAACTCGGCAGACAGAGAGAGACAGGGACGAACTATAAGTGATCTTTATTTCAAAATGATAGTCATAATACAGAGCGAGAACGGCATCGGCTTAGTAGCAAGTAGAACCACCGCGGACGGCGATGCACGCAGCAACACGTCTAGGTAGAGAGTCAATCAGAGTACGGATGGCGTCCTGAGGGATGGCTCTCCATTCCCTCTCAACCATTTGCCACAGTTCGTCTTCTGAACGCGGCTGTGGCAAGGCATGCAAACGGCGTCCAATGATGTCCCAGACTTGCTCGATTGGTGAGAGATCAAGAGAGTACGGTGGCCAGGGAAGCATCTGTACATCTTGCAGAGCTTGTTGGCTAATGCGAGCAGTGTGCGGTCGGGCGTTATCCTGCTGATAAAGGGCATTGGGTACCCCCTGAAGGTAGGGGAGTGTCACCGGTCGCAGCACATCATCAACGTATCGTTGGGCCGTCATAGTGCCCTGAATACGAAGTAAAGGTGACCTGGAATCATACGCTATTGCGCCCCAAACCATGATTCCACGTTGTCGCACGGTGGGGCGTTCCACAATTGCTGCCGCATTGGACCTTTCTCCACGTCGACGCCACACGCGTACACGGCGACTATCACTGGACAAGCAGAAACGCGACTCATCTGAGAACACGACCCTGTGCCATACCGTCATCCACGTCGATCTAGCCCGGCACCATTCCAAACGTTGGCGCCTATTCGGTGGGGTCAATGGCAGTCTTCTTAGCGGACGGCATGAATGCAAGCCATTAGCAACCAATCGACGGGAAATGGTTCTGGTCGAGATGGAATGATCTAGGGTGTCTTGCACATGTTGCAGGATGGCGGTACAAGTGGCTTGTGGGGCCGCCACTGCTTGTCGAAGGATACGCCGATCCACACGTGCTGACGTCACTCTGGTTGCACCGGCATTCCTATAAATTGCCACATTTCCTTGTTCCAACCATCTTCTCCACAGTCGGTGCACCGTGGACGCACCAAGGTGTGTATCAGCTGCGATTTGACGTATGGACCAACCTGCCCTTTTCAGTCCGATCACCATGCCCCTCGTAAAAGCGTCTGTCTGCTTGAACTGCCTCCATTTACGATGACCTGGCATTCTCTGTTATTACACGTGTCTTTTGACACAAGAACAAATTTCTACAATGATTTTCCTTGAAGAAATAACGACACGAATACTGTCCTTTCTGCAAGTTCCTTCCCTTATATCTTACTCCATGTGCGCACGAGAGCTGCGCATTTTACATCATTTGCATAACTCGGTTAGGCGCGTCTACCCTGAAATTTGCATAATTTTCAGGTCACTATTTCTTGGTGTTCCATTTTCAATGTCACGCAGTGTATTTTATATTTTATTGATTTATCAAGAAAATGGGTAGACAAATATAAAGGGACAGGTTAAATCAATGTTCAGTTGATTTCTATTCCACTAGATCGCGTTCAGCTATCTAAAAAACGCTCATGTTAGTGGTCAGGATATGCCTAATTTATTTTTAATATGTTTTTATCGATTATTTTATATATTTACATCTATTTATTCATATATATATTCATAATTATTTATTCTTAATTATTCAATTTTGTATTTACACCTTATATATTCTTATATTAAATAAATTGAACTCTTCGAATTAAAATAGCAAAATAAAACGCCGAATGAAGAGGAGTATCTTATACGAAATTTATTAGCTAGTTTTTGGACGTCCTTCTACAGGCTTTACGATGACCTGGGCCTGTAGTAGGACGCATGCGTCCGAAAACTTGCTGTTAAATTTAGTATAAGATATTCCTCTTCATTCGAGGTTTTATTTTGCTATTTTCTTATATTAACGAAATATTTAAAGTAGTTTCAATCTCAATCTCTCATTATGAATGTATAATTTTCATTTCAAAACATATAACCATTATTTTTGGGTGTTTCCAGGCTTCCAATTACGGCTTGTTCCTGGAACTCTACAATATTTTTTTTATTTTTACCTTTTATTTTTCTTATAATATGTTTTATTTTTTTAACATATTTAATCAAGAAGTTTTTTTTTTTACTTATCAAAATTTTAAAAGGTGCTCTCATATGCACAACTATAGTTTATTATGCAAATGAATTTAATATTTGCAAAGAATGTTTGATTCCATTGTCCTCTAAACAGCCGGTACTGTATGGACAGGGAAAACGCGCTGGGATTTTCTGGTCTTCACGGGATCAGAAAAACCTAGTTTTTGTTTGTTGAGGTTTTAACCTCAATTTCGGAGATACAGGGTTTTACTCTGGTGGGCGTGGGAGGGAGCCCATCAGGGGAGGGGGAGACCCCTCTCGCCCTGCAGTACCAGGCTGAAGTCAGAATGAGTATCAATTATTCAGTAATTGTAAGAAACAACAGTGACTTCGCAACTCAAAAGAAAGGTTCAAAGACAGCGTCCAGAAGAAAGAACCGAGTTAAGCATCAAGCCAAACAATCATAATATAGAAAACCGAAATAAGAAGTTTTCAAATTGAGCAAATTTCGAAGACAACGAATATACCAACTTCCAAAGCAAGTGCGTTACAAAGTTCCATTTGCTCGACAGACGTTAAAATTCAAAATATCGTCAAAGAAAGACCTAATAAAATGTTCAGACGAATTATCGTTGTCACATTCCATAATGATATACCCAATTAGGAATGTTGGTTAATGCACCTTGATGAGTTTAAAATATGTAAATTTAAAATTTATTCGGGATGAATAAAATTAATTTGGAGAACTTTTAAAACGTAAATTTTGATATTAAGAAAGAGGGATAGATTCAACTATCGTCCTTAAAGTACAGGAAAAGAATAAAGATGGGCGCCATGTGTGGAATATAGTGAACAAGAGCATGTCAGAAGCTCACAGAAATGATTGCATATGATGTGAAATCAAATTTTATATTGAAATATGTAGAGGAGAGTAGAGAGTAAATACTTCAAAGGTTGCCAAAAATGATCGAAACGCCCGATGTTCCATGATTCAGAATGTTTCAAATCAATTCTTAAATGTTAATTATTCATTCTAAATTATCATTATCACTTTTCGGGAAGAAAGTATCGAGAACTTTGTAAGAAAAAAAAGGAGCAATAAGTTGTTCAATTATAGAGAAACCTATATTGTGACAAAAGCAAAATTTTGTTCTTTCAAAATTCTGATGAATTTGAGGAGAGATTTGAAAATTGAGAAAATATATTTAAAATTGTATATGACAATGATTCAAACATTCTTAAGAGATTCAGCATTTATATTTTGAAATATTAATAATATTCTCATTGAAAATTTTGTTATTATTTTATTTATATAAAGAATACAAAAATGCAGAAATTTTCTGAAAAGCCTTTCAAGCCTTTGTAAATTTCAATTATACTAGAACTATGATAAATTTAATAAAGTTATTGATTGGATGAGAAATAAAAGGTGAAAACGAAATGTGTCTTTATTTATATTTACATTCATATTATGTGGAAGACTGGACAGTGTTCAAGAAAAAGCGGCCAAAATAATCCCTGGTGCTGTTTCATTCACCAACAATGAAAAAATTCAGAGAGAATGTGGTCTAGACCTACTCGAAAAAAAAGACATTTAAAAACAATAAATTTCACTAATAGTTTAAAATGTAAAGAAACCGAACACATATCTCATAGAACCTATTTAAACTGGACACAAAAAGAAAGACCTAAAAGATCTTCAACACTTCAATACGACAACAATATTAGAAAGGGCATAAATATGGAACACAACGACAAATTCAAGAAGAACCAATATTTCCTACGCCATTGCTATCAAATGTAATCATCAATCTTAACCTGAATGAATCCTGCAATAAAAAAGATTTTAAAAAAGCATTCTTAAAAGAAAGGACTTGACACAATTGGTTTATACGATCAGAGAAATTATTTAAGAGCATATACAGATGGATCATCCGACCTTACCCTGAGTAATGGAGGAGCCAGAATTAACATAATACTGCAAGATGGAACACACATCTAAGTTAAATAAGGAACAGGAAAAAATTCGTCAAACTTCACTTGTGAACTGACAGCTATCTGGAAAGCCCTTGATGTATGCCTGAACCAACCATCTCTGCATCAAGCAGAAGGAATTGTAATATTCAGCGACTCCAGATCCGCACTAGAAGCAATTCAAAAAGGCAACACAAAATTCACGCAGAAAATACACTCGTGCTAATCCAAACTAGAACCATTGGGGAAGATCTGCATTCTACAATGGATTCCTGCCCATGTTGGGATCGGGGGTAATGAGATGGCAGATGAAGTAGCAAAGGAAGCCAGAAAGTTGAGCAAACGGAAAGAACAAATGTCAGTATTCGATGCTGATGCTCTGGAAAAAATACAAGATAATTCACCAAAATATAAGGAAAGATCAGATATGCGAAAATTCTCCGAGAGAAGAATTACAAAAACAGTAGCAAAATTCAGAACGAAACACTATAAAGGAATAAAAATACATCCAGATGGCACAAGTACCTACAGGACATGCAGCAATTGTCCTGGTGTGAAACTAACGCGTAACCACATATTCTCATGTCCAGCAATGGCCGCAGCCTAGCAGAAAATTGACATGGACCCTGAACAGCAGCTTTACACGCCCAAGGTGGAGGACATTGCAACTGCTGTGATAGAGGAGCATGGAGACATCTGAGGTTCTTCATTGGACACGGCAACAATACAGTATATACACACCCAAGATAGAGAACATTGCCACTGCTGTGATAGAGATGTATGGAGGAATCTGAGGTCTTCATTGGACACGATAACAACAACAATACAGTATACATACCCAAGATAGAGAACGACTGCTGTGATAGAGATGTATGGAGACATCTGAGGCTCTTCATTGGACACGACAACAGAAACATTCATATTGTTACGACGCTTCTCAGCCGTCGATGTTTGCGTTCAAGGTTTACTGAGAAGACAATGTGGATTCTTTAGGATACAGCTTAGTGCGGTATATTTATTACAAGAGCTTAAAAGAGTAGATAAGTAACTATACAGTAGAAGATTAACTTGCCTTCAATGTCCGCCACTAGAGGGATCCTTCTCCGCTACCGTCTTCCCGGTCAGTCCATACGGCCACACGTTCGGTGCCCACCCGCTGCGTCCGTTGTCACCATCGCCGTTCTCCTTGCTGCAGGTCCCGTTGTCACCAGACAGACTTCTTCCTCCTGACTGCCATGTCTGGTCGGCACACACCAATCTCCCGGCAGGCCGGCCGACTTCCTTCCACCGCGGCACCAGCTGGACTCCCTCTCCTGTCTGCCACCCCTTACTCTGGCATTTGTCAATCCACACTTCCCTGAGGGAGCTCCGGCATACCTTCTCTCTTGGCTTCCCCACGTCTTCTCTTCTATTTCTCTGCTGCATCGCTTCACTGCCCCCTTCTCAATCCTTTTCGTCCCGAAAAGTCTGATTGCACCAGAGGCGCTGATCAGCGGCCCTTTGATCTCCCTGACGTCTCTGGCCACATGAGGGTCGTCAGCCTCCCGGAAGCGTAACGGCAGGGTTAACACCAACCCTTGTTTGCAGAACCACATCTCAACTTGGGCTTTCTTTCCACTCTCAACCAGTGCCGACACCATTGATTGGTCTCGCTGTCTAGCACAGGGCGGTGGTTCTCCACAAGATGGCGGCCATAGTTCACTGCCTACGATGCTTCCATCTGATATTTTGAATTCTCCTTGTGAACACTCTGTAGCGGCAATGTACAAACGGTTGTGATCGTTTGTATTGCGCTTTCGCCGCTTCCTTCCACGACGGGGCTGTAGATCGCCGATCTTTACAGTGGATTCGTTCACCTGATCCACGCTGTCCATTTCGTGGCCTCCCTTTTCTTCTTTAGATTTCCCATTCTCTTGCTCTAGAGGCTCTCTTTTTCCTAAACCTTCAAACCTGGGCTCCTTAGTGCCGACCACGCACAGGGCTGTGAATTTCTTTAACCTTCTGGAGGTGTCGGATCCCGTGGCAGTCTCAAGGTCGGTAGAACTTTTCCTTGGTGGTGGCTGCTTGATCTGCACCTTGTCTGGCGAAGGAACGAAGATGAACGGTACACATTCTTGGCACATCTTTTCAGCTTGCATTGCAGACGACGGCGCTGACACATTGCGCGCGACTTCCGCGTCACAGACATTGTCGTCGGACTTCCACAGAGCGTCCAATGCTCTATCCCGTTCAGTCGGGTTGCCGGCTCCAACTTCAGGGTGCTTCGACCATCTAGCCTTGTCGCACTTCCACGGAGCATCCAGCTCCGTCCCATCCAGTTGGATCGCCGCTGTAGTCCCTGACAGTCTGACACTGTCGCTGAAGTCAGCCACGCAGTCGCACTGCAGCTCGCCAAGATCGTTGCTGTTCTCATGGAGTATTTCAGAAAGAATCCCAGGGGTTGAATTTTCGCTCTGTATATCACCTTGAGGGCATTCTCCTTCCGTCCGCTTGATTTTATACAAAACACTCGTGCCACAGCCATTGTCGGAGGCGATCAGCTCACCCTCCTCCGCTACACAACCAGTCTGGATCATTTCCTGCTGTCGACACTCTTCGGACTTCTGGATCACGGGAGAATCTTCTAGCGTAGATTCTGGCAGTTCACTTACAACGTCTCCTGACGTGATGATCTTTGTTGTGATGGTCTTGTCGGGATCTTCATCACCTGGGACCGTCTTTTGTCCCCTCAGACATTGAATACGTGAGCTATTGGTTGCTGTGATTGTTTTTGAAAAGCCATCAGGATTTTCTGGCGGTAGTACATTGAACTTGACTTCGCAAGGCATGGGTGTGGCAGAACGTTTGACATTCCGAATATGCTCGAGTCGGCTCAACCGAGAATCCAAGTTTTCTCCGAGCTCATCTACTTTCTGGCTTAACAGACGGAGCAATTTTGTGAATTTTTCGATTTCGGGGTCGGTTAGTTTTTCCATTTTCCTTTTTGAATTAGCGCAAAATAAAATCTTCAATTAAAATTGACTAAGCTGTATCCCACTTCTGACACCAAATGTTACGACGCTTCTCAGCCGTCGATGTTTGCGTTCAAGGTTTACTGAGAAGACAATGTGGATTCTTTAGGATACAGCTTAGTGCGGTATATTTATTACAAGAGCTTAAAAGAGTAGATAAGTAACTATACAGTAGAAGATTAACTTGCCTTCAATGTCCGCCACTAGAGGGATCCTTCTCCGCTACCGTCTTCCCGGTCAGTCCATACGGCCACACGTTCGGTGCCCACCCGCTGCGTCCTTGTCACCACCGCCGTTCTCCTCGCTGCAGGTCCCGTTGTCACCAGACAGACTTCTTCCTCCTGACTGCCATGTCTGGTCGGCACACACCAATCTCCCGGCAGGCCGGCCGACTTCCTTCCACCGCGGCACCAGCTGGACTCCCTCTCCTGTCTGCCACCCCTTACTCTGGCATTTGTCAATCCACACTTCCCTGAGGGAGCTCCGGCATACCTTCTCTCTTGGCTTCCCCACGTCTTCTCTTCTCTTTCTCTGCTGCATCGCTTCAATATTATGTACTTGTTTAAATATTTTTCAAAAAATCGAAAAACACTTTATTTATATAAAATACCGACGCGTACTCAATAATATTTCAGAACATTTAATTAATTGAATGCATCTACTATTAATTATATATTTACTAAATATTTGAAAATGCATTTTCTTTCATTTTTATTATTATTGTTAAAGACTTGATATAGATTCAGAAAAGATCATTTATATGGTTGTGGCTATTATAATTTATATTTGTCTTTTCACTTATATACAACTTACATTGTTTATTTGTAAATTGTCGCAAATATTACTATTGGGGATATCAGATAATGCAGAAATAGGTTTGAGGAAATATTTGTAAAGTTTCGTAGTTCGCTTCTATAGAAGCCAATTTGAACTACGTCTGAATTTATTCCTCTATGTCACGGTAGTCTTTATTTGTTGGGAGCGGTTTTCTCAGAAGCAACCCATTGTTATATTGTTGCTTGGTTTCTGTGTTAGAATAATGAAACCAATTCTTATCGAAGCAGTCACAACCTGAAGTGGGGGTCGGTGGAAGGATGGTCTAAACCATTGGTTTTCGACCACTACGACCCGTGATCAAATCCCACATTGATAACCTTTTTCTAATTAAATAAATGTTCCTATGGCCCCCGAATCATTCAAAAACCCAACCGTACCAGCGAGTGTAAGTAATCAAACGGGGCTCTGGCACATTTGTAAGTGCAAAAGTTGAACTGCTTTTCACATGTGTAAACATGTGGTACACTCATAGTAAAAGCTGTCGCTAACTACCCATCATTATTATCATAGCCTGTACCACGTATAGTAAGTATTTAAAAAAAGGAACACAACTTGACGCAAAAAAATATTATATCTCGCTTGAATTATTATAAATATTTCTTTAAAGTCGCATCCACCTTTATCCCCCCGTAAGCAATTGCGGCACCCAACAGGCAGCTACATTTGTAATCTCCAACGTTTTCATGTAAATATAGAATATCATTTTTGTTGGAGAACAAATAGTTCTCTGCTATTTCAAGCATTTCGTTCACGTTGATATTTTCTATGATTTTCTCGGTAATTATATTTCTTTATATGCTTTACCATCCAAGGTCTACCATACAAATATACCTGAACGATATTATATACATATTAAGTTTTGTTTTCTATTTGAAAACCAACCTTTTAGTTTTAATTTTGTTTCATTCTTGCTTATTGATTTGTATAAAAAGCTGTAAAATGTACAGGGTCCATTATGAAAGTAATGAGCATTTACTGGCAAAATACATTTATTGATCGTAATTTGTCCGAATGTTCAATTTTCTTCAAAATACATTCCTCCTGCATCAATACACTTGCCGAGACGCGTTTGCCACGCCTGAAAAGCAGCCTGAAACTCCTCGACAGGAATGCTTCTCAAGAACGTTGTAGCATGGTGTTGGAAGTTTTCCACGGTTTCCCAATGTTTTCCTTTCATCTCTCTCTTGAGTCGCGGAAACAAAAATAAGTCACATGGAGCTAAGTCGGGACTGTAAGGGGGGTGAGGGATCACCGGGGTGTTGCTCCGGGCCAGGAAGTTGGTAACGATGAAGGCTGTGTGACTGGTGGCATTATCATGGTGGAGCTTGACCGTGTCTTTAATGTCAGTCCTCACGCGTGCGATCCGGCGTTTCAATCTCCTGAGCTCCTCCAGGTAAAAGGCTGAGTTACAAGTTTGTCCCTGCGGTACTAACTCACAATGGACTATTCCTTGGATGTCAAAGAAGACAATGATCATCGTTTTGATGCGCGACTTGCTCATTCGCGCTTTCTTGGGGCGTGGGGATGATTTTGTGTGCCATGCACAGCTCTGCCTTTTCGACTCTGGGTCCTATTCAAACATCCAGGATTCGTCTCCGGTTACTACAGAGTTCAGAAAGTCCGGTTCATTTTGAATCAAATCCAACAATTCTTGACAGCGCAAAACTCTAAGTTCTTTCTGGTCTTGCGTCAACACTTTCCGCACAAGCTTCGCACAGACCTTACGCATTTGCAGATCCTCGGTCACTATCCTATTTACCACAAATGTGGACATGTGTAATGTGTCAGCAATTTGCTGGATACTTAATCGACGGTCGGTACGCAAAACTTCGAGCACACGATCCACGTTCTCGTCAGTTCTGGCTGTTGTTGGGCGTCCTGAACGGGGTTCGTCGGCGACCTCCTCCCGGCCCTCCTTGAACGCCTTGTGCCACTTCCCAGACTGTGATCTTGAAATGCAATCGTCCTTGAAGGCTTTTTGCAGCATCTGGAATGTTTCGGTTTGCATTTTTTTCAAGCCTCACGCAAAACTTTATGGCGTATCGTTGTTCAAGCGAACGCTCCATCGCGCTATGTTACGAAAGTTGAAAACATACTTTAAGCGGAGGCATGTATCTCCCCTCACACTGTTCGAACTCAACTGACGACCGGATGGATTGAAAGGGCATATCCCTACACCACATTTCCCACGGTTTTACCGTGCTCCTATCTATCGTCGCGTCACAATAACATTATGCTCATTACTTTTATAATGGACCCTGTATTTAGGCGCAAGTATCCCAATCTAGGATATCGCGACCAATATGTCAAATAAAAGTGTATTTGGCTTCCTAAAATGTTTTATTCACTAGAATTATCTAAATATATTTTTCAGTTGTTTGTTGAAAGTGTCTATAGGTTCCTTTTAGGTCTCGTTCCTAATCAAAGAGTTATAACTGAGAGAGAAGCTTGTGTTAATAGTCGATATGACTTTGTTTCCAAAAGTGAATAGATGTTGTAAGTCAGATTGGGATTTTGTGATACAAAGTGAATAAGCATATACAAATATGGGTATTTTATTCTAGTTAGAGATATTTTCTTCAAATCTACTCCAAAGATCAGTGAGATTCTTCAAATATAGACTGTTAATGTGTTTTAGCAAAGAATAAATGCATTTATTCATGTTTTGGTGTGATAGCTGAACGTAAAATGTTGATAAAGAAAAACTTTTAAAGATTTACATTATTATAAAATAAATAAAGCTTCCAGTGTTAGGTTTCTTGTACAACTTTTTATTTTCAAGCTTTCGGACTTGTCAGTCCTTCAACAGGAGTATCATCAATTTGTTAAAATGATAATCCTGTTGAAGGACTTACAAGTCCGAAAGCTTGGATATGAAGTGTTATATAAGAAACTTTTCCCTGTGGAAGCTTTATTTATTTTATAATAGTATCAATCAGGGAAGAACATTTATTTATAAATATTTATATTATTTATCGGTACAACATGGTGTCTGAAATATCTTGCCATGCTAATTGATAGGATGCTGTATTTTTACTATGGTGTTCTTAAATTGTAATGCCTATGTCTTCTCACAATTTATTCTGACTCACAAAATATGATACCATTCCTCAACTTTCAGTTGCACAATAAGGAGATGCCTTTTTCCTAATTTATACACCTTATCCCTGTACAATATCACATTTGCACTATTTTTTCACCTTATATTAATAATTTTAAAATTTAGGAGCGCGCCGAAGGTCGAATATAATTCCTCCTATTGTAATTGGCCTGGACAAAGAATGAGCTATTTCCACCTGATTCTTAAATTCTTCCATTCTATATAGACCATTACTTGCAGATGTAAACTTATCATTATTAGAAGAGGGATAAGACTCACCGATTTTTCGCTTCTTCCTGGATTCTTTAAACGCAAATTATTGGTTGAATCAAATGATTAAATGAATTTTCTCCGTTGTGCTAGAGATTCCAAAATTTGTCTAAACATTTTTTCATAATTTTATGTCTTAAATTCTTCTATCAATGATTCACTGGGATCGTAATGAGCTACATCATTGGTTTGAATATTCATCTTGCTATCTCCTCACAAACATTTCTATACTTGATTAATGCCAGCAATGTTGTCAAGAATTTGATTATTGGTTGAGGTATTTTGTTCTCGTGGATCGTTAGACGTAACTTTCAGCATTTTGTGCTTTGCCTTTCCTCTTCATTCTAATTTTCTGGATTATCTGAGGCTCAGATATGGTCTTTGTGAAGATGTAATTTGATCTACAGAGATCTGTGAGTGGTAGTTTGGCTCGGACAATGGTTCGATAAAGACGTAGGTAGTACAGCATGTGCGAGAACATTTATCACTTCTAATAGCTGTCAACCAAAGTAGTCGTCGAGTTTGAAAGCATGGCATTGGAATGCCTTGATCAGGATGGAAGAGTGATGCCTGTAGTGATACTAAGATGACAGGTTACGGAGGTAGGTGGTTGTCTGAAGTTTTGCTCGACACTAGATTACAGCGTACGAAGCCCAGTTGATATCCGAAGTTTTGCTTCAATCCTAAGCCAAGCAATCAGGAAAGAGTAACATTTTGATAGTGCCTTGACGAAAGCGTTGAGCGTTGTCAGGTGGCAATACGAAGAATTCAACACAAGATGGCGCAGCTCGTTTCTATACTAACGACTGTTGCCATAGATACCGCCTTTTTTATAATTATCTAGAATTTTGGCTTTCAATCGAAAAAGATTAAAAAATATTAATTTTACAACTAAAACAATGAAACATTTTTATTAAAGGAACATCGTATATTCAGTATTTAATCAAATTACTATTTAAAATATTATTCGTGAATTGTATAAACAAAAGAAATACCAATCGATAAATCGTTTTACAAAAATATTATATTTTAAATATCTTTTATACTCTAATATTTTTTTCTCTTGAAAATAGAACTATTTTAGTTTCTATGAGATTTATTTCAAAGCACCCTCTCCCTTCAAATTATATGTATTTAAAGAATTGCTTGATGTTTGACTGAATTTGTTTATCGTACAGGTAAAGGCTGCCTGGCCGGCATTCATAGTTCTTCAAATAAAATACACTTCAGTCAGTAAATCAGTAAAAATATTTACTGGCTGAAGTGTCCTTTATTTGATTATGTTTATGTTTGCGCTCTCTCTAATATAATTATAAATATTTATTTGCTTATAAGATAACAAATAAATAGAAAATCGTAAGATGTTGATTTTCATAACAAAAAAAAAAAAGAGGGGCATAACCTGACTGCTTTTGATTTGCATAAATCGGACACGAAATTTCAAACATTTGCATGTTTGGTCGAAACGCCGTTGTATAAGTATTTACATATAAATCAGACACCTTCTTGGAACATCGATTTTTTTGTTATAGAGTATATTTGGATAAGTTGAAATATAATTCAACCACATAAGCATTTCGGGATCTTTCGTCAGTATGGTGCAGGCTGTTCCTCACTCGACCAATGATGTAGTTAAAGATAATTCATTAGAAATCATCAAGATGATCTTAAAGGCCAAATGTGCATAAGTACACAAAGGGGTGTTTATAAAAAAGGGAACTAAAAATTAAAAATACGACTACCTTGTAATAAAATCCTGAATATGCAAGGCTGGATGGAGGCGACGGATGGACCCACCTGGAGCAGCACGGCGCGGAGAGATGATAGTAGCTGGTCGGGTAGGTGTTCACACGATCCAGGAAGTCCGCAGGAACGAGGATTCGGTCCAGTCGGTTACTAGCCGTGGCTAGCGACCCTGGTGGGCAGGTGGGCTGCGTCAAACTGGGTGGCTACGTCCACCAGCGTAGCCAGGTCCAGAAGAGCGGTGAAGGCATCAACGAAAGCCGATGAGTTCTCCCTGATGTTAAAATCCCCTAGGAATCAGGTCCCCTCTTGGATCGCTGCTGCCGCCATCAGCTCCAGTTGCTCCAGCCGCTCGTGGAGATCGTGCGCCAGATGGACATTGATGAACGTCATCTCCTCGCCGTGAACATCGATGTCGGCCAAGGCAATGTGGCCCGGCCACAGGATACGCTGTCGTAGCACGGCGACGCCTGGCCCGAAGACACAGGCGAGTCCAGAACCCGAGATGGCTACAGGTGGCGTGACTACAGCGTTGTAGCCGAGGCAGAGTTCTTGGCCTTGGTCAAGATGGAAGATATTTGTCTCCTGGACAAACGCGATCTCAACTTGGTGTTGCCTGAGGAGATGACAAAGTACAAGGCTCCTCCCCCGAGTGGCGAGCCCGCGCGCGTTGATGGTAGCAACATGGAAGCTCATGGAGCCTTTCCGCTAAGTAGACCTCAGGCCATCACGAGACGTTTGTAGATGGAAGAGATAGAGTCAAGACGCCTCTGCATGAGGTCGCGGATCATTGGAAGCAAAGCGGTCTTCTGGGAGGGCTGTTGGTCTTCAGGAACTTGAGGTTAGCAGTGGAGACCCCCCCCCCCCCCCGCCTTCTAAAAAGGCTTATGTGAGCCGTCAGGAAATGTCTTTTTTTGTTTTGTTTTTGTTATATATATAATATGTTTTATATTCTATTCTATATCAGATTACAGTAAATTAAGAATATTTTAATTACTTTACAACAGAATGTGATAAAAATAATCATATAACACACACATTAATTATTTTTAATAATATTCTATATTTCAAATTTATCAGTATATAATATACATATAAATATAGGTGCCTATAGGAAATCAGATAAAAATAGTTTCAAAATATGTCAATAGATGGCGGGACAAACACGATCCTAAGATGCAATAAGAGAAAGAACTTTTTTTTTAAATCAAATAAAAAGGTTACTTTACAATTTGAACTTTTTTTTTTGTGTCCAAAAAAAACTTTCTAATATAAAGAACTGTATGGATTCTTCTTTAATTTGTAAAAAATAAAATAAAATAAATAAAACGGCCCAGAATAGTATCATTTGTCATTCACAGATGGCGCCACGTTATCCATTCTCTCTAAAAGAATTGGTCGTGTATCTTGTGTTTAGGTTACATGTTCACATCTAGACATGACTCGATCCTACAGGAACTGCAATAACTGTCACAACACCCAACTCACTCCGGACATATATACCCGGCCATCCTTGCAGGCCTCTATATGGCAGACATCAATCCAGAACCTCATCCATACGGACAAGGCACCTTTGTTGACCGGTATTGTGATCAGGGCGCATGGACCGATCTGATCTGCTTCGTGGACAAGACACCACCACCTCATATTCACAAAAATTGATAGTTAGCAAAAATGTATTTTTACTGATCACAACTTACCTAGAATAGTGCTCTTTTCCATTCATCAGGGTAATATCCTTTTTGAAAAATTTATTAAATAATTCATTAAGCAACGAGATACAATTTTGGTGGAAGCATATTTGATCAGATTATTGCTTATGCTATCTATTCCAGGCCTTTTCAACATCAACATTGGAGATTTTTATTTTTCTTCTACTCGATATGTACAGTGCTTTTATTATTCATTTGTGGTTTGTATCTTATTGTTGATTGTTGACTGAAGTCGTCAAAATTTTGATTGTCGTCTGGAATTAACTTTTTCATTAATTCGATCATCTTTTGTTCTTTTATATTTTCTGGTGATTTATCAATAATGGGTATTCCCTTTTGTTGTAACTAGTTTAGAATTAATAAGATACACTCACATGGACAAAACTTAAGTAAGTTGTACCTTTTTCATGTATATCGGGATTCAGATAAAAACTCTGAGAGGTATCACAGTGATCTTTATTGAAGACACACGAGATAACCAAGTTGTGAATTAAATTGCTCCTGTTTCCTTCAAAACAGAGTTAAGTTTTGTTCAAGATGGTAATTGTCTTATAATTTCAACGGTCATTATAACACTTTGACTCGTTTTTATAATAATAATAATAATAATAATACTTATTAATAATTATAATAATCTATATTTCTCTGTACAGCAAAACACAAAGGTAGTAAAATTAGTATTAAGAGCTAGGCTATATGTACAGGGTTATATTGATATTTTCCTATAAAATCTTCGCAAAATTCGATACAAATTTTATAGAAATTCGCTGTTCAGTTTTTGAATCCATTAAAAAATCGAGGAGGCTACTTAAAGAATGTTTAAATATTATTTTTATTCACGTGCTGCGCGTCGAAAAATTTGATACTATATACTGCAGTGTTGATCAAGTTTTCTATTTATTAGAATTTGTGTTCGTAAATTTGTATTATTTTCGCATTTTATAAAAGGTTTTGGAACTTTCATGGAAATTATTGGACCGACTATTATGTTAGGAGGGTTTGAATTATCAGTGGTGAATCCTTTTCAACGGTTTCTCTAATTTAATCTACCAGACCGCTTCTTAGAGCTCTAATACTGTATTGAACGATTCTGCTTATAAATGCTATACTGAAGGGTGGAATATTAGATTTGGTATTTAAACAAACTACAATTCATATACCTTGGACAGCGCGTAGGAAGAATGCATCGATACTATTACAACTATCGATTTCGGAAGATGACCGACTTCTTCCACGTGTACAACGGAATTGTTTGAGATTCTTCGATCACATCGCGTGACACAGGGGAATGGAGTACACCATACTGACTGGAAAGACTTCTGGGCGACACATACCAGGACGCCCGCGGACACACTTCGTGGACCAATTAAAGGAACTCACTGGTTTAACAGTCACCGAGATGGTACATTGAGCTCAAGACAGAGATACATGGCGTCACATCGTGGGATGTAATACATAATGGGTCATAATGTTCAATCGCGAATAAAATTATATTACTATAAGCATATATTTTTAGGAGATTGGAATTACATAATAATATATTTTTGAAAATAGAACAATCCATAAAATCACTTTTTGAGAGGTTCCTCAAAGTTGCCTTCGATTCAGCTTGTATCATATCAACTTTGTCAAATTTCCGTCCTTTCAAGTTCATTTTCAATTTAGGATAGATGAAAAAGTCATTGGGGGCTAAGTCGGGGGAATAGGGTGGATGAGGGATCTGTATGGTTGAATGCTTGGCCAAGAACTGCAAAACAACATGGGCTGTGTGCGGCCGCGCATTACCGACGTGAAGTATCCAGTCATTGTTTTGCCATCTTTCAGGTCTTTTAAGGCGCACTGCCTCCCTTAAGCACCTCATTATCCCCAAATAAACAGATAGTCCAGTCTCTGAAGATAAGTCTTTAATATAATTTATTTGTTAGATTAATTAACTCCTTTATTTTGAGCTTGTTTTCCTCGCAACGAAATGATTTTGGACGCCCAGTATGCTGATCATCGTTTACCTTTTCCCGACCTTTTTGGAAGCGTGAAAATCATTCAAAAGTTCTTGAACGGGATAAAGCTGCATCGCCAAAAGCTTCTTCAATCAATTCATACGTCTCAGTAGCACTTTTTTCAATTAAAAAAAAAAACTTAATGCAGATTCTCTGCTCTTCGAAAATGGCCATTTTAAAATTAGAAATGCGAACCTTACAAGGAAGTTGTTTTGTTCTATTTTTAGATCGGCGCGTGCGCCACGAGACTCGTGCTTTCAGTCAGGTGTGGTCGAATGTCCAATATTCAACTCTGTAAAAAAATATTTTCTCTAGCTTTTTTATTTATTTTATTTTTTAACCAGTCCTGGAAATTAATGAACGCACCTTGTTTATTACAGTAAACTTTATTGAAGATACACGAGATAACCAAGTGTGAACAAAATTGCCTTTGTCTCCTTCAAAAAAAAAAGGACGATCAGCTACCTTAAAATATGAAATTTCCTTAAGTTTTGTCCATGAGTGTATATATATATAATAATGAACTAGATAGATATAAAATGAAAGGAATCAAAAGCACGAATGTTTCTTTTATATATAATACAAATTTCTACTGCCCTTACTTCAATGAAAAAATATATTGGAAGGGCTTGGCTCATCAATGGTGAACCCTCCCAGCGGTTTCGCCAATTTAATCCACCAGACAGCTTCTCAGAGCGCTAATACTGTATTGGACGATAACAATTGTTCCGCCTTCTAGATACTGTATTGGACGATGACAATTGTTCCGCCTTCTACATGCTATCAGGTTAGCATTCTAAGGCACTACTGTATTGGACGATTCTACTTATATATGCAACACTGAAGGATGGAATCTCAGAAATGGTTTCCAAGAAAACTATGGACATAAGCTTATAGGACAGTAGAATTACATTCAAATATTTGCATCGAGCAATGCTCTTCCGCAAACAATAAAGACATGTCAATTAAACATATATTAACACAAAGCAATAACGCGCCATCTATGCATATAAAATGAAAGGATTTAAAAGCGCGAATGTTTCTTTTATACAAAATACAAACTTCTACTGTCCTTACTACGATGAAAAATATATTGGGAGGGCTTGGCTCATCAGTGGTGAACCCTCCCAGCGGTTTCGCCAATTTAATCCACCAGACCGCTTCTCAGAGCTCTAATACTGTATTGGACGATTCTACTTATATATGCTGGGAGGGTTCACCACTGATGAGCCAAGCCCTCCCAATATATTTTTTCATCGCAGTAAGGACAGTAGAAGTTTATATCATGTACAGAAATCCCTCGTTAAGACGAACTCAACGGGAGAACGAAATACCCTTTTCGTCTTAAAAGAATATATACCGAATTCGTATTAGACGAATTAAATTCGTGGTATCCGGGGGTTGTACTTATGTACTACTGATGAGTAAGAAAACTACATTTCTGAGGAATAACGAAAATAAATTTATTTGAAAACAATATTAATGAAAATATTTTATAATTTTAAGGAACAACAATTATGTATATGTATGTACATAAAGTATTTTATTTTAAAAGACAATATGGATAATATAATCACAATGTAAGGCAATAACATGAGAATATAAGTTTATTTTAAAACACAAATAAAAAAGAACAACAAAAGAAACAACTTACATAATATACTTGGTACATACAATGTTTATGTGTATGCAGCATATGCAGTATGCATAGAGTATCCTATATCTGGGTTTTCTCTGCAGGCTTCAGAAAGTCTGTTATAGTTTTTTGGTGGTATTTGATTGGGCACTGTTTCAGACACTCCCTTCTTATTTTATCCAGGTCATCTTCAAAATGAACATCAATATCCGCAGAGGTTTTGGATAGCTTCTGGAGGGTTTCGAGGGCCGGATTACTTCCCCTCTAGTAGGCATCATTATCTCGTCTTTCACCTCATCGTCTTCTGTTTCTTCTTCTTCTTTCTTCTTTTCTTCTAATTCGGGTGAACCGCAAATTTCCAACCCTTCATCCAGGGCAACATACTCCAGGAAAGTCAAAGTCTCAGCTGGGTTTGTAGCTGAAAGGAGTTTGGTCCATTCTTCAGGCTCATCAAGTATTGTTTCTGGAAGTAAAAACGAATCAGCTGTTTTTTCCACACCCAATGAGACACTTATTTCTTTAGCCTTTTCTTTGACAAGTGCGCCGGATACAGGAATATTATTTTGTCTACTTTTTTTAAAACCATTTTAAAAGCTCATCTTCCACGTCTTGATGGGATGCTTTTCGAAGTCGTTTTGAAGAGCTTGAAGACCCTGAGGCAACAGCCGCATCTATTTTTTCTTTGTTTTTTAGAATGGTTGATAATGTGGATTTCGCAATTTGAAAATTTTCGGCAATTTGCGACTTAGATAACACTCCACGTGCAACTTCGTCCAAAAATTTCCTTTTTAAGGCAAGATCATGGCGCTTTTTATATTTAATATTTTTAAATATATGTTTTGTATAAAAATAAGAATAATATAATATTCTGTGAAATTCCATGAAAGCGTGCGCTCCTTGGCTGCTGGCTGGCAGGGGTCACCATGGCCCCTACATTTATCAGTCGAAAAAAACAGCAATACTGGCACAATAGAGTCGAAATTTTCCACTGATTGAGTACATGGAACGACCCCAAGGGGATGGTTTCATAGAAAATGAGTCATCACAACAAACAAAGGACGAATGTTTACACAAAAGACAAAGAGAGCCAATACTTGATATCAACGGCGTTTTTGTTGTTTTAATAGTTTATTGTTTTACTTATAACTCGCCTTTAAAAACATATTAGAATTCGTTTTAACCGATTGATTAGTTCTGCTGGGGGCTAAATTTAATTCGTATTTCGTCATAACCGAATATTTCGTCTTAACCGGCAAAATCTCTTTGGAAAGCATTGAAATTTAACGGGGGAAAAGAAACGTTTCGCGCAAACCGAGAGTTCGTATAATCCGAGTTCGTGATAACGAGGGATTACTGTATTAAAGAAACATTCGTGCTTTTAATTCCTTTCATTTTATATGTATAGATGGCGCGTTATTGCTCTGTGTAAACTAGATAGATATTTGTTAATCATTTATGGTATTTGAAATATATTTCTCTATTTATAATAAACTATTTAGCTTGAGTTGTCTTTTTAAAAATAAACCTAATTTCTTCTGTTCTTATTGGAATCAATATAATTTGAGATGTGGTTCCCCGTTGATGAGCCAGGCCCTCCTTATATCTTTTCTGTTGTTGTCGTGTCCAATGAAGAGCCTCAGATGTCTCCATACATTTCTATCACAGCAGTCGCAATGTCCACTATCTTGGGTGTATGAAGCTGCTGCTCTGGGTCCATGTCAATTTTCTGCAAGGCTTCAGCCATTGCTGGGCATGAGAATATGTGGGTAGGTGTTAGTAGTATTCTTCTTCTTCCTTCTTATCTCCACCCAATCATATTAGGGTATCAAGTTGTGACCCTTGATGGTGTCTGTTTGACAACCATCATGACTGGGTGAAGTAGAATGCGTCTGCCTTTGTCATTAAGACTGGGAGCACTACTCAGTGACAGGCCGACTTAGCTCCAAAAGAAATGAGGAACAGACGCCATGTGCAGCTACTCCTAACATGGAGTACAAACGCTGCTCATCCTGTATCCCCGGATTAGGAGCCCTTACAGGGTACTATCAGCCGGGCCAGCTGAACCCAGGTTTTTTCAGCGAGCTTGTTACTGCTCCCCCTCCTCCTCCTTTTTCATCCGGGCTTGAGACCGGTAAAGGCGGAGTTGGTGTTAGTAGTGATATTCGACCAAATTCCGGTCCATTTCCAAGGTGACTAACGTGGCAACGGCACCCATTTTCCAATGAAGAGCGAAACCTTATATCTTTCCAACGCATTATTGACAGTAGAAAGCATTTTTATTCGAAAAAGAAATCGAGCTAAATAGTTTCGTTTATGATTTAAAAATCTCTGTTTTTTACATTAACTTTATATTATAATAGAGGATACCTCTGGTCAACGCGGAATTCCTAGTTCTTTAAAATAAAAGACACTTCTCCAGAGAAGTTTTAACTTTTTCGATATTTCGACCTAAATTTTCTGTCACCTCAGGTAAAAGTAAAAGTAGAAAAACCTTTTTGGTAAGGTCTTACTTTATGATACATTAGCGCGCCATCTGTTATCAAATTCGAAACTATTATAGACGCGTATGATTATTTTAAAAATAAAACAATTTCTACTGTCCTTACTGCAATGAATTTCCATTGTTCCATCCACACGCGTCTATAATAGTTTCGAATTTTGAAGGCCTTACCTCCTCAAAATGACACCACGAGTATTAAAATGACCTATATCGACCAAATAGAAAATGTTTAAAGAAAAATCAGTTAGTTTGTGTGTTTCTAATGTTTCTTTACTCTAATTTTGATATTGGGATATATATGTTTTTTATTTGCACATATGTTTGTCTTTTTTGTAAATATATTGCACACATTAAGCCTTATTATCTTTTTAAAATCCTTAAACCTTAACTGGACGGGT
Organism: Cordylochernes scorpioides; assembly: GCA_030710605.1. Classification (NCBI taxonomy): domain Eukaryota; kingdom Metazoa; phylum Arthropoda; class Arachnida; order Pseudoscorpiones; family Chernetidae; genus Cordylochernes; species Cordylochernes scorpioides. The sequence goes on along the minus strand of CP092873.1, from coordinate 12,798,290 downwards.
TGGGTAGATTCCGCCCATGCATAAATTTAATATAGGAAAAAAATATTTTTTTCGTTTACTGAGAGCTAACAGCTTTGATGTATTCTAATTTTACAGTGATACAAACAATTTCCATTCATCGTTTAAAAATATAAGTTTTGGGAGGGCGGTTAAATTTGCATGTGTGGGCGGATTCCGCCCATGCCGTCCAGAAGCGTGAGAATTTTTCATGTTAGGGTTATAGCTGATTGCTCATTCTCGAGTCGCTTTCTTCCGCTATTTTTAGCTTCCATTCATAAAATAAGACTTATTTCTTTGGCTAAGTAGAATTTATTCTTTTAGATTAAAAAAAAAACAACTTCCTTAATTTTTTTTTATCAAGGTAAGACTTTTTATTTTTGAAATTCTATTTATAATGGAAGACGAAATTTTGAATAAGAATTTTGATGATGATTCTGAAACTGAAAATTATTCATTGAACGAATCTTCAGATGTCAGTACAGATGAGGAATGTGATTCAATTCTTACCACTGTTCAAATGTCTTCAAGTAATTGTTTCATTGGGAAAAATGGCTATAAGTGGAACAAGAATCATGCAATAATTGGAAGATCCCGTTCTCATAACATAATTACACACTTACCTGGTCTGAAAGGCCCTGCTAAACCGAAGCCAAATTGTGGCATAGATATATTCAACTTATTTTTTACTGCCGCAATTATAAAACAAATATCTGAATTTACAAATGCAAAAATTGAAGAATTTCGCCAAAGAATTTCAGATTTGACCAAAAGTACTTACTCAAATTTTACAAGTGAAATAGAAATAAGAGCATTCTTAGGTTTGTTGTATCTAGCTGGAGTTTACAAATCAGGTCATGAAAATGTAGAATCTTTGTTTGCCTCAGATGGAACAGGCCGTAACATTTTTCGCTCTGTAATGAGTGTGAAGCGTTTCCTTTTTCTATTACTTTGTATTAGATTTGATAATTTCAAGACAAGATGCAAAGAAGATAGACTCTCACCCATAAGAGATATTTTCCAAACCATTATTGAAAAATTTCAAAGTTGTTATACACCTGCTGAATACCTTACTGTTGACGAAATGCTTGTAGGGTTTCGGGGAAAATGTCCATTCAAAATTTATATACCCTCAAAACCTAATAAATATGGGATAAAAATAGTGATACTAGCAGACTCAAGAACACATTATATGTATAATGCAATGGTATATACAGGAAAATCTAAAACTCCAAAGTCAAAAGAACTATCCCTGCCAACCCAAATAGTTTTAGATATTAGTCGACCACTTTGGAAGAGTAATAGAAATATTACAGCAGACAACTGGTTTACTTCGATATAATTAGTTGATAAGTTGAAAGAACATGGCCTTACATATTTAGGAACGATGAGAAAGAACAAACCTCAGATTCCACCACAATTCCAACCGCATCCTAAAAGAGAATCAGGAACATCTATTTTTGGTTTCTCTGGAACAAAAACTTTAGTCTCCTATGTTCCCAAAAAAAGAAAATCAGTAATCCTTATATCTTCGATGCATCATGACAATAAATGTGATGAAACAACAGGAAAACCTGACATTATAATGAATTATAATCTAACAAAAGGAGGTGCAGATACCATTGACCAAATGGTCTCTAATTTTTCTACCTCTCGTCGATCCAGAAGATGGCCTTTGGCACTTTTTTATGCCCTCTTAGATATCACAGCTCTGAATTCTTACATCATCTTCAACTATCAGATTGATAAAAAGGATCAAAAAGAAAGAAGTACCTTTATTGTTGATCTTGGGAGATCCTTGATTGATGAACACCTGGCCACACGTAATCTAAATTCCCTCCCGCTGGAATTACAGACGACAATAAAAAAATTCAAAAATAATGATGGTTCAAATACATCAAGAGGATCTACGATGCCACAAGAATCTGATACTCCAAAAAGGTGCTACAAATGTCCATCAAAAAATGCAGGTAAAGTGAAAACCTTATGCTCTGTATGTCAACTAAGCGTCTGTTAAAAACATTTCTTAATTATTTGTGAAAACTGTAAATAGATTATATTTAGAATTTTTAGAAGTCAATATCTGTATATTAACATTTGTAATCATTAAATAATCTTTCAAATATTGATTTAATTCATTATTTAGCGCTTATTTCGTAAAGGTACATAAGTGGGTTGAATCTACCCACCCCGTCCAGTTACGTAAGAAAAAATCACCCGTCCAGTTAAGGGTTAATTATTACCTATAATGTGAAGTTTTCATTTTTCAAGAGAATACTTTGAAATATATACTGGAATGTCAGTATAATATTTGAATAAAAACAATCTAAAATTTGAAATAAATACAGATGGTCATTTTCCCAGGAGAATATCGATCTATAAAATGAAAAACCAACTCAATTTTGACTTACAGAGTGAATAGCTTTTAATTAAAAAGGTATATATTGAATCAAAATATCATTTATTTTATCTGAATGATATTTTGATCCATTATATGCTTTTTTAATTACGGATTTATTTATGGATTGGTCTATTTTCACAAAAGGATGAATAATAGGCAAAAAATCTAGGCTCATCAGAAATCTCTCTCTATCTTGCGAATTTTAAATCCGATCACAACATTTTCAGTAAACATTTCCAAGAGTAGGAACTTGACGAATCCTTTAATCATCTTGATCCTACAAAACTCCTAGTCCAGATAACATTCCTGGCCTCACGTGTGAAAATCTAAGCTCCAATGCCAAACTAGAACTTTTAAACAATTTCAAATACAGTTATAGCTCGTCCACCTTGCCTATAAAATAGAAACATAGCCAGGCAAGTCCGAGAACTACCCAACCTGTTACAGACCTATCTCTTTGACTTCTATTCCATACAAAATAATGGAACACGTTATTATAAATATATTTACTTTTTTATATTCAAGTCAACAACCTACTTAGACCTTTATAGGAGCGCTTTTCAAAAAATGAAGGTACAAAGGATTCAATATTTTACTTTTTCAAAAAATCCAAAACAGCTTTCATCATAAATCTACAAAATCCAATATAACAGTCTTCATCGACCTTTCCTAAGCCTTCGACAGAATCTGGGGGGGAGAACATAATTCTCAAATTCGACAAAATTACGATAGAGAGAAGTATGCTGAGTTGGATCAGCAATTTCCTATCCTAACGCACCATACAGATTGATTTCAAAAAAATATATCAAAACTACTCATATTCACCAAGGTCTACCCCAAGGATCAATCCTAAGCCCTATTCTCTTCAATTTTTAACAAAATGAAGTATATGCCTTCATCAAACCACCAGCTAAAATTACCCTTTACGCGGATGATATAGTTATCTGGGTATCTAAAAACAACCTCTCCATTGCAGAACACTCTCTGAATAAAGCCATGAAAAATCTGCAAAAGGTAACCCAGAAACTGAAATTATCCGTTAAAATCAGAAAGTCTGAAATTGGCTCTTTACCATCAACAATCACCTTCGCTACTGGACCCCAAATATTTCATTGAACAATTCAATAATCCAATATTCAGATTCTCCAATATATCTTGGTGTCACACATGACCCTGTTCTTATCTATAAAAAGAACATATTAACATCTTGATACACAATCTGCTTTTCACATGTGTAGACATGTGGTGCACTTAGAGTAAAAACAGTCACTAACTTCTCTACCCAATAAAATCATCAGCGGGCTTCGAGGATTCTGCCCAAATAACATTGCTGAACTTGAATCCAACCTTCTTTCCCTGCGCCTTAGAGAAAAATATGTTTCTCAAAATTCATATTTAAAAAGATTTATTTTTCCAAAAACACCTTAATGGAGATTTAAATCGAAATTGGGATCAAATTAAGGACTCAAACGCCCTACTCCTTTCAACATATATATATATGACTCCCAATTCTCATATTTTAAATATTTCAATCAGTCCTAAACACAAAGCATTTTACCCTTTACGCAGAACTCGCAACAAACTCACCTGTACCCCTCATCTACCAGCCAATCTCCACAGATAGAAACTCAGCCAGAATTACTTAAAATTCTTGGCCTTTAAATCAGTAAGTAAATATCACCCTCTTTAACGTCACAATATACACTGCTGGTAGCCAACTTGACACTGAACTGATAGGCAGTGGTATTGCTATTAACAAAGATAAAATCCTTGAATAATTCTCCCCTTTTCACCCTAGACACCTTTCGGTTTACACATCAGAACTCTCTACAATAGGCATTGCTCTGAATAATAGCAAAATTAATTCTTCAAGCAAAATAATAATATACTCAGACTCAAGAGAAGCCATTTATAACCTTCTAACTTGTTTCTACATACAAGAACCTCATCTCAAGAGCATTGATAAGTCTGTAAACCGACATCCAGCCAAAATCTCTGTCACAGGTGCAATGGATTCCAGATCATTTTGAATTCCTGGAAATGAACTGGCAGACTCTTTGGCAAAATCTAGAGCTCTTGGCCTCCCCGAAGACAGAAAATCAACCTCATCTAACAATAAAAGTATGACGAATCTAAAGTTTTGCGGAGGAGCCTCTTTTATTATACTTTTGCAAGCTTTCGAACCTTTCGGTTCTTCCACAGGCGTGGCTAGTATGACTACACTAACAGGGTATAAGCGCGCTTGAGCCATTATATACAACATATAAATTTACATGCGGAGTGATATTTCAAACGTAATAAAATAGAAATAGGAACTATGACTATAAAAATAAAACTATGTAAATGAACTTATAGATTTTTAAAATTTAGATGAAATTATGGCAAAAACTTTTAAATGCGATAAAGGTTAAGTAAAATAATGATATTCACTGTATGTAAGCCGTGTGACACTTTAAAATTTCGTAACATTTAAAACCAGTAAAATTTTAAAACATCTCAACACAGAAAAACCAAGCTGGGGTCCACTCCTCCCGACCACACACCCGAGTGTATCACGGTGTAACTATTGAGATATTATATGGTATATTTCCGGAAGATCTATTTTCCTATTTATGCTGTTTGTTTGTGTTGATATGATGGATTCCAGTACCAATCTGTGCTGCTTATTGTTTATGTGCTGATATAGGATTTTAGGATGATCTAAGTTGAAGTTATGGCCTGTGTTTGAAATATGTTGGTATATAAGTGATTTCGGGTCTCTATTGTTTATGTTTCGTTTGTGTTCGGTGATTCTGATATACGCGGTTCTGCCAGTCTCCCCCACATAGGAGGCTGGGCAATCCTGGCAAGAAACCGCGTATACTGCTCCGGTGGAGTGGATGGGATTGTTGGGTGCGTCTGCTTTGGTGATAGGATTCCTGAGGAGGGCAGCAAGATTGGGAGGGCTGTTAAAATAAACCTGAATACCATATGGGCGAAGGATTCTGGAAATGGCAACAGAGAACGAGGAATATGGAAGATAGCAGACTGCTCTATAAGTCGTGGAGGTCCTCGGAGCAGTGGGATCAAACGTGTGTCTATCTATGAATTTTCTTGGGTATCCTGCAGTGGTTAGAAGGGTGGTAATTCTGTTTTTTTCTATGGCTTTGAATATAGGCAATGAGCAATGCGTATGTATTCTTTTGGTTAAAGTCCTGACTGTATTTACTTTATAGGCTACCGGGCTATTGGAGGAGAAATGGGTGTATAGGGGTGGGATATTCTTTTTGTAATAAACTGCTGTGTGCAATCTGTGTGGAGTGCGGATAATAAGGATGTCCAGAAATGCAGACGCACCCAACAATCCCATCCACTCCACCGGAGCAGTATACGCGGTTTCTTGCCAGGATTGCCCAGCCTCCTATGTGGGGGAGACTGGCAGAACCGCGTATATCAGAATCACCGAACACAAACGAAACATAAACAATAGAGACCCGAAATCACTTATATACCAACATATTTCAAACACAGGCCATAACTTCAACTTAGATCATCATAAAATCCTATATCAGCACATAAACAATAAGCAGCACAGATTGGTACTGGAATCCATCATATCAACACAAACAAACAGCATAAATAGTGATGTATATTTCGTATGACTAGTCAATATTATATTTAATTTTGAATATTGACCGGTCAAATATAATTATTTGATTTATCATCATCTCCTGATATTTTATAGTTTTCTGGTTGGCGGTAAAAAAATGACCGCGTTTTTCTTTTGGTAAACTTTTTATATAATTAAGTTGTTTATTATTAACTGCTGTATTAAATGTAATACTGAAATAAATAATTTATTAATCCTAAGGAATGTTATCTAAATGAATACAAGAATAGAAGCATAAAGGTGAGTTGGAATAATTTGCTTAAAGAACGACGAGGTAATTTTAAATACACAACAGTAAATTGGCGACGAGCACGGGATATTCCAATTGAAGATAAGTAAACAAATTAGGGATCTTCCCATTAAAGATAAGTAAACAAATTAGTTCAAAATGTCTCTTTTTTACAATTGAAAAATTTGAAGAGACTACAGAAAGTTGGGAAAGATACACCGAAAGATTGGAATATTTTTTTGAGGCAAATAACATTGATCAAAATAAAAAGAAAGCTATTTTCTTGACCTTGCTAACACCAACTGTGTACAACCTTTTATATGATCTTTGCATACCAAAAAAATTATCTGATGTAGAAAATACTTACCCAGTTCTAGTGAGCAAATTAAAAAACCATTTCAACCCCACCCCATCTGCTATCGTTGAACGTTCAAAGTTTTCAAATAGAGCAAGGAGGCCAGGTGAAAAAATTTCAATATACATTGCTGAATTAAAGAAGATGGCTGAATATTGCAAATTTGGGTCTACGATAGATGAAGCTATCCGTGATAGACTAATAGCTGGAATCGAGGATGACAACATTCAAAGAAAACTGTTAGGGGAAGGTGATAGTTTGACCTTGCATAGAGCTATTGAAATTGCTCTTGCTTTAGAAGCAGCAGCACAAGATGCAAAAGATTTACAAAGTCAAAGAAATCCAGAGGTTGTTATGAAAATTAAGCAAGGCAATTGGAGGTTAAAGCCATCTACTACAGGAAAGTTTACCAGGTCAGAAAGCTATACATGCATAAGATGTGGAGCTAAGGATCATAAGCAAGATAAATGCCCTCATCTGAAAGCCAAATGTTTCAACTGTGGTAAAATTGGACATTTGGGGAGAAGTTGTCTAAAAAGAAAGCCACAACGCAATTATACTGCAAATAAGGATGGAAATAAAGTACACGCTATCGCAGAGACGGAAATCAGCAGTCAAATCTTCAAAATCGTAAATTTATGGAGAACAACCGATCCAATTAAGATTGAAGTACAAATCAATGATAAGATACTGTCATTTGAATATGATACCGGTTCTGCCTACAGCCTCATATCCGAATCCACTCGAAGGTTCTTTAGACTACCTAATCCATGTCCTGCCGATCCATTAAGAGTTAAGTTGGCAACCTACAGTGGCCAACCCTTGCCAGTGTTAGGTACATTGGATGTGCCCGTACAATACCAGAATAGTACTCAGACCCTACCACTGATGGTTGTTGGAGGTGAAGGTCCTAGCCTTTGTGGTCGGAATTGGATGGAAGCATTGGGAATACTACCAACCCAGCCATACAAGGTTGACATGATTAAATTACCCTGCTATCATCCTTCTTCAGAACCTGTGGAAATGGTATTATTGATGGACGCTTTAGACAGTTCACCAGTTACATCTGATGATATTCGGAAAAGCTTACCAGGAGATCCTGTTTTAAGACAAGCCTTGAATTATACTCTTCAAGGTTGGAGTGAAGAGACACCAAAGGAAATAGAACTCATGCCTTACTGGAGCCGTAGATGTGAGCTGGGAGCCTGTGAGGGTCTGTTGTTCTGGGGAAATCGTGTCATCATTCCTACAAATTTAAGAGCCAAAATGTTGGATGAATTACATAATAGTCATCAAGGCATTGTTGGTTTAAAAAGTGTCGCCCGAACTTTGTTTTGGTGGCCTGGTTTGGACAAGGATATTGAAGAGACCGTTAGACGGTGTAACTGCTGCCAAAGCCATGCCAGCATGCCACCCCGAACTACACCAGTCAATTGGCCGCCCACCAACCAACCCTGGGATAGAGTTCATATTGATCATCTGGGGCCATTTGAACAAAACCTGTACCTGATTGTAGTGGACGCTTGTACCAAGTGGATAGAAGCCATTCCTGTTCCTAACACTTCCACCAGAGAAACCATCGAACAACTACGCTGTCTATTTGCCAGGTTTGGCATTCCAAGAACACTAGTATCTGATAATGGTACCGGATTCACTTCCGAAGAATTCAGACAGTTCATGACCAGAAATGGTATCCGTCACCTACGGACTGCACCCTTCCACCCAAGTTCCAATGGCTTAGCTGAACGTGCCGTGCAAACCATTAAAACTGGTCTTAAGAAAGTACAACAAGGAAGCATATCTCAACGCCTAGCTGAGATACTTTTGGGGTATAGAAGGACCCCCATAGCCAGCATCGGAAAGTCTCCTTCCGAAATGATGTTTGGCCGTAACATTCGGAGTCGCTTGGATCTGATTTTACCAAATCCTGGTAAATCGGAGGAACCAGGCTTTAAGGTAGGAGAGTCGGTTTGGTACCGAACTTACAAATCAGAGCCAAAATGGAACCAAGCGAGCATCCAAAACACTACGGGAAACCGTCTAGTGACTTTACAAACAGCCGGAGGACAAGCTAGAAGGCATTGGGACCAAGTGCGGAGATCTCACATTCCTGACAAGAGAGGTGAAGCTACCGAAGACCACGCCGGAGTCTCCGAGCCTGATCTCAACACCGAGTCAGAAGAACTGATTCCTCAACACCAGGAAGTGACATCGGAGCCGCAGTCTTCTACTGAACCAGCCCAGAGTCCCCGGACTAGTACACCACCGGATCCTAAATCCCCTCCAGTGATTCCCCTCCGGAGATCTAGTAGGATCCGAAGACCACCTACGAGATTGAACCTGTGAAGAGTTCCGCTCTTCCGAAGAGGAGAGGAAATGATGTATATTTCGTATGACTAGTCAATATTATATTTAATTTTGAATATTGACCGGTCAAATATAATTATTTGATTTATCATCATCTCCTGATATTTTATAGTTTTCTGGTTGGCGGTAAAAAAATGACCGCGTTTTTCTTTTGGTAAACTTTTTATATAATTAAGTTGTTTATTATTAACTGCTGTATTAAATGTAATACTGAAATAAATAATTTATTAATCCTAAGGAATGTTATCTAAATGAATACAAGAATAGAAGCATAAAGGTGAGTTGGAATAATTTGCTTAAAGAACGACGAGGTAATTTTAAATACACAACAAATAGGAAAATAGATCTTCCGGAAATATACCATAAAATATCTCAATAGTTACACCGTGATACACTCGGGTGTGTGGTCGGGAGGAGTGGACCCCAGCTTGGTTTTTCTGTGTTGAGATGTTTTAAAATTTTACTGGTTTTAAATGTTACGAAATTTTAAAGTGTCACACGGCTTACATACAGTGAATATCATTATTTTACTTAACTTTTATCGCATTTAAAAGTTTTTGCCATAATTTCATCTAAATTTTAAAAATCTATAAGTTCATTTACATAGTTTTATTTTTATAGTCATAGTTCCTATTTCTATTTTATTACGTTTGAAATATCACTCCGCATGTAAATTTATATGTTGTATATAATGGCTCAAGCGCGCTTATACCCTGTTAGTGTAGTCATACTAGCCACGCCTGTGGAAGAACCGAAAGGTTCGAAAGCTTGCAAAAGTATAATAAAAGAGGCTCCTCCGCAAAACTTTAGATTCGTCATACTTTTATACTAATTATACGGAGTTTACCTGTAGAATCTCATCTAACAATGTATATCAATGCAGTAAGTTCTGCAGAGATTATTTTTGGTAATATTGCCACTTAGTACTCAGTTTTGGCCTATTTTGTAAATCATTACACCCACATGATGTTACGTCAGCACTTTATTTGGAAATATTTTGTTTATATATCTTTCTCAGTCTGTTTTGCTGATGTTTCTGAAAGTTTCAGATAGTTTTATTGTTTTAAAAAATCAGCTTTTCTCTCTTATCTTTTTATATTCCTATATTTATCGTTATATGGTCTTATTTATTCGTATTTATTCAATTTTGTAATTAACCATATACAATCTTATATATATTCTTATATGAACATTGTAATAAATCAGTTTCAATCTCTCTTTCTCTCTCTTATCTAATGATTACTCGTTCTGGTCTCATTTACATTCTAGATATAGAGATTGATTGAATGTTAACGTAAAGCCAATATCTCATGACGGGGGGATGAATATATATCATTAGAAACATAAATACCGAAATTTATTACAAAATTTCTCGATATTCTACTATACATGTCTAGACACAAGATAATAAGACCAAAACCAAATAAATAAATAGTGTGTGACGTTTCAGTAACAGCGTTGTTACCATCTTCAGACAAAAGTACTGAATGTACTTTTGTACATTTGTTTGAAGATGGTAACAACGCTGTTACCGAAACGTCACACACTATTTATTTATTTGGATTTGGTCTTATTAACTTGTGTTTATAATCTATAATCCAAATTGTTCCTTATCATATACACGTCTAGAATTTGCACAACAACATGTTTCTCGTATTCCAATTTGGTATGATTGTAGAATAGGAAGAATACACACAACATAAATCTTTACTTTCAATATTTCTTTATTAAAACACGGCAACAAAATGTGACAAAGTTGTGCTACAGCGGCATTCCTAGTGTTACAAGGCTGTACACGACTGTACATGAGAAGCAATTGTACAAAATAAGAAAGCTTCTGTGAGTGGGAACTTCTATACCACAGCCGTAGTAGTGTAGGAATACGAATAGGAAGCGTACAGGCTGTACAGAATGGAGGAGGAATTCGTCAGAGTCGAGCTGAATGGTTAAAAGACAGAGAATAATAACCATAAAACATTATAAAAATAGATGAAATTATAATAAGTTAGTTATAGGTTGATTATAAACTGATCTTTGTTATAAACAGATATTGAGAGTGATGAAGAATTTGTGAGCAGAGAGTTCAAATATGATATCCTCCGTTTTCTGTACAAGTTGTCTGAGGCTGCTGGAATCCAGCTCGAGTAGTGTTGACTTCAGGCTTCACCTGAACATGCTCATAGAAGCGGCTGCAGCTGCTGAGTGCTCCAGGGCCCTACGGCGAAGAGATGCTAGGGATGTGCCCCTCCAGAGATCATCTCCTCCCATACAGGATGTAGGTGGACCCCCTTGAGGGGCTTGTGGAGGTGGGGGCGCTACGTTAGGAGGGGGCTGCGCTGTGAAGGAGCAGTATGGCGGCTGGTATACTGTGGAGGAAGATACCGCGGGCCCTTGTCGTGGTAAGGGGGGCGGTGGGGGTGGGGGACCCCATCTAGGCTCGGGGCCCCCTCCAAAAATACCTCCATCCCCCATCGGTGGAAATGGTGTCAGACTGTGAGGCGGTAGGATTGTTCCTGGACTACGGAAAACACTGTTGGCCTTCTTGCGCTTTTTCCATTTGGCACGGCGGTTCTGGAACCAAACCTGCGCACACCGCAAGTATGGGTTAGTAGGGGAAATATGTATAGTTTTATTCTCAATAATACCACATGTACTGTAATATACCGTCAGAAATCCTCAAATCCCTCATACCCAAACATAAGAACAGTATCAACAGGAGACATCCCGAATAATCCAGTCATACTCCAAATCAAGATTAAATAGCTATCATTTAATATATCTCGTCCTCCCCGTGCTCACTCTTAATTGTTATCCGTTGAAGAGTCGACCTCGAAAACTCTCGCTGTTTTCAATAAAGAGACTTATTGTGTAAGATAATAAAATATTTTAAAATAGTAAAGCGTAATTTTCCTATATTTGAATATCACATGTGTAAATATATGTGTATATTGGTTAAATTGATATTTTTAACGTGAATACGAGTGACAAAAGTTACTATTACGGGTTAACACGCGAAGTTACAATAAACTATGGCCTACCGTAAGAGTAACTAACACACAGAAAAGCGTACAACGCGTACAACAGCAACAATAAAAAGGAACAAAAATAAAACTTAAGATTTGCTATATAAAACCAAAACAGTACTTATCCTTTATTGTAGCGTTGGTAGGGATCGGACCGGGGTCACACAGGTATGCGAGGAGATCACCAGACACGGAGAAAGCACGCAGAGAACACTTTAAGTGTCTCCACACGATAATCCTCCACACTCCTCCCTCGCAATACCATAGCCCCCTTATATATACAAACATGGCCACATTCGTCCAATGAGAAGGCGGGGGAGATTGGCTCACTATCAAACGAAAACAAATTCCTTCCCACTAAAATTTGAGATAAGATTTTTTAAAAAGGTGCAAATATTTGTCAATATAATTTGACAGGAGAAGGACCCTTCGTCGTTGGAGAACTTTCCGGACTGCACATAATTGTACATTTGTTTATATTGTCACTGAAAACTTATTGTAAATTCACTCTGTTGTTAGTTTATCAACTAATATATTTGGCCACGTTCCTCACCATTCTTGAGGATCATCAATTAATTAAAATCTCCTGGACATTATTTCTATGAAAAATAGAGACTTCGGCTAGTTAGAGTTTTTATTTTTATTTTCTCAACGTTTCGACAAAAACACTCTAACTAGCCCAAGTGTCCATTTTTCATAGAAATATGAATGTCGGCCAGGCAGCCTCTACCTCCTGGACATTAATTAAACAATTTAAAAAAGGATTCCAGAGATGAGTTTCTTTTCATCATAAAATTATCTCAAACTTTCGGGCCTCTTTGCTATTCACTTGTAAAAGCAACAACAACAACAATAGCCTTTATTGGGCACACGTGCCATACAGGATTCCCCCGGTAGGACAAAATAAATAAATAACAAATTAGCATCATAGTTATATACAAATATTGGGTATTGACCTCGACCAATTATCGAGTTGGATCCGGTGTCTGTGCTAAATATTTTGATTGAGCTGATTTCCAGTATTTATAAAAAGCGAATGCAAAGGGTCTGGATTTTACGACTTTTGCCATTAAAACATTTATACTAAACGCACTTGTATTTATATTAAACGCACTTGTAAAAGATTATCACGTTTGGCATTCTATAGATTTTGTTAATAAATTATTCTAACTTAATTTTTTAAATACTTATCTTCTCTACCATGACAATGGTATCTCCCACCTACCCCCCGATTTACACAGTACTTTTTTTACACGTTTTCGCTTTTACACGGTTTTCTAAATAAGTTTTTTTTTATTTTTATCGCCCTATACTAAATGCTACTGTGATTGAACATATGCTCTGTGTACACATCTCACGAGGAATCCCGAGCTTATGTGCTGATTACATATTTTAACCTGTCAATGCATTTTATTTTTATTTCTATGTACACCTATCCCCCAATTCACACGTTTTTCTCAGGAACGTATCTACCGTGTAAATCGGGGGATAGGTGTATTTCTCCTTCACTGTGTCTTTTAAATTGAAGTGTATACATTACTTTCAACGGTTGTCAATAAGATTGTTTAAAATATAAATTCAAGTAGACAATTTTATAAGTCACAATCAACAACAAGTCTTCAAAGATAAGTGTCTTCTTTTATTACCAACACTTCGAGATTTCAGGTATAACGAATCAACAAATTGAACAAAAATACCAAAATAAGTCTACAATGGATTCCATCACATGTGGGAGTCCCTGGAAATGAGGAGGCCGACAGATTGGCAAAGGAAGGAGCAGCTGGACATCCTGATGCGGTGAACTCCGAGACCTACCTTTCAGCAAGGGACCATGTTAACAAACTAAAACTACAACTGATAAGGAACCACAGAGATAATTTCCATCATTCTTGGTACCAAATAGAAAACCCCAAAAAACAGACCTTCCAACTAAACAGAAGGGAATCGACACAGTTGGCAAGATGGAAATCTGGTCACCTGCGTCCTCTAGTCTATAAAGAGGGAGCCAAAAGCTTCCCCATGTGCACTAAGTGCAAAACCGAAGAGGCCACTCGCCAACATATACTAAATTGTATTGGAAAGTACAAAGGATCCCTGTACAGAGAACCAAAAAGAGTTCTTGAACTTCTTTATGAGTACGACCTCCAAGATCTTGTCTAATTTAGACTAATAAAAGGATAAGTAAAAAAAAATGTATAACGACCTTTTTACAAGAATATCAAATATGAAATGTATCTTAGCTGTTCAATAGATTTATATATAAGTGATAATATATAAATCTATTGAACATCTAAGATACATTTCATATTCGATATTCCTGTAGAAAGGTCGTTATACTCTAAAGATTGAAGTGCTGATAATAAAAGAAGACATTTATCCTTGTAAAACGACATTTGAAAATTATCCCGCATGTGTTTCTTTTGAACGAAAAATAGATATTTATTTTAGGGAAAAATACGATTTTTCTAATCTTTGAAATGAAGTATGAAAGGATGAGAATTGTGAAAAGTAATGATAAACGGAAAAATAAAGTGTCAAGGGATGGGATTTTCGTTCAAAATAAACACATGCGGGATAATTTTCAAATGTCGTTCTACAATCATAAACCGCATTATATTGTTTATAGGATAGTGTTTAGTTATGCTTATAGGATAGTGTTAGGATATGATTATAGGATAGTGTATATATATGTTTATAGTGTAGCGATATATAAATTTGATCATTAAAAACTAATAAATATTTTGCTACAATTTATAATGAAAAGTCACCTTCGATCATCCTTCTGATTATTCTAACCTTCTTCCCATCCCTGGACACTTTATTTTTCCGTTTATCACTACTCTTCACAATTCATCCTTTCACACTTCATTCCTAAGGTTAGAAATAATTGTTATTTCTCCTTAAAATAAATTTCGATTTTTCGTTCAAAAGAAACACATGCGGAATAATGTTCAAATGTCGTTTTACAATCATAAGCCGCATTATATTGTATTATGAACATTTATCCTTGGAGATTTGTTGTTGATTGTGATCAAAAGATTCTAACCATTTAATTATTATAAATGTATTTTCATTTTTTTCTAAATTTATTCACACATAAAACAAGAGCTAGAGCTTATAATCAAAATAGTTTTCACATTTAAACCAACCTCATTGACTTCAGTCTTTTTTTTTTCTTATTCCTAGTACACGTAGTACAGGCCATGATAATCATGGTGGATAGAAGTTGACGACTGCTATTACTGTAAGTGCACCACATGTATACACATCTGAAAAGTAGTTCGACTTTGCACTTAGAAATATGCCAGAGCCCAGTTTGGTTACTTGCACTCGCTGGTGAGGTTGGACTTTTGCAAGATTCGGGGGCCATTGGAGCATTTTTTTATCACAAAAAAGTGTCCAATGCAGGAATCGAACCCGGGTCGTAGCGGTCGAAAACTAACGGTTTAGAACATCCTTCCATCGACCCCTTCAGTCTGAAGATGAAAAGGGTCAATCCTTTCTTCATTTGGAAATTTAACCTTGTAGAAATATTGATTATAACTAAATACAAGTATTTAGGGGTGCCATCTACAATCAATAAACAAAATTATAATGACGCAAATTTTATATTCAAAAGTAATTTTCTACTCTCTCTCTCTTAATTTCTCATAAATAGTGCGGACTGTGCACTTTCCTGTATTGACAGTATGTAAATAAAAATATGTTAATTGTCAATTGTTTCTCTCTCTCTCTCTTTCCCGGCTAGCCCTCCACGCCCTACCCCATACTGACCATCCTGCCTCGAGGCGTGCCACCTGTGCCGCCTATGGGTCCAGCGACAGGTCGCTGACCCACAGATATTGGAGTTGCCGAGCCGTGCGACCCCTGCTCCGGGAGGCGTTCGCCTCCTGCGAAGTGCCCCTGGATCTGCAGACCTGGCTGTTCGGCGTCGGCCTCCATCCCGAGGCAATAAATATCACAAGTGTGGCGAAGGCTACCATCTACAAGTACCATCTGGGTCTTGAGTTGGGCAATGCTAGCCATCTTATCGACCTGCCCACTCTGTGGGAAAGAACTCTCGCAGTCCACCGGTGGCGGAGTCTTTCTCGAGGTGGGCGACACCAATGACGACATGTATATATTTATATATATATATATATGTGTATATTTATCAATTATTTTTATCTATTTATTTCTATATTTATCATTATATAATATGATTTATTCGTATTTATTCAATTTTGTAATTAACCATATATAATCTTATATGAACATTGTAATAAATCAGTTTCAATCTCAATCTTTCTCACTCTGCTCTATGTGCTCTATTTACTATTGTATTCGGTGGTTCTGTGAGCTTATATTTTGTTCATTATTATTATTATTATTATATACGGTATGGAAAAACACCGGAGGTTACCTCTCAAGACAATATCCAAACTACGGAGCTAACAAAGAAAATAAAATACCAGCTACTGACGAGGGAAATGGCTCAAACCGAAAAAATGACCCTTAAAGTAGTGCCGATAGTCTTGACATGGGATGGAATAATACAAGAAAATAAGACCCAATCCAAATAATTTATTAGTATGTGACGTTTCGGGAACAGCATTGTCACCATTATCAGACAAAAGATTAAAACATACCTACCAATTATACCATGTTTTCTCCTGTAGAGGGGCGTCCGTGCCCGAAAGCTAGAGAACAATAAAAATTATAAAACTATTTTAGTGGCGTATTATTCTTTTTAAAATAAAACAATTTCTACTGTCCTTACTGCGATGAAAAAATTAAAGTGAGGGCCTTTTTTCATCGCAGTAAGGACAGTAGAAATTGTTTTATTTTAAAAAGAATAATACGCCACTAAAATAGTTTTATAATTTGATAACAGATGGCGCTCTAGTACATCATAACAATAAAAATGTTTTCAAAAAGACACTTTTCCCTGGAGGAATGATTGATTTTACTCAACTAATAAATTATTTGGATTAGGTCTTATTTTCTTGTATTATAGTCTATAATCCAAATTGTGCTATACCATGGGATGGAATAGTAACAAAATATAAAAAAACAATATAGGAAGTAAATAAACATAAAGAAAAAGAACTTTACATATATTCAATCCTTGGCCCTAAAAAAGACTATAGAAATTATCTCAACAGAAAAGAATAATTTACCTCACGATGAATCTTAGAAAAATACTAATAAATAAAAGTAAAACAGAAAAAATAGAGGTATCATAAAAAAAAGAAGTGAAATTTAAAAAGGCAAATATATGCTTGAACTGAATAGGGGAGCAATTTTAAGAAATATAAAGCCACAAAAAGCAAACAAAGGCCCCATTAATGAAGTATATTTAACAAATTTCTGGTCCAAAACTTGGACAAAGAATCAAGACCTCGACATTCCGGAATACCTCATCCAGAATATAGAGAAAACAAACAAACCTATCGAACAAATAGAAATAAGAAAAGAAGAATTTGAGGAAACATTGAAAAATTTGCTAAATTGGAAAGCAGGCGGTATGGAAAAAAATTACAATTTCTTTATTACAAAAAAGTAACCACGCTGCACGAAGAACCATATAAAGCCTTTTTTCAAGCTAATAAGGAATCCTGAGATAATTCCAGACTGGATATTTACTGCAAAAACCTTCTTGTTTCCTAAAGGTGGAGAGAACACTTCCAGAAACTACCGATATCTAAGAAGCTACGCTTATTTATGTACCTCTACAAGATCTATATGTTTATGTGTATAAGTTCCCTAAACATCCATAAGCTGCCTTCCTTGGTAAATGCAGAGTATATAAGAAAACCAACCTAATACAAATGTAGAACGGTCTGTGGATTATTTTGGCGAAACCGCTGAAATTTCGCTACTGATGAACAAAGCCCTCTCATTCAATAACTTTTATCATTGCAGTAAGGTCTGTAGAGATAATGTTCAATGATACATGTGAAAACAAAAACACATTACAAAAATAAATATTAAAAATGATGGCAATGGAAATTATGAATTAATAAACTTACCTCACGAGAAAGCTCTTTCCGACTTTAAATAGATTTTCAGGTTAAAAAATGAATAATAATCATTTATTAATTCATAATTTCCATCAATTTCAATATTTATTTTGGCAATGTGTTTTTTTTTTTCACATGTATCATTGAATATTATCTCTACAGACCTTACTGTAATGATAAAAGTTATAGAATGAGAGAGCTTTGTTCATCAGTAGCGAACTTTCAGCAGTTTCGCCAAAATAAACTATTGACCGTTCTACATTTGTATTAGGTTGGTTTTCTTATATACTCTGCATTTACCAAGGAAGGCAGCTTATGGATGTTTAGGGGACTTATACACATAAGCTTATAGATCTTGTAGGGCTGCATATATAATTACAAGTATTTGCATCGAGCAATGCTCATCTGCAAATATAGCTTATTATAAAATATTTATTATTTTATATTATTTTATATTATTATTATAAAATATTTATTATTTTATAATTTTTTCAAATTCTTACGAAAGTTGAATTGTAATTTCAATAATTATTAAATCTTAAATTGTGTCTATGCAATAAAATAATTTTATTTTCATACCATTTTCCATTAAAGACTATTACGATGCAGTAGCGCGCCATCTGTTATGAAAATTAGAAACTATTTTAGACATGTAAGATTATTTTTAAATATATTTTATGTATTTATAATTGTATGAAATTATACTGTCCTCAAAGCTTATGTCCATAGTTCATCTAAAATAGCCATTTCAATAGTCTAGCATCAGTATCACTATAAAAGGAAGATCGAAAAATACAATATAACCGCGGTATGGTAGATTAAACTGGCGAAACCGCCGGGAGTGTTCACCACTGATGAGCCATGCCCTCCCTTTATTTTTCCATTACAATAAGGGCAGTAGAAATTGTTTAATTTCAAAAAGAATCTTACGTGTCTAAAATAGTTTCTAATTTTCATTAAAGACTATAATGATAATGCGCTAGATTCCTCTCTAAAATACAGAATAAATAAGTCTTATACAAAATTATCTTATAAATATAACTTTAAAAAACTTATTTCTAATTTTTAAAGATAGAATATGATTAAAATTTCAATATTTATACTGTTAAAACTATTTCAGAGTATAATTTTCTTGCTTTATTTACATTTTCTCTCAAGCTTTCAGGTATTATAAACCTTTATACAGGAGTGTATGACCTCATATACTCCTGTAGAAACAGACCCTCCAACTAAACAGAAGGAAGTTGGCCAGATGGAAATCTGGTCACCTGCGCCCTCTAGTCTATAAAGAGGGAGCCAAAAGCTTCCCCATGTGCACTAGGTGCAAACCCGAAGAGGCCACTCCCCAACATATACTAAATTGTATTGGAAAGGACAAAGGATCCTTGTACAGAGAACCAAGAAGAGTTCTTGAACTTCTTTATGATCACGATCTCCAAGATCTTGTCTAATTACCCGAAAGCTCGAGAGAATGTATAAATAAAGCAAAGAAATCATCCTGTGAAAGAGTTTTTTTATTATTATTTATATATAACTAGCGAACCCGGCCACGCGTTGCTGTGGCTAAATTGTAATATGTTAAATTAACATTATACTAAACTATTCAGTACAGTAAAGTTTATATTCACTTATAAAGATAAAAATGTTTTAGCCGATCTAAAGCCCTACGGGATTGAGAATGGAACGTTACGTTAAAATTTGAAAGTGATTTTTATATATATATAGATAATATAGCCCTTCATTGTAATCATTGATTACAATCACTGCATTAATAAATGTCAGTGAACTCGTTTATATGTATTGTTTTTTTGTTTTCGAGATATTCTAATAGAACGTTCTCACATTTTCTGTAAAATATTTATATATGCACAAACACCGAATATAATCACTATGTCTTAATTTCGCTATAATTATTGTTATAAATATTATTCTAAAATAATTCGCCAGAAATCGTCCTGGTAGTATACTAAACAACTTCCCAAAGTTTCATGGCAAACATCTAAAATAAAATAATACTTTGCTACAATATTAAAAAGAGGGGGCCTTAGGTGTTTAAAATGTAAAATGTGCTCTAAATAGTATTACATAGAGCCTTCATAACAAACATATTTAAAATAAACCAATCAAAATATAAAAATGCTGTAAAAACAGACCTTGCTACAATAATATAAAAGAAATGAAAATAAAAAAAGACACCCACGCTGAGCCTCGAACCTAGGTTTGCTACAAATATTATTAAAAAATTGTTTATGTTAATTTTTATTTTAAAAAGCCTACATTTTAAATAAAATAATATTTTTAATAATTTGCTACAATAATATAAAAGAAATGAAAAAAAAAAAAACACCCACGCTGAGCCTCGAACCTAGGTTGCGGGGGTACGAAGCTGTGTACCTAACCTATAGGCTAAGCTTGACGTTACAAATAAGCTCATGCGAGGCTATTTCAGGCCATACGTCTGCCGCGAGGAGGCGCTGATTGCGAGTGAATTTACGTTTTATTGTAAATAAAAATGCAACGAAAGGTTATTTCTAAAGAGTAATTAGCCAGAAACCATCCCGGTAGTATACTAAACATCTTCCCAAAGTTTCATCACGATTGGTTGAGCGATGTAGAAGATTATCACTGACGAACGGACGGACGGACCAACGGACCAACAAACATCCATTTTTATATATATAGATTTGTAAGTTTTTTTTTTTTAAGTCGAACTGCTTTTCACATGTGTAGATATGTGATGCTATTAGAGTAAAATCAATCGCAAACTTCTATACACCATGTTTATCATGGTCTGTACCACGTGTACTAGGGATAAAAAATATATTTCAGAGAATTTTATCTTTCGAAATATTAATACTACTTGAATAAAAAAAGAGAGAGAACTTCCTAAAACAGAACTCACTGCCATTTAATTCAGTATTTTGGTTGTCCAATGCCTCTTTGAACTAAATATTAGAGCTAACTGATTAGCTGATTAATATCACGTGACAGTAAATAGCCAATTAGAACGTGAATAAAAAATTCAAAGTGTATTTAAGGAAAGGATCAAGATTATTATAAAAACTAATTTTATCATATCGTTAATATATTTATAAAACAGTTATCAACAGGTTTCTAGAGATGAAAAGAAACTCATCGCCATAAAAATAATACTTGTTATATTATTTTAATTTATATCAAGGAGATTCAAATCAAGTATATATCTAAATACAAACAATATATGAATACATTTAAATAACAAAGAGAAAGAACAAGAGCCAATAGAGAAGAGAGGAGAAGCACATGGTCAGATACATATATGGAACAGATGGCTCAAATATATATCTAAATACAAACAATAAATATATGAATACATTTAAATAATAAAGAGAAAGAACAAGACAATCTAGAGAGAAGAAGCACATAGTCAGATGCATATATGGAACAGATGGCTCAATTATATATCTAAATAGAAACAATAAATATATGAATACATTTAAATAACAAAGAACAAGAGCCAATAGAGAAGAGAGGAGAAGCACATGGTCAGATACATATATGGAACAGATGGCTCAAATATATATCTAAATACAAACAATAAATATATGAATACATTTAAATAATAAAGAGAAAGAACAAGACAATCTAGAGAGAAGAAGCACATAGTCAGATGCATATAGGGAACAGATGGCTCAATTATATATCTAAATACAAAGAATAAATATATATGAATACATTTAAATAACAAAGAGAAAGAACAAGAGAGAATCTAGAGAAGAGAGGAGAAGCACATGGTCAGATGCATATATGGAACAGATGGCTCAATTATATATCTAAATACAAACAATAAATATATGAATACATTTAAATAACAAAGAGAAAAAACTAGAATCTAGAGAAGAGAAGAGAAGCACATGGTCAGATGCATATATGGAACAGATGGCTCAATTATATATCTAAATACAAACAATAAATATATTAATACACTTAAATAACAAAGAGAAAGAACAAGAATCTAGAGAAGAGAGGAAGCACATGGTCAGATGCATATATGGAACAGATGGCTCCTGCATTTTTCCAGAAGTGACAGCCAAGCTAATGACGCGCAGTCGGAGGACAGATTAGTTTTTAATGGCGACACCAAAACCACATTAATAACAAATGCAGGATCGCTGTTGGAGGCAGCTCTAACGATCCTCTAGGGACCATGCGCCAAAAACGTCGCGACTTGGTAATTTATATAGCGGGCTGAGGACTCAAGGGACCATACAATCCGTACTGACATATCCCCCACCCGCTCCAGACATTAACACTGCCGGGATATGCCCAAATTGTCTCTTTTTTACCTCTTTGTTGACTATTTCATCCATTTGAAGCTATGCTATCTACTTATTTATTCCATTGGCTGTCATATCTTTGTATCTTTCCGATATGTCAGTTTTTTTAGGTTGAAATTGATTTTCTGGTTGTTTTTATTTCATTCTGTTATCTTTTTAGGTATAATATTTACATTACTTTAGGTCTGGTTATTATCAGATATTAAAACTGCCGGGATATGCTCAAATTATTCTTTTTTTTCTACCTCTTTGTTAACTATTCCATCCATTTGAAAATGCTTTTTACTTATTTATTCTTCCGGCTCTCATATCTTTGTAACTTTCTGATATGTCAGTTTTTTAGGTTGAAATTGATTTTCTGGTTGTTTTGTATTCCATTTTCTGTACTTTTTCAGGTCTGTTATTTGCTGATATTTTACGATTATTTACATTATATTAGGTCTGAATATTATCCGATACATTAATATATATATATATATATTTGTAACTTTCAAAATTTTACTGTTGTTTTTTCAGGTTGAAATTGATTCTCTGGTTGTTTTGTATTTCATTTTGTGATCATTTTAAGTATGATATTTACAGATATTCAAATTATATTAGGTATTAAAACTGCCGGGATATGCTCAAATTATCCTTTTCATTCTCTTTGTCGACTATTCCATCCATTTGAAGCAATACTATTTGCTAATTGGTTTCTTCAGCTGATATATCTTTGTGACCTTCCGATATGACACAGTTTTTTCAAGTATATATTTTGTATTTGTGTGTTGTTGTTTCATGTTTTCAGTTTGTTATATTTTAGGTCTGTTATTTATATTCACGAAGAAAACTTGAGGAAATTTCATATTTTAAGTATAAACCATTCCTTATTTGCTTATATAACGGCGGATTTCCCATATATGGAAATTGGAACGTTCTCCTTTGAAAATAATATATATATGTATATTATATAAAAATGAAATTAAAATGAGATTTTCTGTTGATTTTGGAATTGTTGTGATTATCTTGATTTTGGTTATCTTGAGAATAAAGCTATGGTGGTGCAGTCGTGGTTAAAATTCTTGAAAGAATAATAATAAGAATGGTTTCGATCAGAGGTCACTTTATTTGAGCTAAGGAATATATATGAAAAACATAATTTGATTAAAGTACTGCCTGGCTTAAGGCAAGTAGAATAAGGAAAACAAAATATTATTTACATAATGCACAAATATTTGAGCCGGCCATCGGTAAACAACAACAATGAGTTTTTATAAAATATAATGATAAATATATATATACATGTTAAAATGTAAAACTTCCTTGAGTTTTCTCTCTATGAGTGCAGTTATTTTGTTAAATATCATATGAAATGTCTTTTAGTCACTATTTTTATTGTGTATATATCTATTTTGAAAAGTTGCTCTAAATGTAATCATCTGTAATTATTTCGAAATTATCGTTTTAGTATTTTAAATATATGTTGTAGAATTTATTTATATTGTATTTTTGTCATTTATATATTGTGTGATTTATTATATTGTGTGTGTGTGTTTAGCCGCATGTTGTATTGTTAATATTTTGTCATATTAGCGGCTGATGTTTCATAATTTCGTACTCGGTAGTTGTCGTTCTGCACTCCAGGAACCTGGGTTATAAATATTTCATATTGTGTTGACCTCTGTCAGGCCGTATTGTTTTATCGGTATTTTGTCGTGTTATTTGGGAGTTTCGTATTATGTTTTTTTTTTTATGGTGATTAATATTACTTTTGTGGATATGCAAATTAGTGAACTTTAAAGTTTATTTACATACTATCCTAATTTTATACCATACGCCAAATATGGTAGAAATCTATAGACGGCACAGTAGATATATGCAAATTTATCAAGTTAATTTGCATATTCCGTGGCTATGACAATGAATATTCCAGACTGAAAACGATTATGTGGCAAAGTTTCATTTAATTTGGTCCAATATTAAGGAAACCAATGAAGACCAAACAATTTGATCTATATATTTATGTGAATTTTGAATGTTCACTTACATTCTCCCACAAAGTCAATTGTTTACTCCCAATTTATAATTTATATAGCTTATATATATGACAACGTACCATCAATATATATAAAAATGAATGTATGTGTGTGTCTGTCCTTTATGCCTGACCAAACCACTCATTGGAACGCCATGAAACTTTGGGAAGTTATTTAGTATAGTACTGGGAAGGTTTCTAGCGAATAAAATTTTTGAAATAACTTTTCGCCTAAAAATAACCAAGATAAATATTCTAATTTATCTGTTATAATTCAACAATCTGCTCTAAATGTTATCATGATTACGATTATTTTGTAATGTAGAAAATTAGGAAAGACAAAATTCAGGATGACACGGAAATTTATTTGAGAAAAGAATAATGATACAATTCCAAGGCAAGAAACTATTCCTTTAACTTCCAATTACCGAGGGAACCAATTAATACAGATTTTATTCAACTTATCGAGTATTTTTCAAGGGACCGGGAAAAAATGTTCACTTTATCGAGAGATTCAAATTTACGAGTGTCAAATTATCAATTATTTTTTTAAATAAGTTAATAGAGAATTGTTCAACAAATGTACCGGGCGAAGCCGGGTACATCCGCTAGTTCATATATAAGAAATGAAATCATTAGAGCCCGAATGTTTCTTTTACACATAAAACACACACACACTCTCTTCTACTATCCTTACTGCAACGAAAAATATTGGTAGAGCTTGGCTCACCAGTAGAGAACCCATATTTATATATAATTCTACTCTCTCATAAAACCTTATATACATAGTTTGCTTGAATACCATTTTAAGATTCCGCCCTTTAGTATAGTATATATATTCAGAATCGTCCAATACAGTATTTGAGCTCTAAAAAGCGGTGGGGGTAAATTAAATTAGTGATACCGCTGAATGAGGTCACCACTGATTAGTCGAGCCCTCCAAATATATTTTAATCGCAGAAAGGACAGTAGAAATATGTTCAATGTTTTCAAGAAAATTTGTGCTTTAATGCTTTCCATTTTTTTTATATAGCTTCTATTATTTAATTAAAAAGGCATATATTGGATCAAAATATCATTTATTTTACCAATATTTCAGTTGGCTGAACGCTGAACTGGTAAAATAAATGATATTTTGATCTAATATATGCCTTTTCAATTGAAGATTTATTTATGGATTTTGCTCTATTTTCAAAAGATTCTATTATGTTCACAATAGATATAGATATTTACCATAAATCACACACAAACATATAAAATGACCCGAAAATGGATTCATATTGCTGTCTGTAACATAAAAACTTGAGATTATACATCGATCCCCATTTTGTTGTGGAAGCATAGAGTCTTTTATATGTTAAGATTTATCAGATTCACAATTCTAAACCGTATTTACGATTAATATTTTTGGTTCTAAGTCCAAATTACACTTATTGTTTTAAAATTTGTTTGAAACAATAAGTATAGTATTGTAAATAAAAGGCAATTGGCTGAAGGGAATAATTTTTTTTTCAATCGCGACAATACAAGATTTTGGGTGTAACAGCCTTCCGAAAGGTATCAGTACAGTATCATAGTTTTACCTGTCGAAGGGCTGTTAGGCCCGAAAACTTGTATTGCTGTTATATAAAAATAAACTCTTCCTTCAGCGAATTGTTTTTATTTACAATTTTAACAAAGGGATTAACTCTTCACAAACTCATTACAAAAACCAAAATACCCCAGCATATATGCAAATTCAACATTAACAGAGAATTAACAACAACAATTTCAAGAATCAGGACATTTTAATAGAATGAAAATAAACCCAGACATGACTAGATCCTACAGGAACTGCAATAACTGTTACAACACCCAACTCATTCCTGACCATATATGCCCGGCCATCCTTGTAGCCCTCTATATGACAGACATCAATCCAGAAGAGGACATCATACGGCACCTCAGTTGGCCGGTATTGTGATCAGGGTGCATGGACCGATCTGATCTGCTCCATGGACAAGACACCACCACCACCTCAGTTGGCCGGTATTGTGATCAGGGTGCATGGACCGATCTGATCTGCTCCATGGACAAGACACCACCACCACCTCAGTTGGCCGGTATTGTGATCAGGGTGCATGGACCGATCTGATCTGCTCCATGAACAAGACACCACCACCACCTCAGTTGGCCGGTATTGTGATCAGGGTGCATGGACCGATCTGATCTGCTCCATGGACAAGACACCACCACCACTTCAGTTGGCCGGTATTGTGATCAGGGTGCACGGACCGATCTGCTCCATGGACAGGACACCACCACCACTTCAGTTGGCCGGTATTGTGATCAGGGTGCATGGACCAAACATCTCCATGGACATGACACCACCACCAAAGATATTATAATATTAAAACGTATGGCATTGAATACCAAACAGGAATCAAGACCAAACTATGGAAAATTCACCTATTCAATTCAATATAATACAAAGAGTCTGTATACATGAACCAAATATACTAAAATAGAAATAATAATTTATGTTGTTTATGATTCTTTTATCTTGTGAATTGAAGTATTATATTCATTTTATCGATTAATTAAACTTTAAATTTGAAAGAACTTTCAATAATTTAATAATGATGATTTATTTATTTCATTCAAAGTCAATTAGGAGATTTAATAGATTAGTGATCCATCAAAGTACTAAACAAATCTCATTTAAATATATATATATCTAAAGTCAAAGTTAACATTAAGCATTAATAGTTTAAAATATTATAAACTATATATAATGAAACTTTTAAAACAATAATTATACTATGAAAATGGCATCTCCTTATCGTGCAGCTGAAAGTTGCTGATGGGTTGCGCCATCTATCGGAATAAATATCAACTATTCTCGTTGATTTTTAATTATTCCAGAATTGGCCAAATACCCATTATTGATTAATCGAAAAAAGCTAACCACGGACGCGTTTCGGGCTGTTGGTCCTCATCAGCGTGGTGCAAGCTGTACCTCAACGACCAGAAAATTGGTCATTCAGGCATTATACTATTTACACGATTTAAATATATCTCAAAGAAATATACAATTCATATAACAATTGTATTATTTTATAGATATTAGAGTTTTATATTAATAATAAATATTTGTAGTTCTCAATAACTAGCACCGGTTATCCTTCATAAAAAAATATTCTCTTAATAATGATGATGATTAATAATAGTGATTTAAAAAAAAACTAAATCGTATTTAATTTTGATAATTTCTGAGTTTTCTGGGTTTATCGTGTCAGATCAAAAGAGAATGAAATATTTAGCTTAATAATTAAAAAGACTAAATCGTATTTTATTAAGAATTTCTAGGTTTTCTGGGTTTTTCGTTTTAGATCAAGAGAGAATAAAGACTTTTGTTTAATTAGATGTGAAGAAGAAGTCATTCCAGAACCTACCAAAGGTCATTCTAACCTAGAGGAACCTGTCCGTCCCTAGAGGAAAGTTGGGCTGAAATACTGCGAGCGTTTGCTGCAGAAGAAAACGTGGGCAACAGACGATAGACCCATAAATCCATTTTGGAAGGAGAGGTGACAAATCCATAAAGTTCGGTGGGGACAAGGACGTAATTTCTCCTTAGGGGCGAGCAAAGTGCGCTTTAAACCGCCGACTTAGAACCATTAGCGGTCCAATTACTGAGCACACGCGGTAAATCAGCCAATCACCAATTTTTTCTTTTGCGCATGCGCCTATACCTTTGTTTACGAGAGGTAATATTTTTTAAAAGCAGACGAAAGAACATGTTTAGTGTCGCCCATAAGGAAAATGTGATGGGAAGTTACTACCGTGTGTTTTCTCCCAAGTTTCTTTGTTAATTCGACAAATATATAACAAGAGGTGGATAAAAAGTTTAAGAGCTGTCTTATTCCCTGATACACCTTTGCAAGAAGTACATAGATTCAGGTATTAGCTAATTTTATATAAGAAAATACAAATAAAATCTGTCTTTCGATAATACAATTTCCAATTTCCAAAATCACTTTATTAGGTACCGCTCAACAAGAACAACCTAGTTTATGATATTTGCAACATGGAATAATATTGAAAATAGAGCAATCCATAAATAAATCTTTAATTAAAAAGGCATATATTGGATCAAAATTTCATTTATTTTACCAATATTTCAGTTGGCTGAACGCCAACCTTTATCAAGGTGTTATAATATTTTAAAGTGTGTCAACAACAATGTGGTGCTGAGTTTGTTGTTGACACACTTTAAAATGTTATAACACCTTGATTAAAGATTGGCGTTCAGCCAACTGAAATATTGGTAAAATAAATAATATTTTGATCCAATATATGCCTTTTTAATTAAAGTGAATAATATGTAAAGGTTATTCACATATTAAACAAAATGTAAACGCGGTATTAGATCCCGGTTCATGGCTGTCGGGAATCGAGGGTGTTACCCACTTGTCCACCGACGATTTTTGCTTCGATAATACACAATTCTTTGATAATCTACAAACATTTAAAAAGAAAGAAACAGACATCTCCTGATCTTGCAACTAAAATTTACTAATGGCTTACTCCATCTGTGGTAATGTATATCAACTCTAATCGTTTATTTTTAATTATTCTAGAATTTGCCAAATACCCATTCTTTATTAATCAAAGAAAAGCTAACCACCTATACGTTTCGAGCTATTGGCTCTCATCAGCGTGGTACAAGATGAGGGCCAACAGCCCAAAACGCGTACGTGATTAGCGTACGTGGTTTCAGGAATAATTAAAAATTCAAATATAAAAAAAAAACGCGCATAGCTTTTGCACCCTTTATTTTTATTTAGACTTATAAAATCAACACCTTTCTTTTCTGATGGAGACTGTATCCTGAAACCATGGAGTATATTATCTGTGACAATAATTGTCAATACTGATGAAGTAGAATTTGGAATGTTCTCCCAGTCTGTAAGATTGCAAAGAGGATATTCGATACATGGTTTATAACTTTTGTATTTATTTTGATGGTAAGACGAATTTCCTTTTTCAAGATACAGATGGAGTTTAAAAGTTATTTTATATAGGATGATAAATTATTCTTTTCCCAAAAAAAAAAGATAATATAGATAACGTTAGCTGCGTACACAATAAATAATGAAGAAATGCTTGAAACCGCTCTCTTTTTAAATAGAATGCATAAGAGAATAACAATGAAACATATCTCCAGAAAACGAGAGATGGTCATTCTTAGATAAAATATAAAAATTCCTGAGAGTTTTTCATATTCATCATTAACACATCGTATTTTTCTCCTCAAGATATTTATTAAAGATGTTTCATTTTCAAAAGAAATAAATCATGTTTCTCTTTACGATTACATTATGCAAAACATATAAACTTGTTGGTTCCCTTTGATTTCCTTAACAAATGATTCTATGGGAATCTCTCCATCCACAAATCTTGATCTTGAGTTGGGTAACGCCAGCCGACACTTCGACTTGCCCACTCTGTAGGAAAGAACTTTTCAGAGCTCTAATATTCTATTGAATAATTCTGTTCATACATCAAACACTACAGGATTGACTTTTGATTATGGTATTTGACCCAACTATGAAAATAATCTTTGAGGTCAGTAGAAACACTTGGAAAATATGCAAGTATGATTAGAAATATCCTAGAGAGATAAAAAACGAAAATAATAATGATGATATATTAATGAATTCCTATTAACAAAACATTTTTTTACTAAATTCAATGTTTTTATCTTCTTTTCGATTACGGGTCATCGCAGTCCATCGGTGACAGAGTCTTTCCCGCGGTGGGCGCTACCAATGACGACTTTTATAGATTTTATTATGTATATTCGTCAATTTTATGAATTTATATTTATTCATCTATATATACTCTCTATATTATTTAAAAATTACAACACTTTAACGGAGGCTGATAGCCCTGCGCAATACTTAATTGGTTTTCCTTTTTTCATCAGAAAAATGTATTTGAATGAACTTCTGAAAATATATAATCTTAATTTATAGATTCTATATATTCTAATTAAAGTTATCTTCTCAATGCTTTTTTTCATAACTCATATACTCGTTTATTTTGTATTTATCCGTATATATAACTTTATATGAACGATATGATATAAAAAGTATTTTCAATCATAATCTCCATCCACGAAAATGTAGCTTATAAACGTAATTTTGAAGTATTATTTATCATTAAAACATACACTGAGCAAATTTAAAATGTTGATTAAAGATTATGGTGGTAAAATAATGGCAGATATTCAGGTTGAACTAAAAAGTTGGCATTATCTATTCTGGCCAATTTGCATAGCTTAGTTATGAAAAAAAGCATTGAGAAGATAACTTTAATTAGAATATATAGAATCTATACATTAAGATTATATATTTTCAGAAGTTCATTCAAATACATTTTTCTGATAAAAAAAGGAAAACCAATTAAGTATTGCGCAGGGCTATCAGCCTCCGTTAAAGTGTTGTAATTTTTAAATAATATTTATTTTGATAGATGGCAAACTCTATCTTTTATTCTACCGTACGTTAAAGAGATGCCTTTGCCACCATTTATTACAGTAGAACCTAAAAATAGATATGACTCTTCTTCTATCTTGAGCGACCAACTTTTAGACAGACTCTCAATTTTTTTATCGCAGTCCTCTCTTCAACGCCATCGATAAGTTAAAATCTAGGCTATAGAATAGAAACATAAGAGTACCGCATCCAACTTTCAAAATTATGCGTAACGTTTCGGTAAAAACCGATGTTACTGATAAATCACGCATTGTTCATTGGATGTCGTCTTGTTACCTTGAGAGAATTAGTAATAACCCGGGTTTTCATAACAGAGAAAATGAGCATAACCCGGGTTCCAGGAGCGCGAACGCTAACTACCCGGGGTTTTCATAACAGATAAAATGAACATAACCCGGGTTCCCGGAGCGCGAAGGCTAACTACCCGGGGTTTTTATAACAGAGAAAATGAACATAAACTGGGTTCCTGGAGCGCGAACGCTAACTACCCAGGGTTTTCATAACAGAGATAATGAACATAAACTGGGTTCCTGGAGCGCGAACGCTAACTACCCAGGGTTTTCATAACAGAGATAATGAACATAACCTGGGTTCCTGGAGCGCGAACGCTCTAACTACCCAGGGTTTTCATAACAGAGATAATGAACATAACCTGGGTTCCTGGAGCGCGAACGCTCTAACTACCCAGGGTTTTCATAACAGAGAAAATGAACATAAACTGGGTTCCTGGAGCGCGAACGCTCTAACTACCCAGGGTTTTCATAACAGAGATAATGAACATAACCTGGGTTCCTGGAGCGCGAACGCTAACTACCCAGGGTTTTCATAACAGAGAAAATGAACATAAACTGGGTTCCTGGAGCGCGAACGCTAACTACCCAGGGTTTTCATAACAGAGATAATGAACATAACCTGGGTTCCTGGAGCGCGAACGCTCTAACTACCCAGGGTTTTCATAACAGAGATAATGAACATAAACTGGGTTCCTGGAGCGCGAACGCTAACTACCCAGGGTTTTCATAACAGAGATAATGAACATAACCTGGGTTCCTGGAGCGCGAACGCTAACTACCCAGGGTTTTCATAACAGAGATAATGAACATAAACTGGGTTCCTGGAGCGCGAACGCTAACTACCCAGGGTTTTCATAACAGAGAAAATGAACATAACCTGGGTTCCTGGAGCGCGAACGCTAACTACCCAGGGTTTTCATAACAGAGATAATGAACATAACCTGGGTTCCTGGAGCGCGAACGCTCTAACTACCCAGGGTTTTCATAACAGAGATAATGAACATAAACTGGGTTCCTGGAGCGCGAACGCTAACTACCCAGGGTTTTCATAACAGAGAAAATGAACATAACCCGGGTTCCTGGAGCGCGAACGCTAACTACCCAGGGTTTTCATAACAGAGAAAATGAACATAACCCGGGTTCCTGGAGCGCGAACGCTAACTACCCAGGGTTTTCATAACAGAGAAAATGAACATAACCCGGGTTCCTGGAGCGCGAACGCTAACTACCCAGGGTTTTCATAACAGAGAAAATGAACATAACCCGGGTTCCTGGAGCGCGAACGCTAACTACCCAGGGTTTTCATAACAGAGAAAATGAATATAACCCGGGTTCCTTGAGCGCGAACGCTAATTACCCAGGGTTTTCATAACAGAGAAAATGAACATAACCCGGGTTCCTGGAGTGCGAACGCTAACTACCCAGGGTTTTCATAACAGAGAAAATGAATATAACCCGGGTTCCTGGAGCGCGAACGCTAACTACCCAGGGTTTTCATAACAGAGAAAATGAACATAACCCGGGTTCCTGGAGCGCGAACGCTAACTACCCAGGGTTTTCATAACAGAGAAAATGAATATAACCAGGGTTCCTGGAGCGCGAACGCTAATTACCCAGGGTTTTCATAACAGAGAAAATGAACATAACCCGGGTTCCTGGAGTGCGAACGCTAACTACCCAGGGTTTTCATAACAGAGAAAATGAATATAACCCGGGTTCCTGGAGCGCGAACGCTAACTACCCGGATAAGCGTAATATCATGTTTATATTTTACTAATATTTAAACTTCCCTCATTGCTTATCTTTTGTTTGTCATTTATAGCTTGTTCTTGCCTTAAATTAATTTCTGTGTCAACCTGAAGTTCCTAATTTTCCACGTGGTATTTTGGCGCCCCCTAACGGAGTCCAGTGATGATTGACAGGTGTCCCATAGAGATTTCTGTGGCCGTGGTTGCAGAGCTACTTGACACTATTATAAACAATGGAAAGAGTGTGTGGTGTTAGTTTGTAGCGGACGTTGGGGATGTTAAATGTAAATATGTAAATGTTTTATCTTCTTTTTCTTCTTTCTTATTTCTACTCAATCATATTAGGGTATCAAGCTTGTGAAGCTTGTTGATGGTGTCTGTTGGGGATGTGTCTTCTTCTTTCTTATCTCTACTCAATCATATTAAGGTATCAAGCTTGTAAGGCTTGTTGATGGTGTCTGCCGGGGAAGAGTAGAGCTCATCAATGGATAAGTCAATTTAGTCAATAATGTGTTTTGGGATTGCAGGTTGAGAAGTTGTTTATAATCCATGATGAGGTTAGGTATGTTTAGGTTAGGTTAGATTAGGGTTAGTAAACATGGAAACCGGTCCCGATTCCGTCCAAATTGTTATATATAATTCAATAATATTTCAGATATATTCAACTGTAAAAATTGATGTTATCTTTATTATATATATATTAAAATCCAAATATTCATATCCTAACCACGTTCACATGAACTTTTAGATGGCAGAGCGCCATATAATAAAAAGGAAATCAACTAAACGTTGATTTAGCCTGTTCCCTGATATTCGTGGTTGACCTTTCTTTACTTGTCAAGAAAATGGGTTGGCCAAATATCAGGGAACAGGCTATATCAACGTTTAGTTGATTTCTGTTCCACTAGATGGCGCTCTGCCTTCTAAAAGTTCATGTGAACTTGGTTAGGATATGTCTCTTTTGATTTTAATAACAAACACCTGATTTTTATTATTATTTTAATATATATACACACCATTTAATAAGCATATTTCGGATCTGAAATATATATAATAAAACAATTTATTAATATCATAATCCAAAATATTTCGCTAGGCTGTTTAGTTTTTATGATAATATCGGTATATAATTTTCGGTTTAATTATTTTGAAATTAAAAAAAAATCATAAACACCGAAACCTTTTTTTGTTCTCTTATCAAAGGAAACTTTCAGGAAAGCCCTTTTTCAGTTATACGTTTTAGTTAGTTGAAGAAGGTCATGTCCGAAAGGTTCTTTTGATCAGGTGAATAAAAAAAGAGTTGCGGTGTTTATGATTTTTAGAAATTTCAAGAATAATTAAACCGAAAATTATATATCGTACAGATAGAGGCTGCCTAGGTGGCATTCATATTTATATAAAAAATAGACACTTCGGCCAGTTGGAGTTTTCCTTATTTTACTCGCCTTAAGCCAGGCATAACATTTATCAAATTATGTTCTTTTTTATATTTCTCAGCTCAAATAAATAAATCAATGATCAAAACTCTTTTATTTTTCCCACGACTGCAAAGAACAATATCATAATGATACTCATGGATACCAAAATCAAGCAACAAATAATAATAGTTCAATATATCAACCTAATTCCAAAATACAACAGAAATCTCTTTTTTTATATATAATATATATTTATACATATATATATTATAAATAAAAAATATGATATTTTCTGTTGTATTTTGAATTGAAATTTAAAATTATATACCGATATAAAAAAACTAATTATACTCATGTCGTTTTAATTTTACAATTATAATGAAAAGATATTAAATATAAAACAATAACACGTCATCTATATATATGATATCATTAAAGCATGAATGCCTCTTTTGCACATAAAGCAAACTTTTATTGTCACCACTGTGATGAAAATTTATTGGTAGGGCTTCTCTCATCAGTGGTAAATCCTCCCAGCGGTTTCACCAAT
Source organism: Cordylochernes scorpioides (assembly GCA_030710605.1). Lineage (NCBI taxonomy): Eukaryota > Metazoa > Arthropoda > Arachnida > Pseudoscorpiones > Chernetidae > Cordylochernes > Cordylochernes scorpioides. The sequence continues at coordinate 12,763,389 of CP092873.1, read as the reverse complement.
TCAATCTACCAGACCGCGTCTCAGAGCTCCAACACCGTCGACGATACTGTCGACTCTGCCCATAGATTCCACACTGAAATGATATTCAAACAAACTATGGACATAAGCTTTAAGGACACTAGACTTACATATAAATATTTTCATCGAGCAATGCTCTTCATTAAACAATAAGGAAATGGTCAGTTAGACATAAATTAATTATAAAGCAATCACGTGTCATGTATATATGAAAAAATGAGAACATTAAAACACGAATCGCAATGAGGATAGTATACATTTGTTTAATGTGTAAAATAAACATAACTTTCCTTTTTTTTTTGCTTATCCCTAATACACGTGGTACAGGCCATGATAATCATGGTGGGTAGAAGTAGGCGACTGATTTTTACTGTAAGTGCACCACATGTCTACACACGTGAAAAGCAGTTCGAATTTGCACTAACAAATGTGCCAAAGCTCCGTTTGGGGACTTGAACTTGTTGGTAGGGTTGGACTTTTTCAAGAATCGGGGGCCATTGGAATCATTTTTTAAAATCAGAAAAAAAAAGTTCCCAATGCAGGAATTGAACCCGGGTCATAGCAGTCAAAACCCCAACGTTTTAGAACATCCTTCCACCAACACCCTAACTTTCCTTGTGAAAGGTGATAGCGAAGAATTGAAACGTTGAAATAAATAATAGAAAAGGTCGATGTGTATTACATTATAACCCAGAAATGTAATTAAAACATTGGTCTCTCAAAGGTTTGAGAGAATTAAAAGGGAAAACATTGTCGGTATTTCGACCATCTATTGACCTGAAGTCTTCATTTAAGAAATTCCCGCAGGAAAGGTTTAATAGAAGTGTAATTCTTCTGTGAGATCTGCGGACCAATCAGAGTTGATCCCCACGATCAACTCTGAGAACTTATTGTTTCCTGGAATTCTTTCTTTACACCGCTACCGATAAATTAAGAAATGTTCTTCAAACTGATCTTTTTCCACAGTGTAAAGTTAGAACTCTAGAATATACATACATTTATATAATATAGTTTACATTAAAGAGAAAAACACCTAACTTTTTATAACCTGTGTTGGAAGATGTTTGTTTTTTCTTTGCTTATCCCTAATACGCGTGGTACAGGCCATGATAATCATAGTGGGTAGAAGTGGGCGACCGATTTTACTGTAAGTGCACCACATCTCTACACATGTAAAAAGCAGTTCGACTTTGCACTTACAAATGTGCCAGAGCACCGTTTGGTTACTTGTACTCGCTGGTGGAGTTGGACTTAGGTTGGACTTTTGCAAGAATTGGGGGACATTAGGGCATTTTTTTTTTAATTAGTAAAAAGTGTCCAGTACGTGTATAGAGTTGATATAAAATAAACGTGTAGCCCTGATTCATAAAATAATAAAATAAAGCTTCCAGGGCAAATTTTCTTGTACAAACCTTTTATTTTCAAGATTTCAGACTTGTCAAGCCCTTAAACAGGAGTATCACATCAACAAATTAATGATAAATACTATTTTTATACAAATTATTATTTACATATTTTTATATACAGTAGAACCTCCCTTTAGAAGACACCCCGCTAGAGGACACCTCTCCACAAAGGACAATTTTCATTTACAAAATTACAATTTTTACTATTTAGTAACTCTCCGGTATGAGGACACCTCAACCTAAAGGACACTTTGGCTCTGCAATTAGGTTTTGTCCTTTACAGAGAGATTCTACTGTACTTATGATATTGAGAAATATATTACATTATTCGTGTGATCCATCACCCATTTTATTTTAATTCGTGAATGGTACATAGTAAAATAGTACATAGTATCAAAAGTTTGAATATTCTTCTGGTTGAATAATTTCGCCTGCATTTTATGCCTGGGAATTGGACGAAGATTTCCGAGAACTATTTGTGTGTGTGAAACATTTTTTTGAAAATATTTGTTTTTCACACAATGTAATACATTAGATAATAAAAAGGCATATATTGGATTTAATAAAATATTTATTTTACCAATATTTCGTCTGGCTGAACGCCAACCTTTATCGAGGCATTACATTTGTGTATACAAAATTTACAGTGTATACAAAAATGCAATGCCTCGATAAAGGATGGCGTTCAGCCAACCGAAATATTGGCAAAATAAATATTTTATTAAATTATAAATATGCCTTCTTATTATCTAATGAATTAAATATAGATTGCTCTATTTTCAAAATGTAATACATCTAATTTAATACATTTCTCTCTCAATTTTATAAGTATTTAAAATATGTAAAAAATAATTTGTATAAAAATTGTATTTATCATTAATTTGTTAACGTGATACTTCTGTTGAAGGATTCGATAAGTCCGAAAACTTGAAAATAGAGTTAATATAAATTATAGTTTTAATATAATAATCTTTTATATAAATATTAAAGTGAAAAACATTAAGGGTCCACAGATAAATTCCTTTTGTCTCTATTTATATATAAGTCTCTATTTAAAAATACTTATTTTAGATCATAAAGTTTTATTTTCCAATATTTCGTGTGGCAACTCGTCAAACTTCTTCGGGTAACAAGATTGTTTTGAAATGCCTCTCTCAAAACAATCTTGTTCCTCGTTTGGCGAGTTGCCATACGAAATATTGGAAAATAAAACTTTTTGATCCAAAATAAGCATTTTAAAATATTTTAATATATGGATTTCTCTATTTTCAAACATATAAGTCTCTATATTTCAGGCATGATTGCTAAATATCTGAATGAAAGTTTTCAAGATAAATTTATCTCTGGAATTTCAATGTTTTTACTTTAATAATATGGAGTTTGTTAGCATTATATATTGTATTCATTGGTTGCCATATCTTCTCAGTTTACTATCTCGTAAAGTAATTTAAAAAAGTTAAAATTAATGATTTGGTTTGTTTTTTAAAATATCAAAATTATTAAAAATAAGTTTCCATAAAAATATAGTTGAAATTAAATATTAAAAGCGCACAGTGAAATTGTACTGGGATTTTATTGTTTAATTCCAAAACAGAATGAAAAATAATCATAAATCACAATTTGGATTATAGATTATAGATACAAGAAAAAAGGACCTAATCCAAATAATTTATTAGTGTGTGACGTCTCAGCAACAGCATTGTTACCATTATCAGACAAAAGAATAAATGAGAAAAAATATCACAGCAAGTTCTTAAATAGTACTGTTATCAATATATACTGTTTTCTTTATATGTTATCTTGTTTAAAAACTTAATAACAGTACTATTTAAGAACTTGCTGTGATATTATTTTTCTCATCCTCTGCCGACCACGAGGCAAGATCAATGTCTTGCCCAACTGCCAGAGCTAGAGCTGCAAAGTTCTAGTCCTCCCGTCATCTTCCTGCCTCCTGACCTCCGCGGACCCAATCCGGCCTAACCTGCCTCTTCCCTGACAGAGATCCTGTCCCTTCTAGCCTCCCCAGCCTGGTCATAGTGGTTTTATATATTCCACTTTACGCGGCCATTGGGGCTCAAAAATCATTTTATTTCGGTTAGCAGCCCCGTAAATAAAGATATTTCTATTTTTTCTCATTTATTCTTTTGTCTGATGATGGTGACAATGCTTTTGCCGAAACGTCACACACTAATAAATTATTTGGATTAGATCTTATTTTCTTTTATTACAATGAAAGATAGAGAGAGAAATAGATTAGTATCAAATTGAGTTAAAAATGAACATTAAAAGAACACGCCAAGGCTCGCGCCCGCGATTTTCGATTTAGGGAGAGGTTCGTTCTATTTGAAAATCTTGAAAGAAAGAAAGTAAAAAAGGTCTCTCCCTGAATCACTTATTAGTTAAATATTTTATTCTAATTTAATCTCTATTTGCAAACTTAATATGCGAATTTCGTGACAATAAATTAGGGTTTTTATTGTTATGCATTATTTACCCCCTGGTTCTAAAATAAATTTACTAGGTACCGCTCAAAAAGAGCAACCTAGCTTATGTTATTTACAACAATGAATAATATGTGAAAAGGTTATTCATATATTAAAACTAAGTTTTCCAATGTGGGACTTGATCCCGGTTCATGGCTGTAGGGAATCGAGGGTTTTAACCTCTCGTCCAACAACTATGTGTATTATTTTGCTATATATCGAAGCGTAGATGCTTTTTGTAAAACATTAAAATGGGTCAAATATTTTAATTATAACATTTGGCTATAGATATCAGGTTGGGAAAGGAAAATAAAAATGGTTTTGAAGATTATCAGAAAGAGGCAATTATACTTACCCTTTACAATGATAAATTAGTTTATGTTAACCCAAAACAATATTTATACGGTTTGTGATAAAGCACAATTTGGATAATAGATTATAATAAAAGAAAATAAGACCTAATCCAAATAATTTATTAGTGTGTGACGTTTCGGCAACAACATTGTCACCATCATCAGACAAAAGAATAATGTCTGATTTTGTCTGATGATGGTGACAATGTTGTTGCCGAAACGTCACATACTAATAAATTATTTGGATTAGGTCTTATTTTCTTTTATTATACGGTTCGTGTTAATAACAAATAGAAGAGAATCGTTAAGAATTGGATAAGGGATAAGAATGAAGAAGAATAATATAGAATAAATATATTGAGTAAAATTAATCAGTCCTTCAAGAGACACTATTTCCCTGGAAGCCTGAATAATTTTACTCAATACAGTAAACTCTCCTATAACGCGATTAATGTGTTCCGTGTTGTATGAAATCGCGTTATAGGAATTCGCGTTGTACGAAATAAAACTTGTATAACGCGAATGTTGTTAGGGTAAATTGTTTCATTTTATAACGCGTTATATGAAAATTCGCGTTGTATAAATATATTTGTCGCATTTTTTTATCGCGTTGTACGAAATCGCCTTAACGAAATCGCGTTATAGGAGAGTCTACTGTATTGATACAAAGGGTTATTATATTGAATAGAAAAAAGATGAAGAGAAGAAACTATAGAAGAAGAAGAATGCGTAGTGTCTATATATCAGGGCTGTAGAAAACATCAGATAGATTATTGGGCATAATGAAATAAACACTGGTTGTAGATAATGTTGGATTGAAGATAAGAAGGTTGAATTATATTACAGAATAAATATGAAGATAAGAGAAAATAAAAGAGAAACGCGAAAAGTGTGTCTATATAGTAGGAGGCCATAAAGAATATTAGATATATTATTAAGTATGAAAAGAAAAAGAGAAATAGAGGCGGATCGTAGAGAATAGAAGATAGAGGATAAGGGTGAAAAAGAATATAATATTGAAGATAGAAGAATATAGAAGAAGACCGCGTAAAGTGTCTATATAGAAGGGTCGTATAGAATATCAGATATATTATTGAGCCTGAAGGTGAAATAGAGGGGAATCGAAGAGAATGGAGAATAGAGAATAAAGATGAAGAAGAATATAATATTGATGAGAGAAGAATATAGAAGAAAAACGCGTAAAGTATTTATACAGCAGGGTCGTAAGGAATATCAGATAGATTATTGAGCGAAGGAGAGAAATAGAGGCGGATCGTAGAGAATTTGGAATAGATAATAAAAATGAAGAAGAATATGATAGGAGAAAGATGAAGATAGGAGAATAAAGAAGAAGACCGCGTAAAGTATCTATATAGAAGGGTCGTAGGGAAGATCAGATAGATTATCAAACATGAAAGACAAATAAAGGAAGGTTGTTAGAGATTATGGAATAGGGGATAAGAATTAAGAATTATATTATAGAAGAAAAAGATGAAGATAGGAGAATATAGCATAATAGTGCGTAAAGTGTGTCTACATAGCAGAAAGAGAAAGCCGTGTGTAGAGAATATTAGATAGATTATTGAGCATGAAATAGTGTCGAGTCGAAGAGAATGTGAGATATGGTATAAGGGTGAATAAGAATAATATAGAAGAAAGACGAAGAGAATATATAGAAAAATAAGAACATGTAAAGTGTCGATATAGCAAGGCCGTAAGGAATATCCGATAGATTATTAAGCATGAAAAAGACAAAAAGAGGCGGGCGTTAGAGAATGTGGGATAGAAGAAAAATTGAAGAATACTATAGAAGAAAGATAAAGAGATAGGATAATATTGAAGAAGAACATGTAAAATGTCGATATAGCAAGGCCGTAAGGAATATTAGATAGATTATTAAGCATGATAGAGAAATAGAGACGGATCGTAAAGAATGTGGGAGACAGGATAAGTGTGAAGAAGAATATTATTGAAGAAAGACGAAGAGAAGAGAATATAGAAAATAAGAACGCGTAGAATGTCTATATAGCAGAGAGACAATGACAATTAACAACTTTATCGACTCTTAGTCCATAGCAAAATAATAAATTTACTGAAAAATTAAAATACAGTATTGTAATAAAATATTTACATTAGACGAAGACTTCTCTGTAGAGACGTCGGGATCAGGTGTTACAAGCCTCTCTGATTGTGGACAGGACCTTGCTTATTGTGTAGTTTTGTCTCCAACATGCTCAATGGCAATGTTGAGGAATTCGCACATGTAGCAGAGAGAGGGCCGTGTGTATAGAACATCAGTTAGATTATTAAGAATGAAAGAGAAATAGAGGTGAGCTGTAAATAATGAGGGATAGAGGAATAAAATTGAAGAAGAATATTATAGAAGAAGGAGATTAGGAGAGAAGAAGAATATGCAAAGCGTCTATATAGCAGGGCCCCGTAAAGAATATATCAAATAGATTATTAAACATGAAAGACAATTAAAGGCAGGTTGTAGAAAATGTAGAATAGTGGATAAGAATAAAGAAAAACATTATATAAGAAAAAATAAAAAAAGAATATAGAGGAAAATAACGTAAAGTGTCTATAAAACAGGGCCGTGTAGAATATCAATTACAGATAGAGAACAGATTCACAAAAAAAAAAAAAAAAAACAGATTGTAAATATCAGTTAATATATATATGTCATAATATAAACTCTTCCAGGAATAATAAAGCCAACCTACAGACAACCCAGATAGAGACGGGAGGGTAAGGACCGGTCACTTGAGACACCAGCGACATTCCAAGGGGCGACCACTGGGGACCGTCAGTTATCACTTCGGGACTTTTAAGACAGTTGGGGATTGTGTGCGACACGAACGGCCGCCCGGCTGTGCCGGTCCCGTCTCTCTCCCTGGTTGCCTGGGTTCCTCTTCCAACTTGTAGTGTGTTTATTTCCCCAACTTTTATACCACATATATATACCAGGTCTATTAGTATGAAACGCGAAAATTTTCAGTGTATTCAAAAGTTCACCAATTCCATACAACAAAAGATTTTTTATTCAAAGTAATTGCCCTGATTAGCTATTCACTCAGACCACCTTTCAGGCAATTTACGAATTCCTTGTCTGAAAAATTCTATTCCTTTTTAGTCGAACCAGTCAACAAGCCATTTTCGGAGTATGTCTGAGTTCGAAAATTCCTGGTTTTTTAGGGCGTGTCCTAAAGATGTGAAAATGTGGTAGTCCGACGGCGCTAGGTCTGGTGAGTACGGCGGGTGGGGTAAGAGTTCCCAGCCCAAGTATTTTATGGTGTTTTTGACCACTGTAGCGTTTTGGGCTGGAGCGTTGTCATGCTGCAGTATCTGCTTGTTGTGCTTTTCACGCAATTCCGGTCTTATTTCATTCAATGCCTCTCTCAAACTGTGCATTTGTTGTTCGTAGCGACTAGTATTGACCGTTTCGCCAGATTTCAGGAGCTTGAAATATACTACGCCGGTCTGGTCCCACCATACGCAAAGCATTGCCTTTTTTCCTAAGCGATTGGTCCTAGGCTTCTGTTTTGGAAATTGGCCGAGCAGGCCCCACGACTTTTGGCGCATAGAATTGCTGAAGTGGATCGATTTCTCATCAGAAGTTACGATTCGGTGCAAAATTGACTTCTTTTCATGCCTGGCGAGCAGCCCTTCGCAGGGTACCAGACGCCGTTCTTGCTGCCTTTCGCTCAACTCGTGGGGGACCCATCTGGAAGCTTTTGGGTCATTCTGAGGCTGTTTAAACGTAGGGAAACAGCACCTTTAGACACCTGGAGCTGTTTCGCGAGTTTATCCTGCGTTTGGGTACTGTCCTCATCCAACAAAGCTTGCTGTTCAGCGTCCTCGAACTTTTGGTGCGGTTTTCCACGTGGTTCATTATCAAGTTCGAAATCGCCACTTTGGAATTTTTTAAACCACCTGTAACACTGCGATTTGCTCAGAGCGTGGTCGCCGTGAACTTCCTCGAGCATTCGGTGGGCTTCAGTGGCACTTTTCTTCCAGTTGAAGGCGAACAACAAAACTTCCCGCAAATGGGCACTTTTTGGCTCGGAAATCACCATTTTCCACGGGCTCCAGAAATTTTCCACGATTTGAATTTTTCTAAAACTCCACGCATGCTGATGCCATGTGAGTCAAAAAACAAAATGGCTTCAACAGCGCCACCGTCGGCTCAAATAAAGTTGCACAACGCCCTCTGGCAGCCATTTTCGCGTTTCATACTAATAGACCTGGTATATAATGAAACCCGTTCTACATAACTATTGATTGTATATTTAGGAACTAGGTTGCTCTTGCTGAGCGGCACCTAAAACATTATTTTGAACTGAAACTGGACCATTAAATATGTGTAGCTATCTGGTGGATTAATTTTTGAAATATATGGATGGTTTACAACTGATGGCCAAGAGCTTTCCCGATTCTTTTACATCTTTAGTTAAGCAATTATGTAAATATGTTTTATAAATATCAGGCCATATATCAGGGAACAGGTTAAATCAATGAATAGTTGATTTCTGTTCCACCAGATGGGGCTCTGCTTTCTGAAAAGCACATGTGCTCCTAGTCAGGATATACCTTTTTTATTTTTAATATCAACACCTGACCTTTTTTTATATTGTTTTTTTTTATGTTTTATATATGTTTCTAAGAAATATAATAATAACAACGTTGATGTTTCCATCCAAAGAGAAGAAGAAGTAAGATATATTGTCTGCTACACATACCTGCACTCTGGATTCCGTCAACCCGATTCTCATGGCCAGCTCTTCCCTCATGAAGATGTCAGGATAGTGGGTCTTGGCGAAACTGTTCTCCAGCTCTTGCAGCTGTGATGGTGTGAAGCGGGTACGATGCCGTTTCTGCTTGCCCCCACCACTGGGGGGTTTATCCAGGGGTGAGGGAGGGGGCAGCCGGGGGCCGGGACATAGGGGCCCCACACAGTCCAACATGGGGAGGTGGTCCCCCGGACCGTGGCCCCCTGTGGCAGCCTTCAGGGCCTCGTCCTCTTTTCCTGGACACAGCTACGAAGTTAGAGGCTGGAGATATTTGATTTGAGAACCTTTTCCATACATTTATAGCTATTAAATCAATTCCATAGGTTCACACCTAGGGAACCTTCTACTTAGAATTACTTTGTTACTTTCTATATATAACTCTGCCTTTGCCGGTCCCAAGCCCGGATGAAAAAGGAGGAGGGGGGGCAGTAACAAGCTCGGTAAAAGACCTGGGCTCAGCTGGCCTGGCTGATAGTACCCTGTAAGGGCTCCTAATCCAGGGATACAGGATGAGCAGCGTTTGTACTCCATGTTAGGAGCGGCTGCTCATGGCGTCTGTTCCTCATGTCAGAGGCGACCATTTCTTTTGGAGCTAAGTCGGCCTGCCACTGAGTAGTGCTCCCAGTCTTAATAACAAAGGCTGACGCATTCTACTTCACCCAGTGTGGAGATAAGAAAGAAGAAGAATTTATATATATGTTTGAGAAAACCATAGAATGGTACAGCCTGCTCCACGCTGACCAGCGCCAACAGCGCGAAACGCGTTCGTGGATGGCTTTTCTTGATTTATCATGAAATTTAGTAGGCCAAATATCTCAGAGCAAGTTAAATAAATGTTTAGTTTATTTTTGCTCCACTAAATGGCGCTCTGCCATCTAAAAAGCACATGTGTTCGTGGTCAGGATATGCCTTCATTATTTTTAACATACACTGCGTGACATTGAAAATGGAACACTAAGAAATAGTGGCCAGAAAATTATGCAAATTTCAGGGTAGACGCGCCTAACCGAGTTATGCAAATGATGTAAAATGCGCAGAACTCGTGCGCACATGGAGTAAGATATAAGGGAAGGAACTTGCAGAAAGGACAGTATTCGTGTCGTTATTTCTTCAAGGAAAATCATTGTAGAAATTTTGTTCTTGTGTCAAAAGACACGTGTAATAACAGAGAATGCCAGGTCATCGTAAACGGAGGCAGTTCAAGCAGACAGACGCTTTTACGAGGGGAATGGTGATCGGACTGAAAAGGGCAGGTTGGTCCATACGTCAAATCGCAGCTGATACACACCTTGGTGCGTCCACGGTGCACCGACTGTGGAGAAGATGGTTGGAACAAGGAAATGTGGCAATTTATAGGAATGCCGGTGCAACCAGAGTGACGTCAGCACGTGTGGATCGGCGTATCCTTCGACAAGCAGTGGCGGCCCCACAAGCCACTTGTACCGCCATCCTGCAACATGTGCAAGACACCCTAGATCATTCCATCTCGACCAGAACCATTTCCCGTCGATTGGTTGCTAATGGCTTGCACTCATGCCGTCCGCTAAGAAGACTGCCATTGACCCCACCGAAAAGGCGCCAACGTTTGGAATGGTGCCGGGCTAGATCGACGTGGATGACGGAATGTCACAGGGTCCTGTTCTCAGATGAGTCGCGTTTCTGCTTGTCCAGTGATAGTCGCCGTGTACGCGTGTGGCGTCGACGTGGAGAAAGGTCCAATCCGGCAGCAATTGTGGAACGCCCCAACGTGCGGCAACGTGGAATCATGGTTTGGGGCGCAATCGCGTATGATTCCAGGTCACCTTTACTTCGTATTCAGGGCACTATGACGGCCCAACGATACGTTGATGATGTGCTGCGACCGGTGACACTCCCCTACCTTCAGGGGGTACCCAATGCCCTTTATCAGCAGGATAACGCCCGACCGCACACTGCTCGCATTAGCCAACAAGCTCTGCAAGATGTACAGATGCTTCCCTGGCCACCGTATTCTCCTGATCTCTCACCAATCGAGCACGTCTGGGACATCATTGGACGCCGTTTACATGCCTTGCCACAGCCGCGTTCAGAAGACGAACTGTGGCAAATGGTTGAGAGGGAATGGAGAGCCATCCCTCAGGATGCCATCCGTACTCTGATTGACTCTCTACCTAGACGTGTTGCTGCGTGCATCGCCGTCCGCGGTGGTCCTACTTGCTACTAAGCCGACGCCGTTCTCGCTCTGTATTATGACTATCATTTTGAAATAAAGATCACTTATTGTTCGTCCCTGTCTCTCTCTGTCTGCCGAGTTTCATCACTTTCTGGCCACTATTTCTTGGTGTTCCATTTTCAATGTCACGCAGTGTATATATATGTTATATTAAAATATTATTATATTTAAAATTATATTTCATAGATCCAAATACTCTGTTAAATCGACCACCAGAGGTCATGCTTCTCCTATAAAAACTCGTTGTTGTTCTTTCCCGATGGCTGGAACTCAGCGTGGGGAAGTGCCAGGCTATGGTTCTCCTCAGACCACACGGGAGACTGCCTGAACCGAGCCGGGATCTGGTTATCCACGGACGGCCAATCCAATGGTGCGACTCATTTAAGGTGCTGGGAGTGAGATTTGATCAATGTCTATCTTTCCACCAGCACGTAGTTGAAGTCTGCGCCAAGGTCCGCGGCATGTTGCCGCGTTTGACCGCAGCCGCTAATCTCAACTTTGGTTTTGGTTATCGCGCCTTGAGAACTCTGTATCTGCAAGTGGTTGTTCCAGCCATTGCCTATGCCTCGGCGGTATGGTTTCCTAATCTTTCTCAACGCTCCTTAAATATTCTACTGAGTGCTCAAAGGCCTTTCCTAGTGAGGGCTTGTAGAGCTTTCAGATCAACCAGCAACACTACTCTTATCTCCCTCTCTAGAGTCCTTCCTCTCGATCTGGATATCTCGGCTAAAACTGAGCTATACCTTAAAAAGTATGGATTGGTTGACGCTGAAATTCCACTCAAGCCTCCTCCCTTTCCACATCCTCTCCCTTACCCTCCCTATTACTCCGCTCCCAGTAATATTCCTGCTCTTTTCTTCCACGTGGCATACTATACAGATGGTTCCAAAACCAGAGATGGAGTTGGCGCCGGCGTGTACAGGTTCTTTTGTCTCGATTGTGCACCTGAAATACGTGAATCTTATGTTCTGTCCTCTCATTGTTCTGTCTTTCAGGCGGAAGCCCTTGGATTGGTTAAGGTACTTGAAAACGCAACCACTTTACCAAATCATCTAACCTTAGGATTCTTCCTGGACAACCTCTCAGTCGTGAAGTCAGTTCTGAACTCTAAGACTGGTAATTACCTTATCGACAGAGCTCTGCTACTGATTTCGCGATTGAATCGCAATGGGAACAGATGCACCATACAATGGATCAAGGGCCACAGTGGAACGTGGGTAATGACATTGCGGACACACTCGCAAAGCGGGGTGCTGAGTCTGCTGACCCAAGCTGTTACAAACTCGCTCCTTTGTCGTTTGTAAAATCGGCAATCTACGGCCGGGCGCGTGAAGCATGGGAAAGCAGATTCCTCTCTCTAGCTCCTTCTATCCACACCCGCTTTGGCCTTACTCCAATAAGTGTTTCAGACAAAAGGTATGCGTACATCGTCCCTAGAGAGCACATTGTGGTTGGCCTGCTATCGGGACACACGTGGACGGACAGTTTCGCCCACAGGATAGGCGTCATTGACGATCCTTCCTGCCCTTACTGCGACGCTGACAGGGAAGAAACTCTGTCTCACATCGTGCTTGAGTGTAGCAGCCTTGATGCCCTTAGATTCCCCCTTCTTTCCACCTGTGCAGAAGAATTAGGGTACAATCCGCGGTCACTCAAATACTTTATTTTTAACAGGAGCACTTGGCGAGCCTGCCTGGAGTTCCTAAAGGCCTCCGATAGACTTAAGCCACGCGTCCGCGCGGAGGATTCCGATCACCTGAGTGACTCGGACTCCTCACCTCATGGTTAACACCGGCCTTTGGCGGCCGCTCGTAGACGTAACTCTGGCATGTGCCGCTGTTTAAGATCGGTTTCGCGACCTGCCCTGCGTTTGTGATCGCCCCTGACGCTGTCTCTGTAACCCAAGGACAGAAGGCAAACGGTTTGGCGATTCGATTGCGCGGGCTGCTCGAGAAATCGACTTACGCAGCGACCCATTTGAGCGCGCTTTGCAATCTATGGTGTACTTTTCTGTGTGGTTGGTTGTCTTAGTACTGGTACCCTCACCAGTAATCTTATCTAAAACTTTTATATCTTCATTTTTACAAAAAATATCTATCTTTTCCCATCAGTTGCTGAATCATTCTCGCTTTATCTAATATTCATATTTAAACAACAGCTGTCTTTCTTTTTTCCTGGCCTGGGTAATCTAACCTTTTTGAACAGCCTTGGTTGCGTGCAGCACGTTGGTACTTTGATATTGTGCATTGCGGCTTGTCTGCCTGCTACACCTTTTGGGCTTAAAAATCATATACTTTAATCATTGCGGTATGTCTGCTCTCCACGGTCACCCCTGGGCTCAACACCATTGAACCCGTCTCTGCCACCCCCTGAACTCCGCGGATCACCACCCTGCCCCCCCCCCCCCCCCCCTTATCCTCCTCTACATCCCGGCTCTCCTGGCCTCACCTAGCGATGATCCCCTGGCCACCCATCCCCAGGCCCCTCCAACTGTGCTTTGTATATATTCCGCTTTATGCGTCCATCGGGGCTCAAAAATCATTCATTTTGGTTAGCAGCCCCGTAAATAAAGATATTTTCTCTCTCTTTCCCGATGGCCAGCTCATTGTATATTATGTAAATATGTTTTCTTTTTTTTTATTCTTACGCCTTAAGCCAAGCAGTACTTTATCAAATTATGTTATTTTATATATTCCTTAGTTCAATTAAAGGAATTACTGAACAAAACCATTTTTATTATTATTCTTTAAAGATTTTCAACCACGACTGCAATTACCATAGCATATTTCTCAAGATGATCATAAATCAAGCAGAAAATCTCTTTTTTATAATATATATATATTATATATTCTGAAAAATGCAAATATTTTTTTAAACATATATTTTATTTTCATTCATTGACTGTTCTACATTTTTTTTTTACCATAGATTTAGAACATACCGACTTTAATTAATTGTTGTAAATATGTATAGTTGAACCTACCTATTTTTTAAATCACGATTATAGAATTCATTTTATAAATTCTATATTACTGTGATAAATTATTTTATGTGTAATTTCCTTCAAGTAATTCAAAATAAAAGACTACTTGATGGGTAAATAATTATCTTTACTTGTTTACGACTGCACCTTCAATTCTCTATCTTTTCAACAACAAAACAAAAATAATCATAACATATATATATTACTAGAGGAGGAATCGCCGAATATCATTTCTAAGAAGGAATAAGAACTACTAGCGACAAGATTATTTATTAAAGCGATATAATCTTAGCAAGCTTTCGGACTGTGACATCCTTTAACAGGCTGTTCGCGTAATATCCTGTTAAAGGACGTCATAGTCTGAAAGCTCGCCAATATTATATCGCTTTAATAAAGAATCTAGTCGCTGTTAACTTTTATTCCTTCTTAGAGTATATATGTCATAAAAATAAAAATGATTTTCTGCTTGAATTTAGATCATGTTGTGATTATGCTATGGTAATGCAGTCGTGGTTAAATCTTGAAAGTATGATAATAAATAATAGTTTTGATCAGATATTGCTTTAAGTGAACCCATGGAATATACCATGGTATATAAAAACAATTTGATAAAAGTAATGCCTGGCTTAAGGCAAGTAGAATAAGGAAAACAAAAAGATTATTTACATAATGTACAAAGATTTGAGCCGGCCTACGGGAAACAACAACAATGAGTTTTTATTGTGAAAACGGCGACCTCTGGTGGTCGATTTAACAGAGTATTTCAATCTATGAAATATGTTGGAAATAAAATAATATTTTTATATAACATATATATATATATATATATATATAATTAAAAAATAAGATTTTCTGTTGATTTTGGAATTATTTTTAAGATTGATATTGTTGCGGATGTATGTAGTTTTTCTTTTGTCGCTATTTTTTAATGTAAAAGAAAGAAATAATCAAAAATGTATGTTTTGTTAGCTTTTTATTTTTAACTCACTTCAGCCATTTTACAAAAAAAACTTATGTAAACAATGCCAGGTGATGATGATTATTTAAATAATATTCTATGAAAAGTTAAAGATGAAAATAATAATTATGAAATATTTACAGCACGTATCATTTACCCCCGCTTTGATGCATTTATTCACGGAGAATAAATGACTTTAATTGAGAGATGTGAGCCTTTATAGGATCTCCTGTGGGATTTCTTGGTGGGTTGTCTTGATCCGTTGTAGAGAGTTCGTAAGTCACTTTAGACAATCTTCTCAAAACTTGGAATGGTCCTTCGTATTTGGGAGCTGTTTTAATTAACTTCGGATCATTGTAGGGAATTCTTTTAAGAACGAGATCTCCAACTTTAAATTCAATGTCGGGATGTCTTGAATCATGTCTCCTTTTGGAAATCTCACGATGATGTTGAGTTCTTTTTATAGCCAGTTTTCTAGCATCTTCTACCGAGGTTGAGGGGTTATCAGCAAATTGTGGCTGCACATTGTAACCAAAAAGTAGAAAAGATGGCGGAAAACCTGTTACGTCATGAGGGGTATTGTTGTAGTCAGTAATGACCTTGGGCAAAAGTGTGCTCCATTTCACCTTCGGTTTATCAAGCAAGGCCGTTCTTAATTTGGTCATGATTGTTCCGTTAACCTTTTCGCACATTCCATTACTCTGGGGGTGGTATGGTGTGGTGAAAGTTTGTTTGATGTTATGAACTTTCAAACACCTTTTGAATTCCTTGGAATTAAAGTTCTTTCCATTGTCAGTGATAATATGTTTTATGGGTAGCGAGACTTGAAGGATTCAGTTGAAACATTGTAGCGTTGCTTGAGCTGTGTTTTTGATAGTGGAAAATGCCCAAACATATCTTGTAAGATGATCAATGAACACTTGGATGTACTTGTGCTTTGTCTTTTCAGCTGCTGTTCCCATAACTATTGTATCTGCACTTATTACTTGAGCTGGTTGTAGTTCTGTGTCTGGAATTATTAGTTGTCCTAGAGTTGGTTGGTTAGATGATTTGGTCAGTGACATGTCTTGCATGATCTCACATAAGATTTAATTTCCTGTACCATGTCTGACCACCAAAATAAAGGAACTATTAATTTGACTGTTTTGTTCATGGATGGGTGACTCATGTTATCATGATATTCCTTCAGAACATGTTCTTTAAAAGAAGCAGGCACCACAGCCCTGAGTAGTCCTCTCTTCTTGACCATCACTGTGTTTTGATGATCTTGAGGGTCTTCAATGAAGCTGAGATCTGCCTGTCTTTGATGTTGTTGTCTCTGCTGCTGTTGCATCTGGTGTTGTTGCTGGATCTGGTTTTGTTGCTGTTGTTGGAGCTGGTTCTGTTGTTGCTGCTGTTGTTGTTGTTGAATCTGGTTCTGTTGTTGTTGCTGTTGGATCTGGTTTTGTTGTTGTTGTTGCAACTGATTACAGGTTGTGCAAACAAGTGCCATTTCTGCTGATTGCTTAGTGTAGACTGTTTTATCTTCAGTGTCAACAATAAGTTCAAAGTCTTCTGCAATATCCAAGCCAATGAGTAGCTGGAATTTTAAATTAGGTATTACATGAAGTTTGACCTTTCTAGTTTTATTATGAATTTGCAAGTCTACATGAACATATCCCAAAGTGTTGGTTAATGAGTTAGCTTGTTGAATTTGCATGGGAGAATCTATTAAAGGATGTAAATTCAATCTTTTCATTAAATTTTGATTTATTAAAGATATGGTAGCACCTGTGTCCATGAAGGCTTGTAAAGGATGTTTGTTGACACAAATTTTAAAGTCTATCAATTTATTAGGAGGATTATGAGTTGATAAGCAAGTTACTTTGTTTGTTTCATTACTTGTGGTTGATTCTGTGACTGTTGTAATGAATTGCTTTGGTTGTGTATTTTTAGATGATCTCTCTGTTTTATAATTTGGGTCATAATCAGGACATTCATTCAACCAATGTTTCACTTTAATTCTTTTCTTTATGCAAATTGGGCAAAAAAAATGGGCAATTTGAAGCTGATCTTTCCTGTTGAGATAGAGTGCATACTTTGGGTTTAAACAAGTTTCTTAGTTTACTTTGTTGCCTGTTATGCTCAACAGAAAGTGCAACTTGTATCCATTTGGTTGGATCTGCAGGTTGTGCTGCTGCAAACACATCCCTCCAATTCAAAGGTAGCCCATCTGTTAGTAGTTGTATTTTCTCTTCCTTTTTCAAGGATGTTTGATTCAGTAAGTCCATTTTTTCTTTAAAATAAGTCTCCACTGTTTCACTTGCAAGGAGCTTTCTGCTAGATGCTAATACAATGGGACTATATATGCAAGGCTTAAATCTGGCAATGAGTTTATCTTTTACAGTTTCCCATTTCTTTATATGTGCATTTGTAAGAATTTCATCAGCAAAATATTCTAAGGCTTCATCTGCTAAATAGTAGATAAGATTGTGTATTTTTTCTTCATCATTTGCCTTTAAATTTTCTACTTCATACAACTTAATCCAACTTTCAATCTTTATGTTATTCTTACTGCCAGAATATTTTTAAAATCTATGTAAATTTGCCATTATAACAATAAAGATGTCTCTAAATGAGCTATGTAAATTTGAAATATATGATCTTTTGATTAAAAATTTACCTTTTTAATTTTCTTTCGTATCCTTGTCGAGCTGCGCCAAATATGTTGCGGATGTATGTAGTTTTTCTTTTGTCGCTATTTTTTAATGTAAAAGAAAGAAATAATCAAAAATGTATGTTTTGTTAGCTTTTTATTTTTAACTCACTTCAGCCATTTTACAAAAAAAACTTATGTAAACAATGCCAGGTGATGATGATTATTTAAATAATATTCTATGAAAAGTTAAAGATGAAAATAATAATTATGAAATATTTACAGCACGTATCAATATTATGATAATGAGATTTGATATATTTTGTAATATATTAGTATTAGGTCAATGGTATTGGTATGCAGTCGTGGGAATAATAATAAAAATGTTTTTTTTTTCAGTAATTGCTTTAATTGAGCTAAGGAATATATAAAA
>CP092873.1:12725895-12736979 GCA_030710605.1 Cordylochernes scorpioides | reverse complement strand
TAACATAATTTGATAAAAGTACTGCCTGGCTTAAGGCGTAAGAATAAAAAATGAAAAACTTATTTACATAATGTACAAAAGATTTGAACCAGCCATCGGGAAACAACAACAATGAATTTTTATAGGGGAAGCATGACCTCTGGCGGTCGATTTAACAGAGTATTTGAATCTATGAAATATATTTTTAATAAAATATTATTTTAAAATAACATATATTTATGTAGTAATGTACATGGAGAAGGAAATAAACACTTCAGAGGTTAGTAACAACACACACACACACAAGAAGACTAAGTCCATACAAAAAAGCGTACTGAGATGGTTTCAGCAATGAAACTGCCCAATACGACCATATCTACCTTAACCTCAACCTCCAAACTCTCTTTTACCAGCCCATGGCTCTATCCTTTAGCCGGAGTACCCACTTACCTACCAGGAACAAAGGTTGGACTTTTCCTGTTTCCTGTTTTCCTGTTGTAAAGTTATATAGCGCCAGGTTGTCATGGCTCTCTCTGAGGCCGTCAGCCTTCCTTTAACCTAATTATTCCCAAGCAAGTCACAATAATAAGGGATACTTTGATTTTTATTATATACCATATGAGGCACCAATCCCTTTAAAATGCACTAAAAAATACATTTTGGTTAGTCTCCCCATTAGAGAATATTATAGTTGCCTTGAAGAATGTACCACGATAGCAAGTTGGATAATTCAAACAAAGGTCAAACTGTAAACCATAGTTTTGGGCTATGACTCTCATCAGAACGGAGATGAGGCTTCGATTTCGTAACATCCTAAGAGAGGAATTCTGAATTCGGTCGAAAGTGCCAAAATTCATTGTTTAAATGCCTCTTTTGATATCATCCGCTCACAACCTTATATTGATTTCTTCCATCAAAATGGTCCAGTCTTTCACCAGCTTAAACTTTCGCTTCATCTTAGTAAAAATCTTTACTAGTCTTTTTCTTATTCTATCTTTTTATATCCACAATGGGTGAAGTATAATGCGTCTGCCTTTGTCATCAAGACTGGGTTAAGACTGGGAGCACTACTCAGTAACAGGCCGACTTAGCTCTATCAGTTTACTAGTGATTACAAAGAATGAGGCACAAAACCAGTTTTGGCAATTTTAGACAAAAGGCCAACCTGTGTACCATGTTTTCGGGATTTAGCCCCTCATCAGTACAAGATTAAACATCTGTTTGGTAAATTCGACCGATTTCATGACCCCTCTCGTATGCTATGATATTCGAAGTCGCCCCTGTACTGTTTTGACATAATTATTGATGATATTATTTGTGCTAAAGTAACCACTTTATACCTATTTGCTAATGACACGGCTATTCTTCCCTCTGCAAATAACAATAAACTGCATAAGGCCTGTCTATAAGCAGAGATATGGTACAAAACTTGACCAATTGAATGAACCCTTAAAAGAAGGAAGCTATACTCTTCTAGTCTTATGCTTTTGTTGATCAATTTTCTCCCAGCAAGAGATTTCCATCTATATTTTGGTCATATATTTGGACTAGGGGATATTTATAATCCAGATTCCTGGAGCGCAGAACGCAAACTACCCGGATTTGGCCAAGTCAATTTGCCAGCTAAATATTCTTAGGCAGATTGTAGAGATTCCATGGATCTCGTGTAGATCTCATGGAATAAAGTCCACCCTAGGCTGACGAAATAGGCCATTAGCCCAAAACCATGGTCTCTAGTTGGACGCTTCTCAGTTTGCCAAAGCTGGTGTTGTGGCTTTGTCACCGACCTGAGACCGCTTGTTTGCGACGACGGTCAATAGATGGCGTCAGATTTTGAAGTTTATTTGGACGGGAAAGGCGTCTTATGCTTTTATATATAAACATTGTCGCGATGTAACGCTAGCAACGACTTGTTTGGTTAAAATCAATAACTTAAGTTATCAAATAAAAGCTACTAGATAAATATTTGTTTATTTAAGATAATTTTAGATTTCAATAAATAATAATACATGAACATTATAATAAAATTATAAATAAACAAATATATATTTTGATAAATCGAATAAATAGATAAAGTATATAACAATAAATAAATGTAAAGCAGAAGAATAATTTTGAAAGAGTTATGGATCATCCAAAATGGCGTCGAATATTTAGAACGTATCAAGAATTGAACGCGCGCTACCTTTCGGAGTTGAATAGAAATAATTGAAGTTTTTTTTTTTTTAAATATCGTCAAATTAACGTGGTATATGCCATGATAAATGTGTAGTTAACGACTGGCTTTACTGTAAGTGCATCACATGTCTACATATGTAGAAGGTTGTTCGACTTTTGTATTTATAAGTATGCCATTGTCCAGTTTGGTTAAATTCAATAATAGGGTTGGATTTCTTCAAGAATCGAGAGCCATTGATAAAAGATTCGGTAGACGAATTATTAAAACCCTTGATTCCCGACAGTCATAAACCAGGATCGATTCCCGCATTGTGCACTTTTTTTTCTGTGAAAAAAACCTGTTCATATTTTTCATTGTAAATAACATAAACTAGGTTTCTTGAAAATAAAGATACTTCGGCCAGTAAATATTTTTATTACCTCGACGTTTCGACAAAACTTAAGGAAGTTGTACCTTTTAGCATGTATATCAGTATTCAGACAAAAATCCTAAAATATATTTGATACACAGTGACCTTTATTGAAAACACACTCATGGACAAAACTTAAGTAAGTTGTACCTTTTAGCATGTATATCAGTATTCAGATAATAAATCCTGAAAGATATTTGATACACAGTGACCTTTATTGAAGACACATGAGATAACCAAGAGTGAACAAAATATTCTCCCTGTTTTTTAAGAAAAAATAGTAGTCGACCGACGACATTAGAACTTTCAACTTCCTAAAGTTTTGTCCATTTGTTTGCTCCTGACGAGGACAAAAGCTTTTTGTCGAGGTAATAAAAAGATTTACTGGCCGAAGTATCTTTATTTTCAAAAAATATGAATGCCGGCCAGGCAGCCTCTATCTTTAAGATAAGCTAGGTTGATCTTTTTGAGTGGTACCTAATAAAGTTATTTTGTGACAGAAGAGCCATTGAAGCAATTTCTTATGAGATAAAAAAGTGCCCAATGAGGTATTCGATTACTAGCTTGGGTCAGATGAAAATGGGCGGATAACTCCCTCACCAACCTCCAATAATTAAAGTGCGCTGTTTATGAGTTATTTTAAAACGAACATCGCGATATCCCGGCTATGGATAATCACGTTGATTCACTTTTTTTAAAACAGAAACAGTTATAAACATATTATACAAGAAAAGGTAATCAAAAATAAAAAAAAGATAAACAATAATATATATTAGGAACCTGAACCTTTCAGGTTAGAAAGATAATCATAAATATATTTACAAAAATAGTTAAACCTATGAAAATTCTCTCTGCTTTTTACAAATTGATATAGATCTACAACATTATTTATTGTCTGTTGTCTAGCGGTGAAGAAGAGTGGGCATTCCAGCAGTAGGTGCCTCGAGTCCAGGAATTCGTTGCCACAATGACAGCTAGAGTCTTCAACCGCTCCAATTTTTGATAAAAATCCCTTAAAGTTTCCATGTAAATCGAAGCAATTATCCCTAGCCGGGATAACGCGTTTTATGTGTTGAAATAAATATATAAAAAAACATTATATAAATTTGTATCTTATAATATATATATGTAGTAATGTAGTGTTGTTTATGCTGTTGGATGAATGTAGTGTGGCATGTTGGTTGCAGTCGTGGTGGCCACAATGTTTAGAGTGGTTTCAAGCATGATTGGGATTACACAAAAGGACATGTTGGATGTCACCACAGAGATGGCGAGAGAGCAAGTGTAGCCGACACCGGTCAGGGGAGATCTGTCTAGAGGGGTCTGTCAATCGTTGTGTCTCAAAGCGGACTAATCTGTTTGAGTAAGAAAGGTGCACACCTGGAAACCCGACTTGTTTTTCGGACCTTTTTCCTCTACTGGCGCCCACTGTCACTCACTCGAAATTTTATTTCTGTCAACTTGGCAATTACACTACAACACATGGAGACATAGATATATTGGAATATATTACAACATATATATTTAATTAAAAAGGCTTATATTGGATCGAAATATCATGTTATTATACGAATATTTCAGTTGGCTGAACGCCAACCTTTATCAAGGTATTATAACATTTTAATGTTTGTCAACAACAAAATAAGCGCCACATAACGACAATAGAATTAAATTTAAAAATTATTTTTGCTCAAATTCGATTGAGAAAAATTTTTGATATATATATTTCATAGTACGATGTACTAGAGCGCCATCTGTTATCAAATTATAAAACTATTTTAGAGGCGTAATATTCTTTTTAAAATAAAATAATTTCTACTGTCCTTACTGCGATGGAAAAATTAAAGGGAGGGCCTGGCTCATCAGTGGTGAACCCTCCCAGCGGTTTCGCCAGTTTAATCTACCATACCGCTGTTATATTGCATTTTTGGAACTTCCTTTTATAGTTGACTGTTGTAAGACTCTTGGAATGGGTATTTTAGAATAATTATGGACATAAGCTTTTAGGACAGCAGAATTAAATATAATTATAAATATATAATATGCTTCGAGCAATCGCTCTTCCGCAAATATCAAATTGTGTCTTTTATTTGAACAATTATATTACGATGTACTAGATCGCCATCTGTTATCAAATTACAAAACTATTTTAGAGGCGTAATATTCTTTTTAAAATAAAACAATTTCTACTGTCCTTACTGCGATGGAAAAATTAAAGGGAGGGCCTGGCTCATCAGTGGTGAACCCTCCCAGCGGTTTCGCCAGTTTAATCTACCATACCGATGTTATATTGCATTTTTTATTTCATAGTATGGACAAATTTGACGTTATGTGGCGCTGATTTTGTTGTTGACACACTTTAATATGTTATAATACCTTTAAAAAGGTTCGCGTTTAGTAAACTGAAATATTGGTAAAATAAATGATATTTTGATCCAATATATGCTTTTTAATTAAAGATTTATTTATGGATTGCTCTAATAAAAAAACATATATATATATTTATATGTGCACTCATGAACAGAACATAAGGAAGTTGAAAGTTCTAATGTCGTCGGTCGACTATTTTTTTTTTTTTTTTTTTTCTTAAAAAAAAAGGGAGAATATTTTGTTCACTCTTGGTTATCTCATGTGTCTTCAATAAAGGTCACTGTGTATCAAATATCTATTAGGATTTTTGTCTGAATACCGATATACATGCGAAAATGTACAACCTCTTTTGGTCAATGAGTATTTTATTTATGCTTATGAGGTGATACAGCAACGTCTTTACAATAAGAGAGGAGACAAATAGTGTATATTAGAGTGTATATTATAAATAATCTTTAATATTTGTTAAAACTGCTTCACTATCTAAATACTATCTTAATCTTATTGAGTTTCTAATTTCTACCCAATTCAACCAGTTAGTACCTAGTAAATATATGATGATTATCAACAATCGGCCAAATAACTCTATAAATTCTGAATTAAAGCTTGCCAAGAAGATTTTATAATGGCAGGGCGTTTCTATATAGAAAGTTTATCGGTTTGCATTGTATATATACGAGTCGTTAAAACCCTCGATTGTCCACAGCCATGAACCGGGATCAAATCCCGTATTCTACACTTTTTTCCTGTGAAGAGAACCTGTTCATATTTTTCATTGTAAATAACATAAGCTAGGTTGATCCTTTTGAGTGGTACCTAATAAAGTTAGTTTGGAACAGGAGAGCTATTGAAGCAATTTCTTATGAGATAAAAAGTGTACAATATGGTATCCGATTCCAGATCGGGGCTGCTAATAATGGGCGGTATATATAACTCCCTCACCAATCTCCAATAATCGAAGTGTGCCGTTTATGGCTCATTTTAAAACAAATACACCTATCCCCCGATTTACACGGTACTTGTTTTACACGTTTTCGCTTTTACACGGTTCTCCAAATAAGTTTTTGTTTTGTTTTTATCGCACTATACTAAATGCTACTGTGTTTGAACACATGCGCTGTGTACACATCTCACGAGGAATCCCGAGCTTATGTGCTGACTACATATTTTAACCTGTCAATGCATTTTATTTTTATTTCTGTGTACACCTATCTCCCGATTTACACGTTTTTCTCAGGAACGTATCTACCGTGTAAATCGGGGGATAGGTGTATATTATATAATTCTGTTGTGATTATAATATATATATATATTATTATTACAAGATATTATACAAAAACATACAGGATAAACATGCAAGATTATTTCTAAATATATATAGGATAATGAGATAGCAGATGAATTAGCAAAGGAAGCCGGAAGGTTGAGCCAAAGGAAAGAACAAATGTTAGTATTTGACCATGATGCTTTGGCAAAATACAAGATAATTCAACAAAATATAGGAAAAGATCAAATATGCGAAATAAACTCTGAGAGAAGAATTACAAAAACAATAACAAGACTTATAACAAAACACTATAAAGGAATGACAATACATCTAGATGGCACAACAACCTACAGGACATGTAATAACTGTCCTGGTGTGGAACTAACACCTACTCACATATTTTCATGTACAGCAATGGCCGCAGCCTTGCAGAAAATTGACATAGACTCAGAGCAGCAGCTTTACACACCTAAGATAGTGGACATGGTGACTGCTGTGATAGAGATACATGGAGACATCTGAGGTTCTTCATTGGACACGACAACAACAACAACAACCAGTTTACATTAAAGAGAGAAACCTCTAACTTTTTAAACCCTGTGTTGGGATAATTCCTATTTATAAATACAAATATATATACTTAATATAAGTATCAATACCTCTATAATAAGGTTGACACATCTGAAAGAAATCCCAATGGTGATACTACGCGACAGGTCTGAAATGAAATCATCAAAGATTAATAGCGCCCAGTTGACAACGGGACAGTGATAATGTCAGAGATTCTCCCCCTCGCTCCCCTTACAAGTTCCCCAAGCTTGTCCCCCCTCAATGACACATACCCTAACTCTCCCTACCTCCAATCACCCCTCCCCCTCTCAACAAGGGTAGTTTAATTCATATTTAAAACATCGCACTCATGTGTCCCCATCATGGGACCTGTTGTCCCTTTTATCGATTGGAGACTTTTCATTAGATCGCAGCGTTCAACTTGTTGCTGTTACTTCCATTCCCTCGAGAGATACATTCCTCATTGGAAAGCGCTGATGTCACGTGACTGATGATGATGAATAACCGAGTAGAAATCGCAGAATACAGTTAAATCTGTCTATAGCGCCCCCTCTAAATAGCGCCTCCCTCTCTATAACGCCCGATTTTAAATACGTAGTACGATGCGATTTACATTAAAAGTGACCTGTCTATAGCACCCCCTCTCTATAGCATCCTATTTTGGTGAGTCCCACGAAGAGACACTATAGACAGGTTTAACTGTATCATATGGAAACAGTATGGCCTCAAATTATTCTTTATTAAAATCGTCCTCAACTGTTTATTTATATATTTGTTAATCCCATGTATCTCTAATTAAAATAAACAATAATTGATCTACGGGTTAATTTCTTTTAGGATTTTACACTCATAGGCAAAACTTAAGGAAGTTGTACTTTTTAGTATGTATAGCGGGATTCAGACAATAACTCTGAAAAGTATTACAGTGTCCTTTATTGAAGACACACTCATAGACAAAACCTTAAGGAAGTTGTACCTTTTAGTATGTATAGCGGGATTCAGGCAATAACTCTGAAATAATTTTGATACATAGTGACTTTTATTGAAAACACACACGATATGCCTGTGTGAACAAAACTTTTTTTTTTTTGCTGAGTAGGGCTTTACCAAACTTTTGTTATAACATACTAATGCGCATCATATTAAATTGTTCTGAAAAAAAAAAGACTCTACTTGATGTTTGCGAAAGAGCAATTGTTCGAAGCATGTGAAATATGAATAATTATATTTATTTCTACTGTCTCTCTTCAAAGCCTTTGTCTATATTTCATTTAAATATCATTTCCAAGAAGTCAGCTTTAGTATAGTTATAAGAATTCCCATTACCTTAAGTTTTGTTCATGTGTAAGTGTATTTATAACCTTTAGGGTTTTCGAGTTTGAAGGACCTTCTATAAAATATGTATATTAGTATAATAATGAAATAACTTACTATGTTTGATATAAAATTGCCCTGGAAATGGCCCATCTTGCGAGAATGTCCGTTAACATCCTAAACAAATTTTAAAAAACCCAGAAAACTCTTATAGAATAAGCCAATATGGCGCAAGCCATCAGTAACATTTAGTCGCACGATCAGAATATCCTCTTAATTTATACATCTGATTCCAGTACAGTTTCGTTTTTGTGATATTTTTCAGAAAACTCTAGATCTTGGGGTTTTAGCAGGGCTTCCTTACAAGTTGAGTCGCCGAAAAGAGCCTCATTTCACCCCTAAATAAAATTCTGGGGCTTTATAATCATAGACAAAACTTAAGGAAGTTGTATCTTATAGCTTGTATATCAGGATTCAGATATAATATCTCTGAAAGATATTACAGTGATCTTTATTGAAGATACACGAGATAGCCAAATGTGAACAACAACAACAACAAAAAAAGCAGATGACTGGTGACAACGAGGACTTTCTACTTCCTAAAGTTTTGTCTATCAGTATACTTATCCGTTAATAATAAAGATAGAATTACAAAGTGTGTACCTATTAGATTTTTTAAAATGATATATGCAATAAATGCATTTGTATTTATAAAGAAACTTATTGTAAACATTATTCCAACTCTAATAAATTATCAAGGTGGTGAAGTTCACGTTCCTAATATATATATACTAGCCGAATGACCCGGGCAACGCCCGTGTTTTACCCGATTGAATGTTTTGATTCAAATACTATTTGTTACAATTATAAATTGGCGCCTTAAATAAATGCATATATTAGTTAATAACTATAGCCTATGTGCTTTATCTGTCTATGTACTGTTGGCTTCCATAGGCGTCTCTTACTGGGAAAAAGAAAGAGAGGATTCCATTTAGTTATTAACTAATATATGCATGTATTTAAGGAGCGACCCGCTCCAACACAATAGTTACAAAACCAAAAAGCGAGTGGGGGGGGGGGGGCAAAGTCAAAAACAAAGTGTCTCGCGTAGTGGCGGCGCCATCGTAGCCAACAAATAGGAGAGCGCCATTCCAAAAAAAAAAAGCAAACGGTGACAGAGATGATGACGCTCGTAACTGTATATAGAATTGTTTCTCTTTTTATTTCGATTACTTTTTTTTTTTGTATAATATGTTTAGAATTGTTTCTGTTTTTAAAAAAATGTAAATCGACCCAATTATCCCTAGCCGGGATATCGCGTTTTGTGTGTTGAAATAAAATATAATAAAAAAAGGTGGGGAATCCTCCCTTACTGAAGAATAATTTACATATAAAACTGTATATATGAACAATTTTATATTTCTCTACATTATATTACCTTTTATTTATAATTTAGAATATAATATTTTGCTAGCAATTTTAAATAATGTAGTAACCTCCAAGGATGAGTATCTTTTATTAAACGTTTTTCGAGATTTCGGGATAACGCCCTTCTACAGGAAAAAACCCTTTTTTATTCCTTTATAATATATTATCCTTTATATTAACTTTTATTATATTACCCTTTTTTATCTTTTTTCTAATTACAAAACTATTTTAGACGCGTAATATTATTTTTTTTTTAATAAAACAATTTCTACTGTCCTTACTGCAATGGAAAAATTAATGGGAGGGCCTGGCTCATCAGTGGTGAACCCTCCCAGCGGTTTCGCCAGTTTAATCTACCATACCGCTGTTATATTGCATTTTTTTGGAACTTCCTTTTATAGTGATACTGATGCTTGACTCTTCGAATGGGTATTTTAGATGAACTATGGACATAAGCTTTTAGGGCAGTAGAAATTGTTTTATTTTAAAAAAAGAATATTACGCGTCTAAAATAGTTTTGTAATTTGATAACAGATGGCGCGCTAGTGCATCGAAATATCTTTTTTCTGTAACAATTTAAGATTCAATAGAATTGTTTAATTTGTCTAATACGTTATCCGTTGATAAACGACATCTACAAATTATGGATTGACGTGTACACCTCCTGTGGAAGCCTCTCCTTCCATTTTGAGAATTCTTTAAAACTTTCATATACTCTCTAACCTAGAAATCGAAAATACATTTCTAAGAAGTTTTCTTAATTTTTCAACATGAAAAGCATCTTTGCGCAAATTTGGCCTTAAATATCCATTTCTTGTTATCTCAGGAAGTCTCTGGGACCAAACCTTTGGTCGTAGAAGTACAGTCTGCACCATGCTGACGAGGACCAACAGCCCGAAACGCGTACGTGGTTGACTTTCTTGATTTATCAAGAAATTGGGTTGGTCAAATATCTTCGGAACAATCTAAATCAACATTTAGTTGATTCTTGTTCCACTAGATGGCGCTCTATCATCTAAAATGGCCATGTGAGCGTTCAGGAAAAAAAATGCCAATTTCGTTTTTAATACTTTAAAGAGTTTTTAATGATCGTTTCAAAAATATTATTATATTATCCTTGAATAAACACATATCACATATTGATTATCATGAAAAATCATTTCTCTCCAATTCAAGACAAAAATGAGAATTGTAGAGTCATTGGTATTCCTTGTGGTCACTTATGGATGTGTGAACTGGACTCTCAGAAAAGAAGGAAGTAAAAGGATTGAGGCTTTTGAAATGTGTACATGGAGAAAGCTACTTAGAGTGCCATGGACAGATAAAAAACAAAAATTTCAATCTGAGCTTAAATTAATTCTGGAAGATCTCTAGAATCTCAAATATATAAACAAAGAATGACCTACTTTGGATATATTATGAGAAAATGGTCTAAGAAAAGACGTTAATGTTGGGAAAATTTGAAAGTATAATAAAGAGAAGAAGATCTGCAATGAACTGGCAAGAAGGAGTCAAGAAAACTACCGGATGATGACTAATTAAGCTGCGAGTGATGGTCACCAACATAA
>CP092873.1:12703550-12723773 GCA_030710605.1 Cordylochernes scorpioides | reverse complement strand
TAATCAAAATGCAGCCGAAAATTTTCCTCAGGTTTATAAAAAGCGACATGCAAAATTTGGTACCAATTGGTTCAGTAGTTTTTGAGTTTATCGCGAAACAGACAGACAGACAGAAATTGACTTTTATATATAGAGAGAGATTTACTCTTCATTGTTGGCTTTTTATCTTACATTCATTCTTCATTGTTGGCTTTTTATATTACATTCACTCTTCATTGTTGGCTTTTTATCTTAAATTCACTCTGTTGGCTTTTTATATTACATTTACTCTTCATTGTTGGCTTTTTATCTTACATTCACTCTTCATTGTTGGCTTTTTATATTATATTTACTCTTCATTGTTGGCTTTTTATCTTACATTCATTCTTCATTGTTGGCTTTTTATATTACATTAACTCTTCATTGTTGGGTTTTTATCTTACATTCACTCTTCATTGTTGGCTTTTTATCTTACATTCATTCTTCATTGTTGGCTTTTTATATTACATTCACTCTTCATTGTTGGCTTTTTATCTTACATTCATTCTTCATTGTTGGCTTTTTATATTACATTCACTCTTCATTGTTGGCTTTTTATCTTACATTCATTCTTCATTGTTGGCTTTTTATATTACATTCACTCTTCATTGTTGGCTTTTTATATCATATAGAAATTCATAGTTTTATCTAGTGAACATTTTTTCCCGTGTCACATTGCCGTGTCATCCTGAGATAATCTTACTTTTGATAAATAATATTTAAGATAACAAACTTAGTGATAAGAAAACTTGTTATCATCGTCACAATGGGGGCGCTGCTTGCGAGTTAAATCTACAAATCTGCAAGTAACTCTAAGGATATTCAAGATATTCATGAAATTATTTTTCAAAAACCTTCCCGGTGATATACCTAATAATATCCCAAAATTTCACGGCGATTGGATGTACGGTTTTTGATTCTATAGAGTACAAACAAACAAACAGACAGAGAGACATTCAATTTTATATATATAGACATAAAAGTTAATATACGAATTGCAAGATCTTTCTTATTTAAATTCGGAAAGCTTTCGAGCTTTAACTCTTCTTCAAGCCTATATATGAATATGGAGAAATATCATGTATCGGAGACATTCTTAAGTCTAGCTGTATAAATGGATATATTTAAATAAAACAATAAAGGGGGGATTTCTAAACGTCTTTTATCATATAGAAGATACCTATTTTATACGAATATATAATATATAAAAGTTAATATACGAATTGCAAGATATTTCTTATTTAAATTCGGAAAGCTTTCGAGCTTTAACTCTTCTTCAAGCCTATATATGAATATGGAGAAAGGATGAAAGGATAAAAAAAAAGTGTCCAATGCGGGAATCGAACCCGGGTCGTAGTGGTCGAAAACCAAACGGTTTAACCAGCCTTCCACCAACCCCCCTGGTATGGTATCTAATATTTAAAAGGTAAATTATTTATAAAATAAATAATTACGTATAAGATATAAATGATGCATTAAAACCAATTCTATTAAATAATCCTTTGAAATTGAAAGCATTAGAACTCCAGGGAAAAGTTTCTTTTTTTACAAATATTTTATTCACACAAATCTCTACAGGAGAAAATATTTTACATTAAACCCCCCAATAGATATAGAGTTTTAAACAATGGAGGCCCGTGTTGATTCTGTATTTAAACAACTGTAAAGATCCCAAAGGATTTTATTTTATTTTATTTATTTATTTATTTATTACAAAACACACACACTATATTTATGTGGATATTTGCATGTAAATGTTTAATCTATTTTATGTACATAGTTTTTAAATATATATATAAATTATTTATAGTTTTAGAGAGAGAGAGAAAAAGTTATTTAAATTTACATTTTAGAGCAATAAATTATACAAGAAACAAAGAAAATTTACATACATATTATCAAAAGTTCAATATATATTTAGAATTACAACCACTAAACCAGTGGCACAAATATACTAATTAAAACTAGAAATTTCAATTCTTAATGTAATTCAAGTCCACGGCACTTGAGATAGAGTCTACAGAACTTGTTAAATTTTCTATATTCTTCTTTACTGGAAACCATTTGGCTTAAACTAGAAAGGATTAAAGGATTTTATTTGATTTTAATTCTTATTTTATTAGTGATTTTATATCAAATATTTTCTCCTGTAAAAGGGTTTCATGTCTGAAATCTTGAGAGATTTATAAATAAAAATTAAAAGAAGAAACTTTTCCTTGGTGGCTTAATGATTTTACTCTAACATTTAAACAAAGTTTTTTAATTATAAAAAAGGCATCTCCTTATCTTGCAACTGAAAGTTGCTGATGGCTTGCGCCATCTATCGGAATAAATATCAACTATTTTCGTTGATTTTTAATTATTCCAGAATTGGCCGAATACCCATTCTTGATTAATCAAGAAAAACTAATCACGGACGACGTGCCCTTTTTTCATAATTTAAACACCTTATCCCAGTACAATATCACAATTGTACTATTTTTTTTCACAAAGTTTTTAAATATTTCTTTTAAAAATAGACACTTCAGCCAGATAAAAGTTTCAACAAAATTCTTTTGTCTTCGTTAGGAGAAATAAATGAAAATACACCTATCCCCCGATTTACACGGTAGATACGTTCCTGAGAAAAACGTGTAAATCGAAAAAAAAATAATGTCTTATTTTAAATCTTTCAAACCAGCCATGACTTGCCAAAAAATTTGGCTTCTTTTCAGTTGAAGAAGAAGATGGCAATTGCTCTGCAATTTTTTCGTATAGTATTTCGGTAGTATAGTGCGATAAAAACAAAAAAAAAACTTTTTTGGAAAACCGTGTAAAAGCGAAAACGTGTAAAACAAGTACCGTGTAAATCGGGGGATAGGTGTAAAGCATTTGACAAGACGTTAAAAATTGTTTTAGAACAAATGATTTATTTTTATTTAATTCTCCTGAAGAAAACAAAAGATTTTTGTCGAAACGTTGAGAAAATAAAAAACTCTAACTGGCCGAAGTGTCTATTTTTCAAAGAAATATGAATGCCGGCCAGGTAGCCTCTATCTTTACGATAAATATTTTCAAGTAGTCCCGTTACATTTTTTTATTGACTTTTCATTGAGGTACAGCTTGCACCACGCTGATGAGGGCCAACAGCCCGAAATTCGTCCGTGGTTAGCTCTTCTTGATTAATCGAGAATGAGTATTTGGCCAATTCTGGAATAATTAAAAATCAACGAGAATAGGTGATATTTATTCCGATAGATGGCGCAAGCCATCAGCAACTTTCAGTTGCACGATAAGGAGATACCTTTTTCATAATAAATTACTAAATATATCTAAGTAAACATTACTAGTAAAATAACATCTCTCTAACCACACATCTCTATTAACTCTCACCTATATATATATTATATTTAAGAATGATTTTCTGCTGTTTTTTGAATATTCTTGAGGATTGTGCTATGGTGATGCAGTCGTGGTTAAAATTAAATAAAATTAGTTATCAAAAATAGCTTTAATTGCGCTTATGGAAAAAAAATATATATATATAAAAAAATAATTTGGTAAAAGTAATGCCTGGCTTAATGCGAGTAGAACAAGGAAAACAAAAGATTATTTACATAATGTACAAAGATTTGAGCCGGCCAACGGGAAACAACAACAATAGGCTATATAAAGGGAAAGTCCCGACATCTGGTGGTAGATATAATCAGAATATTTGAATCTATGAAATATAATTTTAAATAAACAATATTTTAATATAACATATATATATATATCTTATATAAAGAAAAGAGATTTGATTTTCTGCTTACTATGTTAGTTATTTGCTGGTTCTTTTTTAGGACTAAATGGTATTGGTGATGCAGTCGTGGCTAAAATCTTGAAAGTATAATAACAAAAATGGTTTTGATCAGAGATTGTTTTATTTGAGCTAAAGTAATATATAAGAACATAATTTGATTAAAGTACTGCCTGGCTTAAGGCGAGTAGAATAAAAAAAAATGAAAAGCTTATTTACATAATGTACAAATGTTTTGAGCCGGCCAACGGGGATAGAGAAAATATCTTTATTTTACGGGGCTGCTAACCAAAATGAAAAAAGGTAATAGTCTACAGCACGTGGTGTTTCCAGGTGGACACCCTCTCAAGTACTGACCGGGCCCGACATTGCTTAACTTCGGTGATCGAAAAACAGTCAACGGGGATAGAACAACAACGAGTTTTTATAGGGGAAGTGTGACCTCTGGCGGTCGATTTAGCAGAGTATTTAAATCTAAGAAATTATAATTTAAAATAAAATAATATTTTTATATAATATAATTTTAAATAGAATATTTTAATATAACATATATGTTCCTGACACCACACAGAATTTAAGTCACAGAGATTATTACAATCATAGAATAAAGATAATATTTGACAACAACATCCAACAAAAACTACTTGTTTATTTGTTAACGTTTTAATATTTCATAAGGTATTGATTGCAAAAATACCCGTATGCTTAATTTAAAGTAGTTAAATTATATATTAACTCTTTCAATATGTAAACTTATGCTCATCTTTTTAAATAGAATATTAACAATTCACAAATTCTAAAGTTAATTTATAATTCAACTGCGCAATAAATTAAATTTACGATTTTGACCATGTTAATACATTACATTTGATAACCGATATTTTGTAATAAAATTAGTAATTTAAATTATAATCCTTTAAATCTTTAATTAAAAAGGCATATATTGGATCAAAATATCATTTATTTTACCAATATTTCAGTTGGCTGAACGCCAACCTTTATCAAGGTATTATAACATATTGATATGTACCAACAAAAAACTCAGCGCCACACACTTTAAAATGTTAATAATACCTTGATAAAGGTTGGCGTTCAGCCAACTGAAATATTGGTAAAATAAATGATATTTTGATCCAATATATGCCTTTTTAATTAAAGATTTATTCATGGATTGCTCTATTTTCAAAACAAATTCCTTTAAATATAAAAATAAAATAATCTATTGTCATTTGTATATGTTTTAATGAATGTGTAAATAATGGAAAGATCCCTTTCATTAAATATCTGTTCTCTTCTGAAGCGGTCGTTCATTGAGTGTTGGTTCATATAAATGATATTCTATGTAAAAAATAGTACAAAATTGAAATTGTACTAAGATCAGGATGTTAAATTATAAGAGAAAGACAACTCCTGATTGTGAAACTATAAGTTAATAATAGCTTGCGCCATCTATCAGAATAAATATCGAATAATCGTTAATTTTCAATTATTCAAGAATTTGGCCGAAACCCCATTC
Organism: Cordylochernes scorpioides; assembly: GCA_030710605.1. Classification (NCBI taxonomy): domain Eukaryota; kingdom Metazoa; phylum Arthropoda; class Arachnida; order Pseudoscorpiones; family Chernetidae; genus Cordylochernes; species Cordylochernes scorpioides. Next base: position 12,718,461 of record CP092873.1, on the reverse strand, counting down.
CTGATTGAACGAGTAAAGCGAACCACGTACGCGTTTTGGGCTGTTGGCCCTCATCAGTGTGGTGCAAGCTGTACCTCAACGACCAATAAATATGGTGTGTGTGGCATCCTGAAAATCAATGAATGGGTATTTAAGGTGGTTTTCAGGAAGACTCAAAGACCAACCTTTTTGGTCGCTGTGGTAAAGTTTGCACCACGTTGATGAGGGCCAACAGACTGAAACGATTATTTGATATTGTCAGTTAGTATATTAGTAGAGACAAACCTCATGATGGCAAGACAATCTATTCAATGATAATTATGAGGAATTTAAACTATTTCAGACGCGAATGATTCTTTTATAAATTAAACAATTATCTACTTCCCTTCCTAATATGATGAATTAAAGGGAGGACCTGGCTCATCAGTGGTCTTCTTCTTCTTCTTTTTTATCTCCACTCAATCATATTAGAGTGTCACGCTTGTAAAGCTTGAGACTTTTGATGATGCTTGGATGAAGTAGAATGCGTCTGCCTTTGTCATTAAGACTGGGAGCACTACTCAGTGGCAGGCCGACTTAGCTCCAAAAGAAATGGCCGCCTCTGACATGAGGAACAGACACCATGTGCAGCCGCTCCTAACATGGAGTACAAACGCTGCTCATCCTGTATCTCTGGATTAGGAGTCCTTACAGGGTACTATCAGCCGGGCCAACTGAGCCCAGGTTTTTTAGTGAGCTTGTTACTGCTCCCCCTCCACCTTTTTCATCCGTGCTTGGGACCAGCAAAGGCGGAGTTTCATCAGTGGTGAATCCTCCCATTAATTTTTCATTACAGTAAAGGCAGTTATTTGTTTAATATTTAGAAGAATCATACGCGTCTAAAATAGTTTCAAATTCTCAGAATTTTATTAGGAATAATCTTGCTGTTTTTGTTGGAAAGATTGGCTTTGATCATCTGCGCTGATATCATCAGATCTTGTGCGTTTTTTTTTTCTTCTTTTGGTTCGGTTTTGGCTGACTCGTTTGTTTTGATTGTCAATTTTATGTCTTAAGAACAAGTCGTTCCTTAAATGTAAATCTTTGCTTGTAATTGATAATAAATATTTGTTTAATAAAGTGAATAATGATCAAGAAAATCCTACAGGTTTCTGGAGAAGAGTTTATTTCATCTTTATTAAACATAATCTCAAGGTTTCAGGCATCTCTGTCCTTCTACAGGGGTACATAGAAACATATAAAGTCCGTTAAGATACTAACTGATTTATATAGAGAAAATAGAGGTAACCCGGGCTCCTGGAGCATAAATCGCCAACTACCCTGGCTGTACAGCTACAGTCTAGAAGTCTAGTCATGGGGAGGACAGATTGCTGAGGTGTACCAGGTAACCAGGTAGTTCCAGCCCGGCAGGGAGTCAGGAAGTAGGGGCAGGGCTGAAGTCTTGTACTCCAAGCAGTTTCTGTAGCCTGTATAGCATAAAAGCTGGACAGAAGAAAAGGAGGTGATCCACAGTCTGTGACTCTTCCCGGCAGTGAGGACATGTTGGATCTCTATGCCAGAGATCTGCCAGAACGTGGACGTGACCAGTAAGAATGGTAGTGGTCGCCATTCCAGGGCGCTGATTTATATATATATTTCTATGTACTGCTGTAGAAGGACAGAGATACCTGAAAACTTGAGATTACATTTAATAAAGATAAAAGAAACACATCTCCAGAAAACTGCAGCATTTTCTTGATTAATATCCAGGATATTTAAATCAATTGAAAATGAATAATGCTTCCAGGGTTAAATATCTTATATAACCTTTAATTTTATCATGCCTTTTTCGGACCTATCAGTTCTTCGACGGGAGTATTACATTAACTAAAATAAACGCCGAAATTAAGGATATATGAAGGGAATAACCCAAGAATTATATAATAAATATTGGTATATATCAAAAATGGATATCCACATCATTAAAACATACGAGTACAAAACATTTTTGGACTTTGTTATTTCTCTATTTGAAAATAATGTTATATTTTTTTTCTCCAGGTCTATCAATTTTATAAATATCAGCTAAAGATTAAAACACTTCAACCGTTTTAGGCTTTTATCTAGCGATGTTTGAGCGGCCTTCTATCGCCATTTTTAAGATACAAACTACAAAACGATGTCAGATTTGTTTTATCTATTTTAAAAATCTGAATACCAATACGTAGAACATGTAACAATAAATATTTTTTGTTTAAATGACAAAGTAATTTATTTATTTCTAGTAAACGTAATACAAGCCATGATAATCATGGTGGGTAGTAGTTTGCGAATGCTTTTACTGTAATTGCACCACATATCTACATAGGTAGAAAGAATTTCGACATTTTCACTTACAAATGTGTCAAAGCTCCGTTTTGTTACTTTCTCTCACTAGTGGGATTGGACTTTTACAGGAAAAAGGGGATATTGGAGCAAATTTTCATTCAGAAAAAAGTATCCTATGCGGGATTCGATCCCGAGTCGTGCTGTCCGAAATTGTCAGTTTATACCGCTCGTCAACCGACCCCCATCACAACAAAAGTTTTCCTTAAAGCGTCATAGATGTTTAGAATACTCATTGAAGTGGAAGGCCATTGGTAGAATAGAGGCAGACCAGTCCCAAGCAGAAGTTGCAAGATGACTCGAAACATCAAGAAAAGTGGTTTCGAATCTATGGAAACAATTTCAAGAAACAAGAGACATCTCCAGAAGAGAAGGACAAGGTCGCCCGAGAATGACAACCTCATCAGAAGAACGTTATCTGTAGTTATTGGAAAACTTAACAAAGCAATAACAGCCAGACAGCTAAAAGGTTAGCTCTCTTCGGCCACAGACACCATGATATCAAGGCAAACAGTTTACAGAAGACTCAACGAGAGAGGGATGTATGCAAGGTGGCCGAAGGTTTGTATCCCTCTCACTGCCATCTAAAAAAAAAGGCTCGTCTAAATTGGTGCAGACAACATCAGTCTCGAACCTAAAATCAGTGGGGTTCTGTTCTTTTAAGTGATGAGTCAAGGTTTAGTCTTAACACGGATTCTAGACGTGTACTGATCTTGAGAGAAACCGGGACTCGAAACCATCCCTCAAACATCAGAGAAAGCGACCGTTACGGTGGCCAAGATGTCATGGTCTGGGGTGGTATCATGTTAGACGCAAGCACGCCACTACATGTGTTTGATGGCGGCACCCTGACTTCTCATCGGTACAGAGAGGAGATACTGGAGCCCTATGTAAGGTTGTTTAGATTTTTAGGTTGTTTTATGGATGATAATGCTCGACCTCATAGAGCCCTGATGGTAGACGAATATCTTGAGAGTATTCAAAGGATGGAGTGGCCTGTCAGATCACTAGACCTCAATCCTATAAACATGTTTGGGATGCCTTGGGGAGACGAATCTCGTTCACCCCCACCCAGGACAACTCGAAAACTGAAAATTTCTTTGGTTGAAGAGTGGGATTTGTTGTCTCAAGAGATCTTTAATTGCCTAATAAACAACATGAAATATCGCTGTGACAGGTGTCTAGCTGTTAAAGACGACCACACAACCTATTAAGTCATCAAATATTGGTCTACCTGAATTTTAGACTAATTAACATAAATTTGTTTTACTTTGTAAAAAAAATATTTTAACAATAAATTTACTTTGTCCACTTGATATTTTATAGTTTTGTCTATCCACCTACAAATTTTAGTCCAAAACAATTCTTTATATTTTAGAAAACTAACATTAAGTGTTTGTTTCCTTAATTTTGGACACCAGTGTATAATCAAAATGTCAAAAACTCATGAAGTATTATTATATACGTGTGAAAAACACTCATGGGCTAAACTTATGAAAGTTTCATATTTGTATGTTGCCGGTCATCTTTTTCTTTAAGGAGACAGAGGCAATTTTGTTACACTTGGTTATCACGTGTGTCTTCAATAAAGGTCACTGTAATATCTTTCAGAGTCATTGTCTGAATCCCGATTTACATGGTAAAAGGTAAAACTTCCTTTTAAGTTTGTCCATGAGTGTATGGCGTGATATTACAGTTGCAGTCTAGCGCGACCCGGGAAGGTCTGATCGCGGACCCCACGAGGGAGCCCGCTATTCGCACCGCGAAAGCTAGGGAAATAAAAACAACAAAAGATACCTAACTCTATCTCTCTCTGGATTGCTTGATGATTTGTTTATAGTTAGCTGGAAGTCATACTTGTAGGTATCCTATTGAAGGGCATGTTGGTCAGAGAAAGCTATAGAAATTAAAATAGTTGAAGACGGGGCTCTGGCACATTTGTAAGTGCAAAGTAGAACTGCTTTTCACATGTGTAGACATGTGGTGCGCTTACAGTAAAAGCAGTCGCTAACTACCCACCATGATTATCATGGCCTGCACCACGTGTACTAGGAATAAGCAAAAATAAATACTTGAAGAAACTTAGCCCTGGATTGCTTTTTGATTTGGGTAAACTATAATGGCAGGGAGATATTATTGAAAGATAGCTATGCTGAGGACAAAGAAGGGACAAGTTTGTCGTCGAGAAGACAGGACAAGATGGAAATGTCCACTGGTGTCGTCCATCAAGTGTCTCCACATTAATAACTCACGTCACATAACTCCTGTCCACACTGGACGTCAAGTTGGCTGAAGTCTAGTGGTGAGGAAATTGTTAAACTTACCTCTGTAAACTTCAATATGGAACTTGTCTTCAGTGAAATTACACATTTCAACAATAATCAACTTAATTTTATATATATCGAGTATTGCTTTAGCTAATTTTATTATTATTATTTATAAAGTAGCTGTGTTATTTATATATATACTCATACCTCGCTTTGCGTCGGGGTTACGTTCCAAAAAAAAAACACGACGCAAATTGAAACGACGCAAAGTAAAAATATGTGAAGGCGCAATCAAAAACAAAGGTGTTGCCATATTTTAGAAAAAAAAAATAAAGACTCGAATCCAAAACAACGCAACTTCGTAAATCTAACGACGTACAGTGAAAATCATTAAAAATTAAGCAGCGACGCAACTTCGAAAAAAACGCAAAACGAAACGACGCAGAGCGAGGTATTGGTGTATATGTTATATAGATAAAAATATTTTCTGTTGATTTTTGATTATCTTGAGGATTATGCTATGGTAATGCAGTCGTGGTTAAAAATATTGAAAGTATAATAATAAAAATGGTTTTGATCAGAGATTGCTTTAATTGAGCTGAAGGAATATATTTAAAAACATAATTTGATAAAAGTAATGCCTGGTTTAAGGCGTAAGAATAAAATGAAAAACGTATTTACATAATGTACAATGGTTTGAGCCGGCCATCGGGAAACAACAACAATGATTTTTATAGGGTAAGCGTGACTTCTGGCGGTCGATTTAACAGAGTATTTGTATCTACGGAATTTTAAATAAAATAATATTTTGATATAACATGTATGTTATAAATAGAATATTCATATATTTATATTGTTTATATGTATATAGAATTCTTTGGATAATAAAAAGGCATCTATTGGATTGAATAAAAAATGTATCTGCCAATATTTCGGTTAGCTGAACTCCAACCTTTGTCAAGGCATTACACACACACACACACAAATATATATATATATATATATATATATAGAAGCAATGGGCGCTTCTCCCGTCAGAAACGGGAGGTGAACGCTTATTAGTTTGCCAAAGTTGGTGTTGTGGCTTTGTCACCGACCCGAGGCCGCTAGTTGCCGCGACAGTCAATAGATGGAGTCAGATTCTGACGTTTATTTTGACGGGAGAAGCGCCCATTGCTTCTATGGATTAATTTTCTCCCCCGGCAATTTTTCCATCCATATATATGGATATTTTTCCGTAAGTAAAGTGATCTATAAAAGAATAAGGGGCCTCTACCGTCAAAATAGACGTCAAAACTAAACGCAATTTACGTTTATTTTGACGGAAGAGGCGCCCTATGTTCATATATATATATAAAGCTATAACGTGCAATATATATACATAAAATGAAAAGATCAAAGTACGAATGTCTGCGATGAAAAATGTTGGGAGGAATTGGCTCATCATTGGTTAACCCTCCCAGCGGTTTCGTCAATTTAATCTACCATATTATAATACACTATTGGACTATTCTGCTTATATATGCTACACTGAAGGGTGGAATCTCAGAAATGTGGTATTTAAGCAAACTATGGACATAGACCTTTAGGGCAGTAGAATTATAAATAATTGCATCGAGCAAGGTTCTTCCTTAAACAATAAGAACAAGGCCAGTTCCATATAAATTAATTAGAAATTTATAGATTTATTTATAAGAATTTTCGTATATATCAATGTCACGTTATTGCCTTAAAATTAATATATATATGTTATGAATAATTTGTTTGTTGTTATATAAAGGTTTGATAAGACAAAGGATCGATATGATAAAGGGTTGAAGGTGCAGTAGTGAAAAAAAAAAATATTTACTGTCAAGTAGCTTTTATTTTCAATTACTTGAGGAAATATTACACATTAGTTATTTTCACATTATATAAAATTTATAAAGTTAATCCAATATTAGTGATTTAAAAGGATAGATATGTTAACTACGCATATTTACAACAAAAACTGAAAGTTATTCTAAAAACGATGATAACCAAAAAGTAGAAATATCAATGAATAAAAATAAAATATATATATTTTTTAAATATAGAAATATTTGAGTTTTTAGATTATAATATATATATACATATATCTGTTGTAGATAGAATTTTTAAGTATCTGCATATTGAATTTTTAAATATATTCAGTAGAAGGGCAGTTTTTTACTGATGATGGCCAGATCTCGAAACCATAGTATACAGGTGTTGTGTTTCATCATTAGCTTATTACCATCATTATCTTTTGTACTGTAGTTATAAACATAATTCAATGTGATGCACTAGCGCGTCATCTGTTATATATTTATAATTGTATTGTAATTCTACTGTCCTCAAAGCTTATGTCCATAGTTCATCTAAAATACCCATTGCAAGAGTCTAGCATCAGTATCACTGTTACGACTACTAAAGTAGTCAGCTTTGTTTATGCAAATGTTTAACTTGAGACTAGTATGTAAATTTATTTTGTTGTACAAATTGTTATTTTCTTTGCTGTATAGATTACTATGTAAATTTTCTTAGTGTATAAATTGACCGAGTTTTTAATAGAAATAGTTCTGAAATAGGAGATTGTGCGCGTGGTGGTATCCTTTCTTTCGGGCCTTCCTCTCCCCTTGGATATAGGTAGCTGGTGACATAAGGCTGGACAGAAGACACTGTAGGGCGTCTCTCGAAGTTAAAGAGGAGACAGCCTTTCTGTATTGAGTAAAAAGGCCTCAAAGGACTCAATATTTGTGGCGAGCCTGCCAGGATTTCAGAAAATTCCAGGATACTAAGATACCAGGATTCTAAGATACCAGAACAAGAACATTTCAGGACTCCAGGATGGAGACTTTAAAGGAATCCATGAATCTGAAAATTTTGAAGAGATCAAGAACTCCAAGAAGAATCATCTTCACCAAGAGGATAAACGAAGCTCGGGAAGAGATGAGGAGAGTCTCCCCTGACGAATGCCTCTTGATGCAAGGGAAAGAGATCATTCTCCAGTGTTACCAACAGATTAAGGAATTTGACGAGAAAATAGAAATCGAGATGGTTGGAGCAGAGGAATATGAAGAAGAGGCGGTAATGAAAGAATTGGAGTCCACTACACATTATCTGGAAATGTACAGCAACGTACTAATGGAGATCAATAAGATCATAGAGGCTAAGACTGAGGAAAAAGGGGCAATGTCGGAAGCCGGAGGTGAAGGCTCGAGAAGAGCTCTTCTGAGACTACCAAAAATGAAATTGCCATGTTTTGATGGTGACTTGGAAGGATGGATATCATGGTGGTCCAGATTTAAAAGGATCCATGAGGATAGAGAATTGGACGACGACGAGAAAATGCACTATCTTGTCCAAGCCATGGTTCCGGGTTCCCGAGCACACCGCCTATTGGGGGCTTACACCCACACCGGAAAAAAACTATGAGAGTGCCATAGGAGCTCTAAAAGGCAGGTTTGGAGACAGGAAATTATTGATTGAGTTGTACTTGAGAAAGTTAATCGATTTAGTTGTGCTTAATGCACGTAGACAGAGTGCAAACCTGGACCGTCTTTATGACGAGATTTCTGCCTACCTCCAATCTCTAGAATCATTGAGTATTCCTTCGGAATACCTGGAGGTTTTCCTTTTCCCACTGATGGAGTCCTGCCTACCCACCCAGATATTGCAGGTGTGGCAAAGAACACCCGAGGCCGGTTATGGCCGGGATGACGAGCAGGACGTAGAGCAAGGGAAGGGGGACCGGCTGAGGGCCTTGATGGGTTTTCTACGGGCTGAGATAAAGGCTCAACAAAGAATGAATTTTTCAAGGCTTGGAGTGGGTGAGAATAACCCCAAGTACAGTTTTCCTTCGAGACCTTTACATTTTAATAAGAGCAACAAATCAACAGCATCACAGCTGTATGTTTCGAAAAATAAAGAGTACAAATATCCAAAAGGATCATTTTCGACCACGAACTACGAGAGAAAAACCAAGTGCATCTTCTGTGATGGTATGGGCCATGAAAATTGGAAATGTTTCAAAATTGGAAGAATGACTCGGGAAGAACAACTTAAGAAGATGTCTGAAGGGCGCAGGACTCTGCTTCAAGTGTTTAAAAAGAAATCATCTAAGAAGAGACTGTAGGACAAAAATTATTTTCCAGAATTGCGGAGGACCCCACTATTTGATTTTCTGCCGGGGAAACACCTCAAGAAGGGACTCAATCACGGAAGATGGAGGTAGTAGAAAAGAGAGAAAAAACAATTCTTCTGTGCAAAACCAACAGTCCACCGTTCTGCTCACACAGTCCTGTGCATCCGAGATACTTTTGATGACAGTGAGAGCAAAAATCTGTAGCTCTGAAACATCAAAAGTTATAAATGTTTTGTTGGATACGGGGAGTCAGTATTCATTCGTTAAAGAATCTTTGGCAGAAGAATTGGGATTGGAGAAATTGGGAGAGCGGAAATTGACGAAATGCCTTTTGGAGGTCGACAAACAAGAGAGGAGAAGCACCGCCTTTATTCCCTTTTCATCACAAATCTTTTAAAGGAAGAAACCGTACAGGTCAGGGCGATGGGCCAACGGATGATCTGTGACAGAGAAAGTTCCTACTTTGACAGCAGGAACTTGGATGCGGGATCTCGACAAAAATGGTGTCACCATTATTAGAAGGAAAAATGTCGAGACATCAGAAATCGACCTTCTGTTGGGCGCTGACAATTTGGGCAAAATCTGGACAGATCAGGCGGTTTGCTTGGAGGATGGATTAACGGCCATCAAAACGAAGATTGGTTGGTCAATATGCATCTCCTGTTTTCTTGACCATGAGTCATAAAATAAAAGATCTTTGGGACTTGGAAATGTTGGGTGTACGAGACCCTGTAGAAAATATTTCACAGAGGGAAAAGAACAGGGATATCAAATCGCATTTCATCGAAAAAATTATTAAGCGATATGATGGGCATTATTCCGTCTCTCTCCCCTGGAGGGAAGGCTGTGAAGACATTCCTTCTAACTTCAATGTTGCACAGAAGCAATTGGAAAGGTGTTGTTAACAAATTAACAACACAAGGAAGATTAGAAGATTATTCTAAGATATTCACGGAATGGGAACAGGAGAATATAATTGAAAGAATCCATGATGATAGCCAAACCGTAGGCCATTATTTGCCCCATAGACCAGTGTTTAAAGAAACCAATAAAACTACCCCAATTAGACCAGTATATGATGCGTCATGCCGCACTGTCAAGGGAATGTCATTGAACGATTGTTTGGAGACGGGACCAAACTTACTGGAACATATTCCAAATTTTCTCATCAGATTTCGCGATAAAAAAATTGGAATTTCAGCGGATATCCGTAAAGCTTTCCAGATGATCGAAGTGAATCCCGAAGACAGAAAATACTTGAAATTTATTTGGAGGAATATTGGCGGCAGTGTGACATTCCAGCATACTCGCGTGGTTTTTGACTTAACCAGTAGCCCCTTTATATTAGGAGCGGTCATTGAGCATCATCTTAAATCAGTCACCTATGAAAATTTTTATGTAGCTCAACGTTTATTGAGATCCTTCTACGTTGACAACTGCCTCACATCGCCGAATAAAGAATCTGACATTGTTCATTTAAAGGAAAAGGCTTCTGAGATAATGAATAGAGCTGGGATGGAACTTCGTCAGTGGGAGACAGCTGAGACGTTCAATCCTCGAGAGGGAAAGGATACGAAGGTTTTGTGACTCTTGTGGAATCGAAAAACTGATACCCTGAATTGTATGATAAACCCAGAAATTTTGCCTTCATTGATAACGAGGAGAGTCATTTTGTCCTTGGTACAAAAGTTGTTTGATCCCCTCTGTTTCTATTCACCAGTGATGATAACGCCTAAAATTTTGCTGCAAAAAAAACATGGAAAAGCGCAGGTGGATGGGATGATCCCCTAGAAGAGGATATAAGTCAAGAATTTAAAGATTGGTATGAACAGTTAAGCCATTTAAAGGACTCAAGGACCCCTCGATATATATGCGTGGGTTAGGCGGAGTCCTTGGAACTTCACGTTTTCTGTGATGCGAGCAAGGAAGCATTTGCCACTGTGGCGTACATGAGAAGTCAAATGAAAGGAGGAGTGAAATTATCCTTCATATGGTCCAAAGCTCGAGTCGCCCCTCTGGGGGGGATATCAATTCCCAGACTGGAATTGATGGCCTGCTTAATAGGAGCCAGATTGGCAGGGTGTATTTTGGAATCTCTCACTGTGAGATGTCCACTTTATCTCTGGACCGACTCATCCACCGCCTTGTCCTGGATTCGTAAGAATTGTAATTGGAACATATTTGTAAAGAATAGGGTCGACGAAATACAAAGAAGAACCAAAGTATCCAACTGGAGATTTGTTCCTGGATTTGAGAACCCCGCAGACCTCCCATCGAGAGGTTCAAAAATCGGACAATTTCTGCGGAGCAAATGGTGGGAAGGTCCTGATTGGCTGCGTCTTTCTAGGGAATTCTGGCCTTCAGAAGAACCTATCATAGATGAAACTGAAGTGCTTAAGGAACAAAGGAAGACAACTCTGGTGGAAATTGTGATAAAACCAATCACCCATGGGATGTTCAAGAAGTTTTCTGAGTTCCAATCGAATGTCAGGCTGTTAGCCTGGATGACAAGATATATTAACAAATGTAGGAAGGCGTCTAATCAGAAAGGCGAATTGACGATAGAAGAAATTGAGTACAGTGAGAGAAAGTTGATCCAATTGATTCAGAGAGAAGTTTTTGATTTAGGGAATCTGAAATTCAATAATCTAAAGATCGTGAAGAATGCAGAGGATCTATATTCTGTTGAGACGAAACTAATTCTGGGTGATTTCCCTGAAAATTTTAAATACCCTGTGTTGCTGCCCAGTAGTCATTTTTGAGTGAACAACTGATTAGACAAGTCCATAAAAATTTAGGTCATGCAGGTGTTTTGGTTACCTTGTCGAAATTGAGAGAAAAATATTGGATTTTGAGGGGTAGAAAAACAGTCTCCAGAATTTTACGACAGTGTGTCATCTGTCGAAGGTACTCAGCTAAGCCGGGTAGTGTCGAAGCAGCTCCTTTACCGACCAATAGAATACATCTGGGCAAGCCCTTTCAGGTCACAGGCATTGACTTATTTGGACCCTTATTATTAAGGAATAATACGAAGACGTGGGTTGCCCTATTCACCTGTGGAGTCTACCGAGCTGTTCATATGGAGGTGATACAGGGTCTAGATACCCCAAGTTTCTTGATGGCTTTGAGACGATTTATCTCAAGAAGAGGACGGCCCCTGGTGATTTACTCCGATAATGGAACAAACTTCGTAAAAACCAATAAGTTATTGAGTCACATTGATTGGGATCAAATGTCAAATTATTCTTCGGCTCAAAAAATAATATGGAAGTTTAACCCCCCTGTATCTCCATGGTGGGGAGGTTTTTGGGAAAGGTTAATTAGAATTATCAAAGGTATAATAAAAAGAATGTTAGGCAACAAAAAGTTGAACTTTGTACAATTAGAGACTCAGATATGCCATATCGAAGCAATAGTCAACGAAAGACCTTTGACTTATATGTCAGAAGACTCTGATGATTTCCGACCCCTGACTCCCGCACTGTTCTTACAGGTCAACGATGACAAATAAATAACCAAATAGTAAAGGGGGACGGGGAAAAATAATTGTATTAATGAATTTGATTGTGTACCCCATACCTCAAAAATTCTAGAGGAAAAATTTTCCAATCAAGAAGATTGTGAAAATGGGTATTTTCGCTCTTCTCTTCTGTTGAACTCCTGTTCAACAGCGGGGGGAGTATGTTACGACTACTAAAGTAGTCAGCTTTGTTTATGCAAATGTTTAACTTGAGACTAGTATGTAAATTTCTTTTGTTGTACAAACTGTTATTTTCTTTGCTGTATAGATTACTATGTAAATTTTCTTAGTGTATAAATTGACCGAGTTTTTAATAAAAATAGTAGTTCTGAAATAGGAGATTGTGTGCGTGGTGGTTATCCGTTCTTCAAGCCTTCCTCTCCCCTTGGATATAGGTAGCTGGTGACATAAGGCTGGACAGAAGACACTGTAGGGCGTCTCTCGAAGTTAAAGAGGAGACAGCCTTTCTGTATTGAGTAAAAAGGCCTCAGACAGGGACTCAATAATCACTATAAAAGAAAGATAAAAAAGCAATATAACAGCAGTATGGTAGATTAAACTGGCGAAACCGCTGGGAGGGTTCACCACTGATGAGCTAGTCCTTCCTATTAATTTTTCCATTGCAGTAAGGGCAGTAGAAATTGTTTATTTTCAAAAAGAATCTTACGCCTTTGAAATAATTTCGAATTTGATAATTCAATGTTTAAAAAAAAAATTAAAACCAAAATGCGCCTCTTTTAGTACATAAATACCATCCTCCTGCAATTTTGTATTACACCTATAAATTTTTATAAATATTTTTATAACAAAATTGTTTTATGAAAATATTTATAATTTGATTTCTAATGTCAATTTAGCAAGTCAAAACTGAATAATTAAATTCTGATACTTTTATAGTTATAAGTAATCTCTAAATGGATAATTTAAGTAGCTAAGAGTATTTTGAAAATTATAAATGTTAATATGGAAAAAAAGAATCGGGAAGAATAGAAAAGGAGAAATATAGAGCCTATATATTTGTTATATTAAATATTTTTATTTTATTTAAAATTATATTTTCTAGAACCAAATTTGTAAAGTTGAACGCTAGATAGCATGGTTATACCCTATTGTTGTTTTTCTCTAGCCGGCACAAAACTTTTTGGAGATATGTAAATACATAATTAAATATTTTCTTTTCTTTTAAGAAACTGATAATTTATATTATGCTGATTGTACATATTCTCCCCAACACTTCTCTCTTTTGTACACAGTTCTTTTTTGTCGATTTTTTCTTTCTCTCTTTCTCATTGTTAACATCATATGACTATTCTATTCACGGCCTAAAATTATTGTATATATGTTGTATAAAAAGAAATGAGATATCTGTTGATTATGAGATTAATTGCTCGTAGAGGAATTATTGGTCATTTTAAGCTTATTATTATAAAAAAAGAGATTAGATTTTCTGCTTGAATTTAGATCATGTTGAAGATAATGGTAATGGTGATGCAGTCGTAGTTATATACTTGAAAGTATAATAACAAAAATAGTTTTGATCAGAGATTGTTTTTTAATTGAGCTAAAGTAAAAAATATATAAGAACATAATTTGATTAAAGTACTGCCCGGCTTAAGGCGAGTAGAATAGGGAAAACAAAAGATCATTTACATAATGTACAAAAGTTTTGAGCCGGCCATTGGGATAAAACAACAACGAGTTTTTATAGGGGAAGCGTGACCTCTGGCGGTCGATTTAACAGAGTATTTGTATCTATGAAATATAATTTTAAACAAAATAATATCCTAATATAACAATTTTAAATAAATTATTTTAATATAACATGTATATATTGTGGCGAAGAAATATTTTAGTATTTAATTTAATATTATTCAAAGAAAATATATTCAACAGATTATAAAAATATATATTACTCTGTATTTGTGAAATCATCTTTTAAATATTTCTTTGCTTGCTTGCTTAAGATTTTCTAGCTGAAAATAGTTTGGCTGACTTGTTAATAATTGTCGACTCGTCGCTGTGACGTCATCAATAAATACTTTTATATCTTAGGATATTTCAAGGCTTGATTTCTACGCTACAATATATATAGACAAATGTATAGGGATACATGTAAAACAACGCAAGTGTCCCTGGGGGGACATAGAGCTTTAAATTGATATAAAAATGAAAATTAAAATTCTCAATTTGTTTTATCGGAACAATTGAAGCAAATTGTGATTGAAAGTTTTTTTATTATATTTTTCACGACTGCATATCATTGGCATAATACTCATGTACTCAAAACCATAAGCTAATAATATTCCTTTCTTGGAAAATCTCTATCTCAAAAGAAAATCATTATAACATATATATAATTACATTTATAAATTCAATTACAATCCATTGATAAAATTTGCAACAAATAAATTTACTGGCAATGTGTATTTCTTTTCAATAATATCATCAAATATTTTCTCTACAGACCTTACTACAATGATTTTGAAGAAGCAATTTCATTTATAAAATTTTATCTCATTTATAATATCGCATTTATACAAACAGAGTTTCATTTTGTTACTAAAGCTAACATTAATGATAAAAAATTTGATTAAAATTGCACACACGTTAAATAATGTTTTTTTTTCGATTTTATTGATC
>CP092873.1:12680657-12703450 GCA_030710605.1 Cordylochernes scorpioides | reverse complement strand
CAAAGTTTAAGAAATTGGCTTGAGTGTAAAGTATAAAGGTTGTAAATATTGCCAGGGTTACTTTTGATAAGACCCGGCCTGGTACCAATCTCTTTCCACACCGGCTGAACGATTAAGGTTTCCATTATATGAAAACATTTAAAAACATTGTAAAACGACATTTAAAAATTTTCCCGCATGAGTTTCTTTTCAACGAAAAATCCAAATTTATTTTAAGGGGAAATAACAATTATTTCTAACCTTAAGGATGAGGTATGAAAGGATGAATTGTGAAGAGCAATGATGAACGGAAAAAATAAAAGTGTCCAGTTTTTTCCGTTCATCATTGCTCTTCACAATTCACCCTTTCATACCTCATCCCTAAGGTTAGAAATAATCGTTATTTTTCCTTAAAATAAATTTGGATTTTTCGTTGAAAAGAAACTCATGCGGGATAATTTTCTGATGTCGTTTTACAATCGAATCCGCATTATATTGTATTGTATTATAAATATTATTATTTTTCTTCAAGAGAAAGATAAGAAAAAAACTTGTCTTTCTTCACTTAGCTCAATTTTAATTATTAGAAATTATTATCATGGTTCTGTCTTTGCCCTTTTCTACAAACCTATAGCTTCGTTTATTCTTTTGTCTACCCAGCATATGACGTGTAACGGCCAAAGCTATGCTGGAGCTCTTCTTTTTTCCCTATTATATGCTATCTCTTAAGTATATATAATAAACCTTTTATGTTTAAATTAAATAACAAATATATATTTTTCTTAATGATATTCTATATCTAAATTGATAATAAAAAGAAGAGTGAATTTGTTCGATGGTTTGTTCTCAATAAAAGGCTATGTATTGATATCTTTGTAAATTTTTATGAAACTTTTAACAATTAAACTCATAGACACAACTTTAGAAAATGGAAAGTCTTTGATGTCACTGGTGGTCTTTTTTTCAAAGGAGAGAGAGGCAATTTTTCTCACACTTGATTATGTCATGTGTCTTGAATAAAGGTCACTGTGTATCCAATATCTTTCAGAGATATTCTCTGAATCACGATATACATGCTAAAAGGTACATCTTCTTTAAGTGTGTCTTCAATAAAGGTCACTGTGTATCAAATATCTTTCAGAGTTATTGTCTGAATCCCGATATACATGCTAAAAGGTACAACTTCCTTGAGTGTGTCTTCAATAAAGGTCACTGTAATATCTTTCAGAGTTATTGTCTGAATCCCGATATACATGCTAAAAGGTACAACTTTCTTAAGTGGGTCTTCAATAAAGTTCACTGTGTATTAAATATATATCAGAGTTATTGTCTGAATCCCGATATACATGCTAAAAGGTACAACTTTCTTAAGTGGGTCTTCAATAAAGGTCACTGTGTATTAAATATCTTTCAGAGTTATTGTCTGAATCCCGATATACATGCTAAAAGAATAACTTCCTTAAGTGTGTCTTCAATAAAGGTCACTGTGTTTCAAATATCTTTCAGAGTAATTGTCTGAATCCCGATATACACGCTAAAAGGTACAATTTCCTTAAGTGGGTTTTCAATAAAGGTCACTGTGTATTAAATATCTTGCAGAGTTATTGTCTGAATCACGAGATACATGCTAAAAGGTACAAATTCCTTAAGTGTGTCTTCAATAAAGGTCACTGTAATATCTTTCAAAGTTATTGTCTGAATCCCGATATACATGCTAAAAGGTACAACTTTCTTAAGTGGGTCTTCAATAAAGGTCCCTGTGTATTAAATATCTTACAGAGTTATTGTCTGAATCCCGATATACATGCTAAAAGGTACATCTTCCTTAAATGTGTCTTCAATAAAGGTCACTGTAATATCTTTCAAAGTTATTGTCTGAATCCCGATATACATGCTAAAATGTACAACTTTCTTAAGTGGGTTTTCAATAAAGGTCACTGTGTATTAAATATCTTGCAGAGTTATTGTCTGAATCACGATATACGTGCTAAAAGGTACAAATTCCTTAAGTGTGTCTTCAATAAAGGTCACTGTAATATCTTTCAAAGTTATTGTCTGAATCCCGATATACATGCTAAAAGGTACATCTTCCTTAAATGTGTCTTCAATAAAGGTCACTGTAATATCTTTCAAAGTTATTGTCTGAATCCCGATATATATACTGAAAGTTGCAATTTCCTTAAGTTTTGTCCAATAGCGTATAATTTTTTAGTTTTAGGATAACAGGAGGATAACCGGGGCTATATATTAATTAAACTAGAGAGATTTATTATAAATATAAAACTCTATAAAATCTATGAAATTATGCAATTTTTATATCATTTGTATATTGTATATTTTTTACTATTTTATTAATGTTAACTTTGACTTTAAATTGTATATATACATCTAGATTAGATTTGTGTAGTAGTTAGGTGGAGCATGAATATCTTAAATCTTCTAATTGCTTTTAAATAAATTAATAATATTAATATAATCACATTTATATTATAGCGTATCAATCAAGTCTTTGTATATCTGGATATGTGAAAATGTTTATTGATGACGTCACCACGACCAGTCAACAAATAATAACAAAACTAACCAAACTATCTACAACTAGGGAATCTTGAACAAGCAAGCAAAGAAATATTTTAAAGATTATTTTACAAATACAGAGTAATATATATTTTTATAATCTGTTGAAAATATTTTCATTGAATAATATTAAATAATTAATTATTTGTTCGCCACAATATTATTAGATAGTAAAAAGGCATATATTAGATTAAATAAAATATTTATTTGCCAATATTTCGGTTGGCTGAAACGCAATTAATAAATATAACCATTAAGCATGAATTTTCCAAATAAAACAAACTTTATACTGTCCTTACTGTGATTGGACAATATTGGTAGGGCTTGGTTCATCATTGGTCAACCCTTCCAGTGGTTTCACCAATTTAATCTATCAGACAGCTTCTAGAGTTCTAATACTGTATTGGACAATTCTGCTTATATATGCTACACTGAAAGGTGAAAACTTAGGTATAATATTGTTGCGGAGAAAAATAAAGCAAGGGCAAATTTGGGAATAAATAATTTATTATAAGGGGTATTATAGGGAGAGAGAGTGTGTACAACTTACCCCAAGTTAAAAGGTAATCCTAATGAACGGCGTCATCCACCGTCCCGTTTTCCTTATTTACAGATCAGCTTCCGAGAACCCCTCACACCTGTGGTCCCCCCCCCCCCCCCGGGGTCCAGGGATGATTGACAGGTGTCCCATCTGGATGAAGCTACTTGACAATATTTAAGAAAACTATAGACATAAGCTTCAAGTCGAATTATATATAAAATGATTATTTTATTTGGAGAAACACAAGGTAATAAGACCAAATTCAAATACATAAATAGAGTGTGACGTTTCGGTAACAGCGTTGTTACCATCATCAGACAAAAGTGTTGAATGTGATACCAACGCTGTTACAGAAACGTCACACACTATTTATTTATTTGGATTTGGTCTTATTACTTTGTGTTTATAATCTATAATCCAAATTGTGCTTTATCCTTTATTTGAAGAAGTAACATTGGTATTCAATGATTCTATTTTGTATATATAGATTGGCGCGTTTTATTGTCTTATTATTAATATTCTATATTATATATGCATAATTATAACTACTTTTTAATTATATATTCACAATATATAACACATAAATATATTATAATAGAGTTAGGGTTGGTAGATATGCAAAATAGTAATCATATATAAGATCGATTATTCATAAAAATATTATTAACTTTCCTAAATTGTATATTTTGTTTTTGAGTTTTTCATATTTCTCTAGGCTCTTTTTGTAAAGTAAAAGTATGGTCTAATTACAATTTGGGCGAAAATATTCCTTTTAAAAAATATTTTTTATTCGAGGTTTTGAAAGTTTTTAAGTAAATATTGTTCTTTGAATGTTTTGCAAGTTCAAGTTTATAATAACAAAATGAGCTGGTTAAACCGTTTGGTTTTCGACCACTACGACCCGGGTTCGATTCCCGCATTGGACACTTTTTTTCTGTTAAAAAAAAAAAAAAAAAAAATGCTCCAATGGCCCCGATTCTTGAAAAAGTCCAACCCCACCAGCGAGTGCAAGTAACCAAACGGGGCTCTGGCACATTTGTAAGTGCAAAGTCGAACTGCTTTTCACATGTGTAGACATGTGGTGCGCTTACATCAAAAGCAGGCGCTAACTACCCACCATGGATTGAGATAAGAAAGAAGAGAAGAAGAAGATAACAAAAATATATTTTTTACAAAAATAATTGTAAAAAATGTTATTGGCATGTTTCTGCGTTGGCATTCTTTCAGACTGTTTACAGCTAAAATAAGAGATAATAGGTTGTGTGTGTTAATTATGTATAATTATGTTGAATATAGAGCAATTTTATGAATATAACAGCATAAACAGAAAAATAGATTTACCATCACAATACCGATATCTCAGAAGAAATCAATAGATCAATTTTATAGGTTCTGGATGCCCTAAAAATTAATATAGACATATTCCATAAAATAGTTAAATTACAAACCAATTTAAATTTTTCAGTTATAAATATCCACGCTGCGCGGGTTTGATTTTGTAAATATTTTTGGTGGGATAAAGTCGATATTAAATTAAGCCCATTGAAAAGCGATTAACGCTTGAAAGCTAGCGTTTTTTAAATAAAAAAGATACTCCTTGTGAGAATATATTTGTAATTTTAATACTTTTTTTCACAAATTTATCACGAATAGAGCAATCCATTTATGATAATTAAAATAGGGGCATATTTTTTGGATCCAAATATTTATTAAATTTCAATATTTCGACGAGGCTGTTCGCCTTTCTTCTCATGCGCGCATCACGTGGATAATAAGCTTACAAGGTTTTGAATTTTTCCGAGAAGATAAGCGAACAACCTCGTCGAATAATATTGATATTTAATAAATAATTTTATCCAATGCCCCTATTTTAATTAATGTATAATTATATAGTTAATTTTGTAATTAGAAAACTATGTTATTATGTCTTACTAGCTTGGTATAAGATAATAATAAATAATAGGCAATATAAACTTCTGTTATCAAAATACGAAACTATTATAGACGCGTAATATTCTTTTTTTAATTAAACACTTCTACTTCCCTTACTGCAATGGAAAAATTAAAGGGAGGGCCTGGCTCATCTGTGGTGAACCCTCCCAGCGGTTTCGCCAGTTTAATCTACCATACCGCTGTTATATTGCATTTTGGAACTTCCTTTTATAGTGATACTGATGATTGCTCGAAGCATATTATATATTTATAATTATATGTAATTCTGCTGTCCCAAAAGCTTATCTCCATAGTTCATCTAAAATACCCATTCGAAGAGTGAAGCATCAGTATCACTATAAAAGGAAGATCGAAAAATGCAATATAACAGCGGTATGGTAGATTAAATTGGCGAAACCGCTGAGAGGGTTCACCACTGATGAGCCAGGCCCTCCCTTTAATTTTTCCATTGCAGTAAGGGAAGTAGAAGTGTTTAATTAAAAAAAGAATCTTACGCGTCTAAAATAGTTTCGTAATTTGATAACAGAAGTTTATATTGCGTATTATTTATTATTGCGTATCTTATACCAAGCTAGTAAGACATAATAACATAGTTTTTCTATTACAAAATTAACTATATAATTATACATTAATTAAAATAGGGGCATTGGATAAAATTATTTATTAAATATCAATATTATTCGACGAGGTTGTTCGCTTATCTTCTCGGAAAAATTCAAAAACCTTGTAAGCTTATATCCACGTGATGCGCGCATGAGAAGAAAGGCGAACAGCCTCGTCGAAATATTGAAATTTAATAAATATTTGGATCCAAAAAATATGCCATTAAATTTTAATTATCATAAATGGATTGATCTATTCATGATAAAATTGTGAAAAAAAGTATTAAAATTACAAATATATTCTTACAATGAGTATCTTTTTTATTTAAAAAACGCTAACTTCAAGCGTTAATCGCTCTTCAACATGTTTAATTTAATATCGACTTTATCCCACCAAAAATATTTACAAAATCAAACCCGCGCAGCGTGGATATTTATAACTGAAAATTTTAAATTGGTTTGTAATTTAACTATTTTATGGAATATGTCTATATTAATTTTTAGGGCATCCAGAACCTATAAAATTGATCTATTGATTTCTTCTGAGATATCTAAGGTATTGTGATGGTAAATCTATTTTCTGTTTATGCTGTTATATTCATAAAATTGCTCTATATTCAACATAATTATACATATACATAATTAACATACACACCCTATTATCTCTTATTTTAGCTGTAAACAGTCTGAAAGAATGCCAACGCAGTAACATGCCAATAACATTTTTTACAATTATTTTTGTAAAAAATATCATTTTGTTATCTTATTCTTCTCTTCTTTCTTATCTCAAGCCATGATGGGTAGTTAGCGCCTGCTTTTAATGTAAGCGCACCACATGTCTACACATGTGAAAAGCAGTTCGACTTTGCACTTACAAATGTGCCAGAGCCCCGTTTGGTTTCTTGCACTCGCTGGTGGGGTTGGACTTTTGCAAGAATCGGGGCCATTGGAGCATTTTTTTTTTTTTTTAACAGAAAAAAAGTGTCCCATGCGGGAGTCGAACCCGGGTCGTAGTGTCGTAAACCAAACGGTTTAACCAGCTCATTTTGTTATTATAAACTTGAACTTGCAAAACATTTGAAGAACAATATTCACTAAAAACTTTCAAAACCTCGAATAAAAAGATTTTTTAAAAGGAATATTTTCGCTCAAATTGTAATTAGACCTTAATTTTACTTTACAAAAAGAGCCTAGAGAAATATGAAAATGTATAAATGGGAAAAAAATACAATTTAGGAGAGTTAATAATCGTTTTATGATTAATCGATCTTATATATGATTACTATTTTACATTACTACCAACCTAACTCTATTCTAATAAATTTATGTGTTATATATTGTGAATATATAATTAAAAAGTAGTTATCATTATGCATATATAATATAGAATATTAATAATAAAGTATCAAAACGCGCCATCTATATATACAAAATAGAATCATTAAACACCAATGTTTCTTCTTCAAATAAAGGATAAAGCACAATTTGGATTATAGATTATAAACACAAAGTAATAAGACCAAATACAAATAAATAAATAGTGTGTGACGTTTCGGTAACAGCGTTGGTATCACATTCAACACTTTTGTCTGAAGATGGTAACAACGCTATTACCGAAACGTCACACTTTATTTATTTGTCTCTTTACCTTGTGCTTCTCCAAATAAAAAAATCATTTTTTATATATAATTTGATTTGAAAGCTTATGTCTATAGTTTTCTTAAATATCATACCTAATTTTTCACCTTTCAGTGTAGCATATATAAGCAGTCCATCGTTCATCCAATCGTCCAATACAGTATTAGAACTCTAGAAGCTGTCTGATAGATTAAATTGGTGAAACCACTGGGAGGGTTGACCAATGATGAACTAAGCCCTCCCAATATTGTCAATCACAGTAAGGACAGTATAAAGTTTGTTTTATTTGGAAAATCCATGCTTAATGGTTATATTCATTAATGGCGTTTCAGCCAACTGAAATTTTGGCAAATAAATATTTTATTCAATCCAATATATGTATTTTTACTATCTAATAATATAGTGGCGAACAAATAATTTATTATTTAATATTATTCAATGAAAATATTCAACAGATTATAAAAATATATAAATTACTTTACATTTGTAAAATCATCTTTAAAATATTTCTTTGCTTGCTTGTTCAAGATTCCCTAGTTGTAGATAGTTTGGTTAACTTGTTATTTGTCGACTGGTCGTGGTGACGTCATCAATAAACATTTTCACATCTCCAGATATACAAAGACTTGATTTCTACACTACAATATAAATGTGATTATATCAATATAATAATTTATTTAAAAGCAATTAGAAGATTTGAGAGATTCATGCTCCACCTAACTACTACACAAATCTAATCTAGTTGTATATATACAATTTAAAGTCAAAGTTAACATTAATAAAATAGTAAAATATATATAATATAACTTTATATGAACAATGAAAAACATCGCTATTTATACTATGTACATTAAATATATATAAAAATGATATAAAAATGGTATAATTTCATAGATTTTATAGATTTTTATATTTATAATAAATCTCTCTAGTTTAATTAATAGCCCCCGTTATCCTCCGGTTATCTTTAAACTAAAAAATATACACTCATGGACAACACTTGAGGAAGTTGTACCTTTTACCATGTATATCGGGATTCAGACAATAACTCTGAAAGATACACTCATGGACAACACTTAAGGAAGTTGCAACTTTCAGCATGTATATCGGGATTCAGACAATAACTCTGAAAGATACACTCATGGACAACACTTAAGGAAGTTGCAACTTTCAGCATGTATATCGGATTCAGACAATAACTCTGAAAGATACACTCATGGACAACACTTAAGGAAGTTGCAACTTTCAGCATGTATATCGGGATTCAGACAATAACTCTGAAAGATACATTCACGAACAACACTTAAGGAAGTTGCAACTTTCAGCATGTATATCGGGATTCAGACAATAACTCTGAAAGATACATTCATGAACAACACTTAAGGAAGTTGCAACTTTCAGCATGTATATCGGGATTCAGACAATAACTCTGAAAGATACACTCATGGACAACACTTAAGGAAGTTGCAACTTTCAGCATGTATATCGGGATTCAGACAATAACTCTGAAAGATACACTCATGGACAACACTTAAGGAAGTTGCAACTTTCAGCATGTATATCGGGATTCAGACAATAACTCTGAAAGATACATTCACGAACAACACTTAAGGAAGTTGCAACTTTCAAGCATGTATATCGGGATTCAGACAATAACTCTGAAAGATACATTCATGGACAAAACTTAAAGAAGTTGTACTTTCATCATGTATATCGGGATTCCAATGTATATGGTAGATTAAACTGGCGAAACCGCTGGGAGGGTTCACCATTCATGAAC
Organism: Cordylochernes scorpioides; assembly: GCA_030710605.1. Classification (NCBI taxonomy): domain Eukaryota; kingdom Metazoa; phylum Arthropoda; class Arachnida; order Pseudoscorpiones; family Chernetidae; genus Cordylochernes; species Cordylochernes scorpioides. Next base: position 12,694,380 of record CP092873.1, on the reverse strand, counting down.
CAGGCCCTCCCGTTAATTTTTCCATTGCAGTAAGGGCAGTAGAAATTGTTTTATTTTAAAAAGAATATTACGCGTTTAAAATACAGAGGGTTTTCACACTTATAGGAAACAAGTGTTATTATAAAATATTAAAAATTAACACCATATTTAAAATTTTTCAAATGTTCTATTGAAAGCATTTTTGTTTATTTACAGAACGGCACCTGATTTTACACGATAGCAGACACTTTCTGATCATGGTCATACTCAAAAGATCCCATTCTTTCTTTAGGACACTTTCCAGAGCTAATCTTACCTATTTGGACTTAATTAAAATATGCAAACAAGATGATATGAACACTTCTAAAAAAGGTATTTATAATATTATTCACGACAAAAATATCAAGTTTTTATTCAAAGCACCTACGGAGAAATGGACAAAAGATTATCACCCTATATCGTGAGAACTGCAACTGTCAAAAAAGTTAAAAAATATATTACAAAAGAAAATCCTATGCCACAAAGAGATATAGCCAAATTAATAGAAACATCAGTGTCAACAATAAATGAAATAATAAATGAAGATTTAGGCCTAAAATTAACAAAAAACATGCTGTTCAAAAATTGTTTTCAGAGCCATATTCGTCAGCGACACACTATCAGCAGATAATTTTATGAAAATTTCTTGGCTGCTGATAGATGGAAATTTATTGTTACATATGACGAAGCATGGGTATATTTAACCGATTGCGACAGAAAAAGAGCTATATACTATCAAAAAGGGTGGAAAAATTTAGGACAATTTGGTTGAAAGAATGTGCCGAAAGTTACCCCAAAGGATTTATGTGGCATGCGGTATATCATATGAAGGAAAATTAAAAATAAGAAAGGTTGAAAGAAATGCCAAAATAAACTCGGAGTACTATCAAAACAACATTTTAGAACCTATATTTTAAAATTATATTCCCTCTATCTATGGAAAACAGAGCAACAAAGTCTGGTTTCACCATGATAACGCCACAAGTCATACCTCATCTTCAACCCAAGCTTATTCGGAAGATCTGAGGAAAAGAACAGGAATCAACACCTTTCCAAAGAACAGAACCCCTGTAAAATCTCCTGATTTAGCCCCGATGGATTTTTGCATTTTTGGATGCCTTAAAAGAGCACTTGGAAAGAGACACCCTAGGACAATTGAAGGTCTCTGGAAAGTGGTAAAGGAAGAATGGGATCTTTTGAGTATGACCATGATCAGAAAGTGTCTGCTATCGTGGAAAATCAGGTGTCGTTCTGTAAATAAAACAAAAAGGCTTTCAAATAGAATATTTGAAAATTTTCAAATATGGTGTTAATTTTTAATATTTTATAGTAAAACTTGTTTCCTATAAGTGTGAACACCCTCTGTAGTTTCGTAATTTGATAACAGATGGCGCGCTATTATATCGTAATATAAACTTCTGTAATTATATAAGGAATAATTTGTGTAAATATATTGTAAATTAAGTTGAAAATATCAGGGTTCAGGGGTTATGTTTCTTTCAAAAAATTTTAATTCACAAATCTGTAGTTTCCAGGCACAAAAACACGCTACAATAAATCGCCAATAGGACAATATTTTAAAAAATCAAATATACATAGGTTACTAAAAGTTATTTGAATGCTAACCCTACTAAGATTATGAATTAATCCATGAATTTAGTCTCCATAAATTTGTATAATTATACAATAGGAATTTGCCATCATTGCTTAACATATTGTAAATAACTACCTTGCGATTTCTTCTATCTGCCTATGTTGTTGCTTATTTGTCTAATGGATATGTTTATTCAATGCTCTTTTTCTTAATTGTTTATTTTCTTTTTGATAATTCTGTTATCTACTCCACTACAATTATTGTAAATAGTTTCACGCGCATTATCCGGATCGGATATAGCGTGTCTTGTTTGCAACTGGTAAATAAAAAAAATACAATAGGATTGTTTAAAAAAAATTTTGAATGCCAATTTAACTTGGGCTTCCACTGTACGAGCTTATCGGATTTGGTATTCAGAAGGGAAATCTTTATTTGAAGGTTATGGGGTGGATGTTCAGGGGCCAAAATTGTTAATTACTTTGAAGATATGGTGCTGACGCTTAAAAATGAGAATACCAGGGACTGGCAGAAAAGAACTTATTATAGACGCGTATGATATATATTCTTTTTTAAAAATAAACAATTTCTACTGTCCTTACTGCAATGGATAAATTAATGGGAGGGCCTGTGGTAAGTAAGGGGCAGTAGAAATTGTTTATTTTTTAAAAAAGAATCATAGGCATCTATAATAGTTTCGAATTTTGATAACAGATGGCGCTCTAATGCATTATAACAGAGAAGAATTACAAAAAGTATAACAAGAATCAGAACGAAACACTATAAATGAATGACAATACATCCAGATGACGCAAGAACCTACAGGACATATAACAATTGTCATGGTGTGGAACTAACACCTACCCACATATTCTCATGCCCAGCAATGGTCACAGCCTTGCAGAAAATTGACATGGACCCAGAGCAGCAGCTTTACACACCCAGGATAGAGGACATTGCGACTACTGTGATAGAGATGCATGGGGACATCTAAGGCTCTTCATTGGACACGACAACAACAACAGAAAATTGACAAGGACCCAGAGCCACAATTTTACACACCCAAGATAGAGGACATTGCGACTGCTGTGATAGAGATGCATGAGGACATCTGAAGCTCTTCATTGGACACGACAACAACAACAATAAAGTAATGAAGGTGTCTTCAAAATGATCTCGGATGGATATGACACCTACTGGAAATGATTGAGAGGTAAACAACCGGTATGTTTGTTTGACAATCGGAATAGTTAGCGGTACTCCTAAGAGAATGTATGAAGAAAAGGCCAGAAAAATGAAAACCGAGAATTTTATTATTGGACAATTTAGTTGAAAATTCCTTTGAAATTATCTAATAACCTGTCCTAGATAAGAAGCTCTTGGTTGGTAAATAAAATATTATTGAATCCTCGAATACTTTGGGAATAAAAATTACCTAAAGTTTACGAAACAAAGAAAGATATAAAGATTTTAAAAGGCATCTCTTGACCGTATAACTTAACATTGCTTATGGCTTAGGTCATTTCTCGGATAATTATATATATATTAAAAATAAAAAAGAGCATACCTTGACCACGAGCACATGTGCTCAACACCTGATAGAGATGTATGGAGACATCTGAAGCTCTTCATTGGACACGACAACAACAACAATACAGTATACACACCCAAGATAGAGAACATTAAAACTGCTGTGATAGAGATGTATGGAGACATCTGAAGCTCTTCATTGGACACGACAACAACAACAATACAGTATACACACCCAAGATAGAGAACATTAAAACTGCTGTGATAGAGATGTATGGAGACATCTGAGGCTCTTCATTGGACACGACAACAACAACAATACAGTATACACACCCAAGATAAAGAACATTAAAACTGCTGTGATAGAGATGTATGTAGACATCTGAGGCTCTTCATTGGACACGACAACAACAATACAGTATACACACCCAAGATAGAGAACATTGTGACTGCTGTGATAGAGATGTATGGAGACATCTGAGGCTCTTCATTGGACACGACAACAACAACAATACAGTATACACACCCAAGATAGAGAACATTAAAACTGCTGTGATAGAGATGTATGGAGACATCTGAGGCTCTTCATTGGACACGACAACAACAACAATACAGTATACACACCCAAGATAGAGAACATTAAAACTGCTGTGATAGAGATGCATGGGGACATCTGAAGCTCTTCATTGGACACGACAATAACAACAATACAGTATACACACCCAAGATAGAGAACATTGTGACTGCTGTGATAGAGATGTATGGAGACATCTGAGGCTCTTCATTGGACACGACAACAACAACAATACAGTATACACACCCAAGATAGAGAACATTGCAACTGCTGTGATAGAGATGCATGGGGACATCTGAGATTCTTCATTGGACACGAAAACAACAAAAATACAGTATATACACCCAATATAGAGGACATTGCTTCTGTTGTGATAGAGATGTATGGAGACATCTGAGGCTCTTCATTGGACACGACAACAACAAAAACAAAGTAATGAAGATGTCTTTAAAATTATGATTTTTAATTTTTAAATTGTTTTTTCATATATATTTATATATATAGATAAAAATATAGAAATTTTGCCGGGAGAAAATTGATCTAAAGAGACAAGGGTCGCCTCTCCCCAGCGTCTGGTTTTAGACATCTATTTTGACGGGAGAGGCGACCCTTGTCTCTTTATATATATATATTTAAAAAAGATGAATATATTGGATTTATAATTATTTTATTGTTCCAATATAAGAGAGGCAAGTTGCCCCTCGAAATATTGGAACAATAAAATAAATATAAATCCAATATATGCATCTTTTTTAAATATAATTTTAATTATGGATTGCTCAATCTTCAATATATATATATATATATATTAAGAAAAAGGCATCTACTTATCGTATTGTATCTTAATTTATACACCTTATCCCAGTACAATATTATATTTGTACTATTTTTTCATATATATGTAGTATATTTTGAGTTAGATAGTTCACAACCTTCTTCTGATATTTATTATATATAACCCCATATCTATATATAAAAATATGTATCGAACAATGGAAGTGACAAATAAAACAAAGAGGACGAGGTAGACCAGACGAAAACAACCCGGCGCCAGTAAAGTGGCGTGATTACAAGAACCAATCAGGACTCTCAAACATATGCGGGCGTCCCATATAAAAGGCCCAGAAAAGTGACAAAGGCAGTTTTTTTTCAGAGCGACGCCGTTATACGGTCGGCTAGGGCATCCGCCACAGTCTTCGTCCGTGGTCTACCTCTACTTCTTGGAGCTACCATCTAGACCTGCCTCTGTTCCTTGCTGTCCCCGTGCGGGAATCCCATCACGCACCCACTACCACGACTGCCCAGTACATTCCACATCGGGTTTACTACATATATATGTTATAAATAATAATGATGAGTGAGATTTTCTGTTTGATTTTGGAATATCTTGGGATCATACTATGTTAATGCAGTCGTGGTGTTGAAATAAAAATAATAATGGTTTTGATCAGAGGTTGCTTCAATTGAGCTAAGGAATATATATAAAAGACATAATTTGGTAAATGTACTGCCTGGCTTAAGAATAAAAAAATGAAAAGCTTATTTACATAATGTACAAATGTATGAGCCGGCCAACGGGGAAGAACAACAACGAGTTTTTATAGGGAAAGCATGACCTCTAGCGGTCGATTTAACAGAGTATTTGTATCTATGAAATATAATTTTAAATAGAATAATATTTTAATATAACATATATATGGTAGAAGAGATATAGCCACGTTTGAAGTGTAAAAGGGAGATCAAGAGGAAAGTGGTGAGTTTCTTTATTGAGCTGTACACAAGCTTTCGGACGTCACCCGTCCTTCATCAGGTGTTGACATGAATAAGAAGGAGATGCTATATTTATAAGCGACAGTTTATAAGTATTAAAAATATTAAAAACAATCTGATGCACGCCCGCGAGAGCACATGCTAATAACAAAATATTTTCAATTTTACTCTGTATAAATATTATTTTGAGTTTGTATAAAGAATATCGGCTCGTTGAAAATCTGTATACCTAAGACGAAGTGAGAAAGGCGGACAACGAGAGGCGAAGACAAAAGCAAGAAAAAACAACAATAAAAATAAAAAATAAAAATAAAAAATCAGCGGAATAAAGATAAAGTTAAAAGTTACGAAGAAGGTGTATCTGAGGTAGAATAAAAAACAGAATATTGGGGCGGGAGGTCAATCTTTCTGTTGAGGCTGGGGGTAGTATTAGAAACAAGGGCCTCAAGAACTAAGCGTTGGTATTTGTTTGCTATATCGCTATAAATGGGGGTTGTGTTGTCGAGATTGAAGGAATGTCCGGACTCGGCGATATGTTGGTATATGAGCGATTTTTTGTCTTTCGAGCGGATGTTACGGGCGTGTTCACTGGCTCTGATGGCGATTGTTCGGCCTGTTTCTCCAATGTAATGTAAATCGCAATCGTTACAGGGAATTTTGTAAACGGCGTTGGAAAGGGATTGGGGGTTACGTTTGGCGGAGCTTTTTGTGATAGGATGTCTTAAGAAGGTGTGAAGGGAAGGTGTGCACTTGTAAAAAGTGCGAATGCCGTATTTACGTAAAAAGGAACCAATACCGAATTCGTGGTGGAGTATGGGAGGACGCAGGTGCTTTTAAATACAGGAGGTGTGGTTCTTTTTTGTTGGGTGTGAAAAAATGCCGGTCGATAAAACTGCGTGGATAGCCCGCGGACAGGAGATGCGAGTAGACCGTACGCCTCTCGATATTGTTAAAGAAAGGGAGGGAACAGTGGGTGTAGATACGTTTGGAAAGAGTTCGGACGGTGGTGATCTTGTGGGAGACGGGGCGTGGGATGAAAAATGTAGGTACGAGGGGGTAAAGCCAGGTTTGCGAAAGACCGTTGTGTGGAATTTAACATATATATAATTTTTAAAAATATTTCTGCTATTTATTTAGAATATTATTGAGTTATAGAATTATTACTTGCTGATTTATTTAGAGAATTGAGCATTTGCTTGAGGTTGGTATACATGAGTATTTAAATTGATATTGCAATCGTGTTAACAACAATATGAATAGTTTAAATATCAGAATTAGCTTTAATTGAACTTAAAGAATACATAAAAAAGCAGAATTTGATAAAGTAATGCCTGACTTAAGGCGAGTAGAATAAGGAAAACAAAAGATTATTTACATAAATACAAAAGGTTTGAGCCGGCCAACGGGAAACAACAACAATCGGTTTGTGAAAAAAAAATAGTACAAATGTGATATTGTACTGGGATTGTGGTGCATAAATTATGAAAAAGACATCTCCTTATCGTGCAACTGAAAGTTGCTGATGGCTTGCGTCATCTATCGAAATAAATATCAACTATTCTCGTTGATTTTTATTCCGATAGATGGCGCAAGCCATCAGCAACTTTCAGTTGCACGATATGGAGATGTCTTTTTCATAAACAATAGGTTTATATAGGGAAGGTAGCGACGTCTGGCGGTCAACTTAACACAGAGTAATTTGTTCTAGAATTTATAATTTCAAAATATAACATATTGTCGCGTGTAAGGCCTCCAAGTAACTACAACCTCCGCCAATAGATGGCGCTTTCGCCTGTTTCGCTTCTCTAACTGATGTGGGAATCACCGACTGCTGTGGTCCTGTTTCCTGGGGAAGGTAATTGTAAATACACTTTTATGTTGGCCCCAGGATGTAACATAATGTAAATACCCATTGTTTATTATCTCATTTAAATGTAATGTTTAGTAGTGGATGACAATAAAAGTCAGTGTTTGAAGTCTTGGTGCCGCCTTCTGTTGTTACTCTCGCCATCGCCATCATCGTTGCTGCTGCTCTTCGGGTGGCCTGCAGGGAAGAGCTACAAAGAAAAGCAACGGGAGCCCGGGCAGGTGATCCACGGCGGAAGAAGCGCATCGTCGCAGAATAACCGGAGTGGTCACGCGCGACAATATATATATTAAAGAATCTCAAAATTCAGATATTTTACTTTTAGAAAAATATATATTTTATTTTCATTCATTGAATTTTCTACATTTTTGACCACATACACATATAGTTTTAGAATTTGCGACTTTTATTATTGTTGTAAATATGTATAGTTAACTAACCTATTTTTCAAAATACCTAATATAGAATTAATTTTATAAATTCTATATATAACTGTTTAAATATTTTTGATGTGTAAAATTATCTTCATGTAATTGATAATAAAACTACTTGATAGTAAATAATTATTTTTCTAGTTTTCTTTTATCACGACTGCACCTTCAATCTTTATTTTACAAAATATATACAATTGTATATTTATATTTGTATATAATTCTACTGTCCTCAAAGCTTATGTCCATAGTTCATCTAAAATACCTTTTCCAAGAGTATAACAACAGTATCACTATAAAAAGAAGATGGAAAAATGCAATATAACAGTGGTATGGTAGATTAAACTGGCGAAACCGCTGGGAGGGTTCACCACTGATGAGCCAGGCCCTCCAAATAATTTTTCCATTGCAGAAAGGACAGTAGAAATTGTTTAATTTTTAAAAAGAATCATATGCATGTATAATAGTTTCGAATTTTCATAAAATATATATTTATATATTAAAAATGGCATATCCTGACCAGGAGCACATGTGCTTTACAGAAGGCAGAGCGCCATCTGGTGGAACAGAAATCAACTAATGCCTTCTGTAAAGCACATGTACTCCTGATCAGGATATGCCATTTTTAATATTGATTTCAACACCTGATCTTTTTATCTTTTATTTTTGTTCTTTCGTTTTTTTATATATTTATATGTGAAAAATAGTACAAAAGTGAATTTATACTTTGATCAGGTAGATAAATTAAGAAAAAAGGCATTTCCTGATCGTGAAACTTAAATTTGCTGATGGCTTGCGCCATCTATCGGAATAAATATCCACTAATCGTTGATTTTTAATTATTCCAGAATTAGCCAAATGGTGTTTACTGATTAATCAAGAAAAGCTAACCACTTCTTGGTTAATCAAGAAACGGTATTTGGTCAATTCTGGAATAAATAAAAATCAACGATAATAGTTTATATTTATTCCGATAGATGGCGCAAGCCATCAGCAAATTTAAATTTCACGATCAGGAAATGCCTTTTTTCTTACTATATATATATTAATTAAATAATAAAAAGGCATATATTGGATTGAATAAAATATTTATTTGCCAATATTTCGGCTGACTAAACATCAAACTTTATCAAGGCATTACATTGTTGTATACACAAACTCAGCGCCGCATAGCGCTATAATATCACAGTTTAAATTATTTAAAATACAAAGTAGGTGTGGAAATTTTGTGCATAAAAATCTATATATATAAAAATCAATGTTTGTGTGTTTGTTTGTTTGTTTGTATGTCCGGTATACAAATTCGCAGTAGTTCACTAATTCAAACCAAAATTTCCATACATAGGTAAAAAGATACGGGAAAGACGATAGGCTATTTTAAAAAATATATAAATCAATTATTAAAACCATATATTTAAATTATTCTACTTAGCTCACGAACAGCGCCCTCTATCAAAGATTAGATTAAATTATGCCGATGCAAACAAATAGATAATATGCTAATAACAAACAATTATAAAAAAAATATTATCTAAATATATATCACTTGGGTAGATATGCGCACGGGTCAATCACGGGGCGAAGCCCGGGTCACCCGTCTAGTATTATTATAAAAATTACAATCAGAATAAGTTAATATTGGCAAATAAATATTTTATTCAATCCAATATATACCTTTTTACTATTTAATGATTTAACTATGGATTGCTCTATTTTCAGAAATGCAAGTATATTTGTATATATTAAGTATTTAAATATTAAAAAGATTTAATCATGTTTCGGAATGTTTACCCAGGTCACTGTAGTGTAGATTTCAACAACCATACAAAGTGATCATAGTAGCTTCCTTAGAAAACAAGATGAAAATCCTTTAAGTCAAAAGGTGGATCAGAACGTTAAGAGATGTGATGAAAAGGAACATATAGGAAAGGATTTACTTGTTCAAAGAAGGTACATTTATAGTAAAAATAATAAAATGTATAAAACATATTGTTGCACCAGGTTGCGGCTTGGTAGACTCTTCAACCTTGATTCTCTCCTGTGCCGGGTCTTACATCTTACCAGAGCGTGTTTCAACCATCCTACAAATTTATATAAGGAAATAATGAGATAACTCTACTTTAAGTAGCCTCCAGAATAATTTATTTATTTCTCACATCAAAGAGAGCAGTGAAGTCACACAGTGTACCAAAATATAAATGGTGATTTTTATAATACATAAATCTGTTTATAATATATAGATTCTGTTTAATAAAAATAAATAAATATAAAATATAAATTTGAATTTAAAATATATGAAATATAATATTACAAATACAAAAACAAAAGTTCTGAAAAACGAAGCAAATAATGCTTTCTTAAGCTTTTTCCCCCAAGAAATCCCTAAATACTTTCGTCCAAATTTTTATAATACTCAATTTGTTACAAACCACGGAAATATCAAAAGTCTTTTAAATAGAAAAAAGGCAGTGGAGGATTCAATTTGCTTCTGTGGTATTGAGGAACAAACCTCAAGACATCTACTGATCGATTGCCCAGCATTTCAAGATTATAGAATGAAGAATGAACTAGTTGTTTGTGAACTTAACGATTTGATTTCCGATTTAAAAAATCATATTTAAAGTTCAATTCATTTTGTAAATACATTCTAAACTTTCTACAAAATCTGGATCTCTAATGTTTTCATGCGTTGAATAATGTAAATAACTTATGTAAATAAACTTTTCTCCTTGTTTGGCGCAAGTATACCTTGCGGGATATAGCGCTTTGGAAATAAAATAATTGATAATAATTGGTAATAATATTACAAATTAAAATAAAATAGGTGCATTAGCCATGATGCAACAATATGAGACCAAATAATAAGCCGTTTGTACAACGATGTTTATTTTAATGATATAAAACGAGAGAGAGGAGATACTTTAATCACAGACAAACACATCCCCAGTCTATTTTTTTCTCTTATATAAGAATTTTTTTGTATTAATCAACCAGGCGCTATATTGAAATATTTGCGCCTATTACAGAGTTAACAAACAAAACCTCAAATAAATTCGAACTTAGAATTAAATATTTACATGTATTATAATCGACAGAGTTCATAAAATTTATTATAAACAAAGTGGCAGATGTAAGAGAGTTAAATGATTTAGATCTGGGAACAATCGATGTCTCACTTCTGTAAAGTTCGGACAGTCGTAGATAAGGTGAAGAGCAGTTTGTTCAGTTTCTCCGCAGGAACAATTTGGTGTTTCTGATAGACCTATTTTATGTAAGTATTTCTGGAAATTTCTGTGTTATGTGACAAATTGAATGACTATAAAATTTGGATGGAACTTATATTTAACAGATATATGTTATATTAAAATATTATTTTATTTAAAATTATATTTCATAGATTCAAATACTCTGTTAAATCGACCGCCAGAGGTCATGCTTCCCCTATAAAAATTCATTGTTGTTTTTTTCCGTTGGCCGGCTTAAACCGTTTGTAAATTATGTAAATAAGTTTATTTTTTTATTCTAACGCCTTAAGCCAGGCAGTACTTTTATCAAATTGTGTTTTTTATATATTCCTTTAGCTCAATTAAAGCAATAACTGATCCAAACTATTTTTATTATTATACTTTCAAGATTTTAACCACGACTGCATTACCATAGCATAATCCTCTAGATAATCAATATCAAGCAGAAAATCTCTTTTTACAATATATATATATACACAATTGAAGACTATTTATTTTGTCCTACCGGGAGCATCCTGTATGGCACGTGTTCCAATAAAGGCTATTGTTGTTGTTGTTGTTGTTGTACACAATTGAAGATATATATATATATAGCTTTAAAATCGAACGAGAGAATGCGCGATAGAAAAAATCTCTAAAATTAACTAATAATTATAAAACGAACTTAAATCGATTATAGACCAACATTAAGGTGTGCAAATTTTCAATATAAAATAAGAATAATACTTAAAATATTGAGTCGTAACTTATTCACATCGCACACACAAACTACACCTTTGCCGGTCCCAAGCCCGGATGAAAAAGGAGGAGGGGGAGCAGTAACAAGCTCACTAAAAAACCTGGGCTCAGCTGGCCCGGCTGATAGTACTCTGTAGGGCTCCTAATCCAGGGGATACAGGATGAGTCTGTACTCTATGTTAAGAGCGGCTGCACATGACGTCTGTTCCTCATGTCAGAGGCGGCCATTTCTTTTGGAGCTAAGTCAGCCTGCCACTGAGTAGTGCTCCCAGTCTTAATGACAAAGGCAGACGTATTCTACTTCACCCAATCATGATGGTTGTCAAATTTACAAGCTTGATATCCTAATATGATTGAGTGGAGATAAGAAAGATGAAGAAGACCCACACACAATCTTTCTTTAATACTTTACTTCCAATATTTCAACGAACTTCTATCTTCCTTTTTCAGAGGTTCATTATAACTTTGGAAGTATTAAAGATAGGTGGATGTATGAATAATTTATGACTCAATTATAAAACCTACCTGCAAATTGGCGCACGCGTTTTCCGCTTAAAATCTATACAAACTATAATTCTACCTCTCAAATATGATAAGTTCTATAAACTTTTATAATACGACCTAATCCTATCAGAAATATCTAAACTATAAACTGAACATTCTGGTTTTGTTAGTTCTGGCTATATTCTGTAGAGGTTGTCTAAAAGGTCAATTCTATTTGCACTATAGTTCCACTAGTCAAATATATATAAATCATCTTTCTGTACATACTCAATCTTATGAACACTTTGGCAAGTTTAGAGCTATTTGTACACAGATTTATAAATCACTACTAATTCATCGTGTAAATAATTAAAGATATATATGTAAATAATTCTAATATAGCACAATAGTCTGATAGACCTCGTGCTTCTGTAATAATAAAATAAAATAACTTTTCAATTATAATAAGTTTTATAAACTTCTATAATACGAACTAATATTCACTTTAAACCATTCTATCAAAATAGACTAAACTATAAACCAAACATCTTGTTTCTAATAGATCTGAATATATTCTGTAGGATGGCTATTTTTTTATCATAGAGGCTGTCTAAAAAGTCAAACCTATTTACACTATAATTCTACCTGTCAAATATGATAAACTCTATAAACTGTTATTATATATTCGAGCTAAAAACACTTCAAGTATCAAAGGCGACTAAACTAGAACTAAACATCATATTTCTAGTAGTTCTGAAGGTATTATGGTGAAGCTAAAAGTAAGAGTCAATTCTCTATTTGCAATATAATTTCACCTAACAAATATGAAAGGTTGATTACCAACTTCTATTATATTTACAAGTTAATAAAACCTTCAAGTATCAAAGCGACTAAACTAGAAACCAGCATCCTATTTCTAGTAGTTCTGAAGGTATTATGGTGAAACTAAAAAGTAAACGTCATTTCTCTATTTGCACTATTATTCCATCTAACAATAATGAATAGTTCATCACAAACCTCTATTATATACATGAGCTAAAAAAACTTTAAGTATCAAAAACGACTAAACTATATAGAACTAAACATCCTATTTATAGTAGTTCTGAGGGTATTATGGTGAAACTGAAAGGTAAGAATAATTCTTTATTGCACTATAATTTCACCTAACAAATATGAAAAGTTCATCACAAACCTCTATTATATTTACAAGCTAATAAAACCTTTAATTATCAAAAGCGACTAAACTAGAACTAAACATCCTATTTATAGTAGTTCTGAGGGTATTATGGTGAAACTGAAAAGTAAGAATAATTCTTTATTTGCACTATAATTTCACCTAACAAATATGAAAAGTTCATCACAAACCTCTATTATATTTACAAGCTAATAAAACCTTTAATTATCAAAAGCAACTAAACTAGAACTAAAGATCCTATTTTTAGTAGTTCTGAAGGTATTATGGTGAAGCTAAAAGGT